>BRKX01000002.1:22500-622500 GCA_026008535.1 Perilla frutescens
AGTCCATTATGAATCAATCCATATGATCATACATGCCTAATCAGTCCACTTTTGAAAAAATCAAATTTTTGAGCCCGCCCAAAGGGGTACCCCTTTGGCCGGTGGCCAGATTTGGCCCTGTTTTCTGGCAGCCGTCCGTAAAACGGCTATAACTCTCTCCAGAAGTAAGCTTCACCCGTGATTCTTGTTGCGTTGGATTCCTAACTCAAATATCTACCTTACCAAAAGTCTAACCGGAAGGTACCCGATTTATATCGGCCTCTAGGTGATTATCAAGTTGATTTCAAAAACCGTCACCTCTTATATAGGGATCGGGGTGAACGTGGAGTTTTTCATTGAGTCTAGAATTTTTGAACACTAGAGTCCATTATGAATCAATCCATATGATCATATATGCCTAATCCATCCACTTTTGAAAAAATCAAATTTTTGAGCCCGCCCAAAGGGGTACCCCTTTGGCCGGTGGCCAGATTTCAGCCCCGTTTTCTGGCAACCGTCAGTAAAACGGCTATAACTCTGTACAGAAGTAAGCTTTAGCCGTGATTCTTGTTGCGTTGGATTCCCAACTCAAATATCTATTATACCAAAATTCAAACCGGAAGGAACCCGATTTGTGTCGGCCTCTAGGGGATTATCAAGTTGATTTCCAAAACCGTCACCTCTTATGTAGGGATCGGGAAGAACGTGGGGTTTTTCATTGAGTCTAGCATTTTTGAACACTAGAGTCCATAATGAATCAATTCATATGATCATATAAGCCTAATCCGTCTACTTTTGAAAAAATCAAATTTTTGAGCCCGCCCAAAGGGGTACCCCTTTGGCCGGTGGCCAGATTTGGCCCTGTTTTCTGGCAGCCGTCCGTAAAACGGCTATAACTCTCTCCAGAATTAAGCTTCACCCCGTGATTCTTGTTGCGTTGGATTCCTAACTCAAATATCTATCTTACCAAAAGTCTAACCGGAAGGAACCCGATTTGTGTCGGCCTCTAGGTGATTATCAAGTTGATTTCCAAAACCGTCACCTCTTATGTAGGGATCGGGAAGCACGTCGGGTTTTTCATTGAGTCTAGCATTTTTCAACAGTAGAGTCCATAATGAATCAATTCATATGATCATATAAGCTTAATCCGTCTACTTTTGAAAAAATCAAATTTTTGAGCCCGCCCAAAGGGGTAACCCTTTGGCCGGTGGCCAGATTTCGGCCCCGTTTTCTGGCAACTGTCAGTAAAACGGCTATAACTCTCTCCAGAAGTAAGCCTTAGCCGTGATTCTTATTGCGTTGGATTCCCAACTCAAATATCTATTATACCAAAATTCAAACCGGAAGGAACCCGATTTGTGTCGGCCTCTAGGGGATTATCAAGTTGATTTCCAAAACCGTCACCTCTTATGTAGGGATCGGGAAGAACGTGGGGTTTTTCATTGAGTCTAGCATTTTTGAACACTAGAGTCCATAATGAATCAATTCATATGATCATATAAGCCTAATCCGTCTACTTTTGAAAAAATCAAATTTTTGAGCCCGCCCAAAGGGGTACCCCTTTGGCCGGTGGCCAGATTTGGCCCTGTTTTCTGGCAGCCGTCCGTAAAACGGCTATAACTCTCTCCAGAATTAAGCTTCACCCGTGATTCTTGTTGCGTTGGATTCCTAACTCAAATATCTATCTTACCAAAAGTCTAACCGGAAGGAACCCGATTTGTCTCGGCCTCTAGGTGATTATCAAGTTGATTTCCAAAACCGTCACCTCTTATGTAGGGATCGGGAAGCACGTCGGGTTTTTCATTGAGTCTAGCATTTTTCAACAGTAGAGTCCATAATGAATCAATTCATATGATTATATAAGCCTAATCCATCTACTTTTGAAAAAATCAAATTTTTGAGCCCGCCCAAAGGGGTAACCCTTTGGCCGGTGGCCAGATTTCGGCCCCGTTTTCTGGCAACTGTCAGTAAAACGGCTATAACTCTCTCCAGAAGTAAGCCTTAGCCGTGATTCTTATTGCGTTGGATTCCCAACTCAAATATCTATTATACCAAAATTCGAACCGGAAGGAATCTGATTTGTGTCGGCCTCTAGGTGATTATCAAGTTGATTTGCAAAACCGTCATCTCTTATGTAGGGATCGGGAAGAACGTCGGGTTTTTCATTGATTCTAGTATTTTTGAACACTAGAGTCCATTATGAATCAATCCATATGATCATACATGCCTAATCAGTCCACTTTTGAAAAAATCAAATTTTTGAGCCCGCCCAAAGGGGTACCCCTTTGGCCGGTGGCCAGATTTGGCCCTGTTTTCTGGCAGCCGTCCGTAAAACGGCTATAACTCTCTCCAGAAGTAAGCATCACCCGTGATTCTTGTTGCGTTGGATTCCTAACTCAAATATCTACCTTACCAAAACTCTAACCGGAAGGAACCCGATTTCTGTCGGCCTCTAGGTGATTATCAAGTTGATTTCAAAAACCGTCACCTCTTATGTAGGAATCGGGGTGAACGTGGGGTTTTTCATTGAGTCTAGAATTTTTGAACACTAGAGTCCATTATGAATCAATCCATATGATCATATATGCCTAATCCATCCACTTTTGAAAAAATCAAATTTTTGAGCTCGCCCAAGGGGTACCCCTTTGGCCGGTGGCCAGATTTCGGCCCCGTTTTCTGGCAACCATCAGTAAAACGGCTATAACTCTGTCCAGAAGTAAGCTTTAGCCGTGATTCTTGTTGCGTTGGATTCCCAACTCAAATATCTATCATACCAAAATTCAAACCGGAAGGAACCCGATTTGTGTCGGCCTCTAGGTGATTATCAAGTTGATTTCCAACCGTCACCTCTTATGTAGGGATCGGGAAGAACGTCGGGTTTTTCATTGAGTCTAGCATTTTTGAACACTAGAGTCCATAATGAATCAATTCATATGATCATATAAGCCTAATCCGTCTACTTTTGAAAAAATCAAATTTTTGAGCCCGCCCAAAGGGGTAACCCTTTGGCCGGTGGCCAGATTTCGGCCCCGTTTTCTGGCAACCGTGAGTAAAACGGCTATAACTCTCTCCAGAAGTAAGCTTTAGCCGTGATTCTTGTTGCGTTGGATTTCCAACTCAAATATCTATTATACCAAAATTCAAACCGGAAGGTATCCGATTTGTGTCGGCCTCTAGGTGATTATCAAGTTGATTTGCAAAACCGTCATCTCTTATGTAGGGATCGGGAAGAACGTCGGGTTTTTCATTGAGTCAAGCATTTTTGAACACTAGAGTCCATTATGAATCAATCCATATGATCATACATGCCTAATTAGTCCACTTTTGAAAAAATCAAATTTTTGAGCCCGCCCAAAGGGGTACCCCTTTGGCCGGTGGCCAGATTTAGCCCTGTTTTCTGGCAGCCGTCCGTAAAACGGCTATAACTCTCTCCAGAAGTAAGCATCACCCGTGATTCTTGTTGCGTTGGATTCCTAACTCAAATATCTACCTTACCAAAACTCTAACCGGAAGGAACCCGATTTCTGTCGGCCTCTAGGTGATTATCAAGTTGATTTCAAAAACCGTCACCTCTTATGTAGGAATCGGGGTGAACGTGGGGTTTTTCATTGAGTCTAGAATTTTTGAACACTAGAGTCCATTATGAATCAATCCATATGATCATATATGCCTAATCCATCCACTTTTGAAAAAATCAAATTTTTGAGCTCGCCCAAGGGGTACCCCTTTGGCCGGTGGCCAGATTTCGGCCCCGTTTTCTGGCAACCATCAGTAAAACGGCTATAACTCTGTCCAGAAGTAAGCTTTAGCCGTGATTCTTGTTGCGTTGGATTCCCAACTCAAATATCTATCATACCAAAATTCAAACCGGAAGGAACCCGATTTGTGTCGGCCTCTAGGTGATTATCAAGTTGATTTCCAACCGTCACCTCTTATGTAGGGATCGGGAAGAACGTCGGGTTTTTCATTGAGTCTAGTATTTTTGAACACTAGAGTCCATAATGAATCAATTCATATGATCATATAAGCCTAATCCGTCTACTTTTGAAAAAATCAAATTTTTGAGCCCGCCCAAAGGGGTAACCCTTTGGCCGGTGGCCAGATTTCGGCCCCGTTTTCTGGCAACCGTGAGTAAAAACGGCTATAACTCTCTCCAGAAGTAAGCTTTAGCCGTGATTCTTGTTGCGTTGGATTTCCAACTCAAATATCTATTATACCAAAATTCAAACCGGAAGGAATCCGATTTGTGTCGGCCTCTAGGTGATTATCAAGTTGATTTGCAAAACCGTCATCTCTTATGTAGGGATCGGGAAGAACGTCGGGTTTTTCATTGAGTCTAGCATTTTTGAACACTAGAGTCCATTATGAATCAATCCATATGATCATACATGCCTAATCAGTCCACTTTTGAAAAAATCAAATTTTTGAGCCCGCCCAAAGGGGTACCCCTTTGGCCGGTGGCCAGATTTGGCCCTGTTTTCTGGCAGCCGTCCGTAAAACGGCTATACCTTCCGGTTTGAATTTTGGTATAATAGATATTTGAGTTGGAAATCCAACGCAACAAGAATCACGGCTAAAGCTTACTTCTGGAGAGAGTTATAGCCGTTTTACTCACGGTTGCCAGAAAACGGGGCCGAAATCTGGCCACCGGCCAAAGGGTTACCCCTTTGGGCGGGCTCAAAAATTTGATTTTTTCAAAAGTAGACGGATTAGGCTTATATGATCATATGAATTGATTCATTATGGACTCTAGTGTTCAAAAATGCTAGACTCAATGAAAAACCCGACGTTCTTCCCGATCCCTACATAAGAGGTGACGGTTGGAAATCAACTTGATAATCACCTAGAGGCCGACACAAATCGGGTTCCTTCCGGTTTGAATTTTGGTATGATAGATATTTGAGTTGGGAATCCAACGCAACAAGAATCACGGCTAAAGCTTACTTCTGGACAGAGTTATAGCCGTTTTACTGATGGTTGCCAGAAAACGGGGCCGAAATCTGGCCACCGGCCAAAGGGGTACCCCTTGGGCGAGCTCAAAAATTTGATTTTTTCAAAAGTGGATGGATTAGGCATATATGATCATATGGATTGATTCATAATGGACTCTAGTGTTCAAAAATTCTAGACTCAATGAAAAACCCCACGTTCACCCCGATTCCTACATAAGAGGTGACGGTTTTTGAAATCAACTTGATAATCACCTAGAGGCCGACAGAAATCGGGTTCCTTCCGGTTAGAGTTTTGGTAAGGTAGATATTTGAGTTAGGAATCCAACGCAACAAGAATCACGGGTGATGCTTACTTCTGGAGAGAGTTATAGCCGTTTTACGGACGGCTGCCAGAAAACAGGGCTAAATCTGGCCACCGGCCAAAAGGGTACCCCTTTGGGCGGGTTCAAAAATTTGATTTTTTCAAAAGTGGACTAATTAGGCATGTATGATCATATGGATTGATTCATAATGGACTCTAGTGTTCAAAAATGCTAGACTCAATGAAAAACCCGACGTTCTTCCCGATCCCTACATAAGAGATGACGGTTTTGCAAATCAACTTGATAATCACCTAGAGGCCGACAGAAATCGGATACCTTCCGGTTTGAATTTTGGTATAATAGATATTTGAGTTGGAAATCCAACGCAACAAGAATCACGGCTAAAGCTTACTTCTGGAGAGAGTTATAGCCGTTTTACTCACGGTTGCCAGAAAACGGGGCCGAAATCTGGCCACCGGCCAAAGGGTTACCCCTTTGGGCGGGCTCAAAAATTTGATTTTTTCAAAAGTAGACGGATTAGGCTTATATGATCATATGAATTGATTCATTATGGACTCTAGTGTTCAAAAATGCTAGACTCAATGAAAAACCCGACGTTCTTCCCGATCCCTACATAAGAGGTGACGGTTGGAAATCAACTTGATAATCACCTAGAGGCCGACACAAATCGGGTTCCTTCCGGTTTGAATTTTGGTATGATAGATATTTGAGTTGGGAATCCAACGCAACAAGAATCACGGCTAAAGCTTACTTCTGGACAGAGTTATAGCCGTTTTACTGATGGTTGCCAGAAAACGGGGCCGAAATCTGGCCACCGGCCAAAGGGGTACCCCTTGGGCGAGCTCAAAAATTTGATTTTTTCAAAAGTGGATGGATTAGGCATATATGATCATATGGATTGATTCATAATGGACTCTAGTGTTCAAAAATTCTAGACTCAATGAAAAACCCCACGTTCACCCCGATTCCTACATAAGAGGTGACGGTTTTTGAAATCAACTTGATAATCACCTAGAGGCCGACAGAAATCGGGTTCCTTCCGGTTAGAGTTTTGGTAAGGTAGATATTTGAGTTAGGAATCCAACGCAACAAGAATCACGGGTGATGCTTACTTCTGGAGAGAGTTATAGCCGTTTTACGGACGGCTGCCAGAAAACAGGGCCAAATCTGGCCACCGGCCAAAGGGGTACCCCTTTGGGCGGGCTCAAAAATTTGATTTTTTCAAAAGTGGACTGATTAGGCATGTATGATCATATGGATTGATTCATAATGGACTCTAGTGTTCAAAAATACTAGAATCAATGAAAAACCCGACGTTCTTCCCGATCCCTACATAAGAGATGACGGTTTTGCAAATCAACTTGATAATCACCTAGAGGCCGACACAAATCAGATTCCTTCCGGTTCGAATTTTGGTATAATAGATATTTGAGTTGGGAATCCAACGCAATAAGAATCACGGCTAAGGCTTACTTCTGGAGAGAGTTATAGCCGTTTTACTGACAGTTGCCAGAAAACGGGGCCGAAATCTGGCCACCGGCCAAAGGGTTACCCCTTTGGGCGGGCTCAAAAATTTGATTTTTTCAAAAGTAGATGGATTAGGCTTATATAATCATATGAATTGATTCATTATGGACTCTACTGTTGAAAAATGCTAGACTCAATGAAAAACCCGACGTGCTTCCCGATCCCTACATAAGAGGTGACGGTTTTGGAAATCAACTTGATAATCACCTAGAGGCCGAGACAAATCGGGTTCCTTCCGGTTAGACTTTTGGTAAGATAGATATTTGAGTTAGGAATCCAACGCAACAAGAATCACGGGTGAAGCTTAATTCTGGAGAGAGTTATAGCCGTTTTACGGACGGCTGCCAGAAAACAGGGCCAAATCTGGCCACCGGCCAAAGGGGTACCCCTTTGGGCGGGCTCAAAAATTTGATTTTTTCAAAAGTAGACGGATTAGGCTTATATGATCATATGAATTGATTCATTATGGACTCTAGTGTTCAAAAATGCTAGACTCAATGAAAAACCCCACGTTCTTCCCGATCCCTACATAAGAGGTGACGGTTTTGGAAATCAACTTGATAATCCCCTAGAGGCCGACACAAATCGGGTTCCTTCCGGTTTGAATTTTGGTATAATAGATATTTGAGTTGGGAATCCAACGCAACAAGAATCACGGCTAAAGCTTACTTCTGTACAGAGTTATAGCCGTTTTACTGACGGTTGCCAGAAAACGGGGCCGAAATCTGGCCACCGGCCAAAGGGGTACCCCTTTGGGCGGGCTCAAAAATTTGATTTTTTCAAAAGTGGATGGATTAGGCATATATGATCATATGGATTGATTCATAATGGACTCTAGTGTTCAAAAATTCTAGACTCAATGAAAAACTCCACGTTCACCCCGATCCCTATATAAGAGGTGACGGTTTTTGAAATCAACTTGATAATCACCTAGAGGCCGATATAAATCGGGTACCTTCCGGTTAGACATTTGGTAAGGTAGATATTTGAGTTAGGAATCCAACGCAACAAGAATCACGGGTGAAGCTTACTTCTGGAGAGAGTTATAGCCGTTTTACGGACGGCTGCCAGAAAACAGGGCCAAATCTGGCCACCGGCCAAAGGGGTACCCCTTTGGGCGGGCTCAAAAATTTGATTTTTTCAAAAGTGGACTGATTAGGCATGTATGATCATATGGATTGATTCATAATGGACTCTAGTGTTCAAAAATGCTAGACTCAATGAAAAACCCGACGTTCTTCCCGATCCCTACATAAGAGATGACGGTTTTGCAAATCAACTTGATAATCACCTAGAGGCCGACACAAATCGGATTCCTTCCGGTTTGAATTTTGGTATAATAGATATTTGAGTTGGAAATCCAACGCAACAAGAATCACGGCTAAAGCTTACTTCTGGAGAGAGTTATAGCCGTTTTACTCACGGTTGCCAGAAAACGGGGCCGAAATCTGGCCACCGGCCAAAGGGTTACCCCTTTGGGCGGGCTCAAAAATTTGATTTTTTCAAAAGTAGACGGATTAGGCTTATATGATCATATGAATTGATTCATTATGGACTCTAGTGTTCAAAAATGCTAGACTCAATGAAAAACCCGACGTTCTTCCCGATCCCTACATAAGAGGTGACGGTTGGAAATCAACTTGATAATCACCTAGAGGCCGACACAAATCGGGTTCCTTCCGGTTTGAATTTTGGTATGATAGATATTTGAGTTGGGAATCCAACGCAACAAGAATCACGGCTAAAGCTTACTTCTGGACAGAGTTATAGCCGTTTTACTGATGGTTGCCAGAAAACGGGGCCGAAATCTGGCCACCGGCCAAAGGGGTACCCCTTGGGCGAGCTCAAAAATTTGATTTTTTCAAAAGTGGATGGATTAGGCATATATGATCATATGGATTGATTCATAATGGACTCTAGTGTTCAAAAATTCTAGACTCAATGAAAAACCCCACGTTCACCCCGATTCCTACATAAGAGGTGACGGTTTTTGAAATCAACTTGATAATCACCTAGAGGCCGACAGAAATCGGGTTCCTTCCGGTTAGAGTTTTGGTAAGGTAGATATTTGAGTTAGGAATCCAACGCAACAAGAATCACGGGTGATGCTTACTTCTGGAGAGAGTTATAGCCGTTTTACGGACGGCTGCCAGAAAACAGGGCTAAATCTGGCCACCGGCCAAAGGGGTACCCCTT
Organism: Perilla frutescens; assembly: GCA_026008535.1. Lineage (NCBI taxonomy): Eukaryota > Viridiplantae > Streptophyta > Magnoliopsida > Lamiales > Lamiaceae > Perilla > Perilla frutescens. The sequence continues at coordinate 31,478 of BRKX01000002.1, forward strand.
TGGGCGGGCTCAAAAATTTGATTTTTTCAAAAGTGGACTAATTAGGCATGTATGATCATATGGATTGATTCATAATGGACTCTAGTGTTCAAAAATGCTAGACTCAATGAAAAACCCGACGTTCTTCCCGATCCCTACATAAGAGATGACGGTTTTGCAAATCAACTTGATAATCACCTAGAGGCCGACACAAATCGGATACCTTCCGGTTTGAATTTTGGTATAATAGATATTTGAGTTGGAAATCCAACGCAACAAGAATCACGGCTAAAGCTTACTTCTGGAGAGAGTTATAGCCGTTTTACTCACGGTTGCCAGAAAACGGGGCCGAAATCTGGCCACCGGCCAAAGGGTTACCCCTTTGGGCGGGCTCAAAAATTTGATTTTTTCAAAAGTAGACGGATTAGGCTTATATGATCATATGAATTGATTCATTATGGACTCTAGTGTTCAAAAATGCTAGACTCAATGAAAAACCCGACGTTCTTCCCGATCCCTACATAAGAGGTGACGGTTGGAAATCAACTTGATAATCACCTAGAGGCCGACACAAATCGGGTTCCTTCCGGTTTGAATTTTGGTATGATAGATATTTGAGTTGGGAATCCAACGCAACAAGAATCACGGCTAAAGCTTACTTCTGGACAGAGTTATAGCCGTTTTACTGATGGTTGCCAGAAAACGGGGCCGAAATCTGGCCACCGGCCAAAGGGGTACCCCTTGGGCGAGCTCAAAAATTTGATTTTTTCAAAAGTGGATGGATTAGGCATATATGATCATATGGATTGATTCATAATGGACTCTAGTGTTCAAAAATTCTAGACTCAATGAAAAACCCCACGTTCACCCCGATTCCTACATAAGAGGTGACGGTTTTTGAAATCAACTTGATAATCACCTAGAGGCCGACAGAAATCGGGTTCCTTCCGGTTAGAGTTTTGGTAAGGTAGATATTTGAGTTAGGAATCCAACGCAACAAGAATCACGGGTGATGCTTACTTCTGGAGAGAGTTATAGCCGTTTTACGGACGGCTGCCAGAAAACAGGGCCAAATCTGGCCACCGGCCAAAGGGGTACCCCTTTGTTCGGGCTCAAAAATTTGATTTTTTCAAAAGTAGACTGATTAGGCATGTATGATCATATGGATTGATTCATAATGGACTCTAGTGTTCAAAAATACTAGAATCAATGAAAAACCCGACGTTCTTCCCGATCCCTACATAAGAGATGACGGTTTTGCAAATCAACTTGATAATCACCTAGAGGCCGACACAAATCAGATTCCTTCCGGTTCGAATTTTGGTATAATAGATATTTGAGTTGGGAATCCAACGCAATAAGAATCACGGCTAAGGCTTACTTCTGGAGAGAGTTATAGCCGTTTTACTGACAGTTGCCAGAAAACGGGGCCGAAATCTGGCCACCGGCCAAAGGGTTACCCCTTTGGGCGGGCTCAAAAATTTGATTTTTTCAAAAGTAGATGGATTAGGCTTATATAATCATATGAATTGATTCATTATGGACTCTACTGTTGAAAAATGCTAGACTCAATGAAAAACCCGACGTGCTTCCCGATCCCTACATAAGAGGTGACGGTTTTGGAAATCAACTTGATAATCACCTAGAGGCCGAGACAAATCGGGTTCCTTCCGGTTAGACTTTTGGTAAGATAGATATTTGAGTTAGGAATCCAACGCAACAAGAATCACGGGTGAAGCTTAATTCTGGAGAGAGTTATAGCCGTTTTACGGACGGCTGCCAGAAAACAGGGCCAAATCTGGCCACCGGCCAAAGGGGTACCCCTTTGGGCGGGCTCAAAAATTTGATTTTTTCAAAAGTAGACGGATTAGGCTTATATGATCATATGAATTGATTCATTATGGACTCTAGTGTTCAAAAATGCTAGACTCAATGAAAAACCCCACGTTCTTCCCGATCCCTACATAAGAGGTGACGGTTTTGGAAATCAACTTGATAATCCCCTAGAGGCCGACACAAATCGGGTTCCTTCCGGTTTGAATTTTGGTATAATAGATATTTGAGTTGGGAATCCAACGCAATAAGAATCACGGCTAAGGCTTACTTCTGGAGAGAGTTATAGCCGTTTTACTGACAGTTGCCAGAAAACGGGGCCGAAATCTGGCCACCGGCCAAAGGGTTACCCCTTTGGGCGGGCTCAAAAATTTGATTTTTTCAAAAGTAGACGGATTAAGCTTATATGATCATATGAATTGATTCATTATGGACTCTACTGTTGAAAAATGCTAGACTCAATGAAAAACCCGACGTGCTTCCCGATCCCTACATAAGAGGTGACGGTTTTGGAAATCAACTTGATAATCACCTAGAGGCCGACACAAATCGGGTTCCTTCCGGTTAGACTTTTGGTAAGATAGATATTTGAGTTAGGAATCCAACGCAACAAGAATCACGGGTGAAGCTTAATTCTGGAGAGAGTTATAGCCGTTTTACGGACGGCTGCCAGAAAACAGGGCCAAATCTGGCCACCGGCCAAAGGGGTACCCCTTTGGGCGGGCTCAAAAATTTGATTTTTTCAAAAGTAGACGGATTAGGCTTATATGATCATATGAATTGATTCATTATGGACTCTAGTGTTCAAAAATGCTAGACTCAATGAAAAACCCCACGTTCTTCCCGATCCCTACATAAGAGGTGACGGTTTTGGAAATCAACTTGATAATCCCCTAGAGGCCGACACAAATCGGGTTCCTTCCGGTTTGAATTTTGGTATAATAGATATTTGAGTTGGGAATCCAACGCAACAAGAATCACGGCTAAAGCTTACTTCTGTACAGAGTTATAGCCGTTTTACTGACGGTTGCCAGAAAACGGGGCCGAAATCTGGCCACCGGCCAAAGGGGTACCCCTTTGGGCGGGCTCAAAAATTTGATTTTTTCAAAAGTGGATGGATTAGGCATATATGATCATATGGATTGATTCATAATGGACTCTAGTGTTCAAAAATTCTAGACTCAATGAAAAACTCCACGTTCACCCCGATCCCTATATAAGAGGTGACGGTTTTTGAAATCAACTTGATAATCACCTAGAGGCTGATATAAATCGGGTACCTTCCGGTTAGACTTTTGGTAAGGTAGATATTTGAGTTAGGAATCCAACGCAACAAGAATCACGGGTGAAGCTTACTTCTGGAGAGAGTTATAGCCGTTTTACGGACGGCTGCCAGAAAACAGGGCCAAATCTGGCCACCGGCCAAAGGGGTACCCCTTTGGGCGGGCTCAAAAATTTGATTTTTTCAAAAGTGGACTGATTAGGCATGTATGATCATATGGATTGATTCATAATGGACTCTAGTGTTCAAAAATGCTAGACTCAATGAAAAACCCGACGTTCTTCCCGATCCCTACATAAGAGATGACGGTTTTGCAAATCAACTTGATAATCACCTAGAGGCCGACACAAATCGGATTCCTTCCGGTTTGAATTTTGGTATAATAGATATTTGAGTTGGGAATCCAACGCAACAAGAATCACGGCTAAAGCTTACTTCTGGAGAGAGTTATAGCTGTTTTACTGACGGTTGCCAGAAAACGGGGCCGAAATCTGGCCACCGGCCAAAGGGTTACCACTTTGGGCGGGCTCTAAAATTTGATTTTTTCAAAAGTAGACGGATTAGGCTTATATGATCATATGAATTGATTCATTATGGACTCTAGTTTTTAAAAATGCTAGACTCAATGAAAAACCCGACGTTCTTCCCGATCCCTACATAAGAGATGACGGTTTTGGAAATCAACTTGATAATCATCTAGAGGCCGACACAAATCAGATTCCTTTCTGTTTGAATTTTGCTATAATAGATATTTGAGTTGGGAATCCAATGCAACAAGAATCACGGCTAAAGCTTGCTTCTGGACAGAGTTATAGCCGTTTTACTGACGGTTGTCAGAAAACGGGGCCGAAATCTGGCCACCGGCCAAAGGGTTACCCCCTTTGGGCGGGCTCAAAAATTTGATTTTTTCAAAAGAGGACGGATTAGGCATATATGATTATATGGATTGATTCATAATGGACTCTAGTGTTAAAAAATGCTAGACTCAATGAAAAACCCCACGTTCTTCCCGATCCCTACATAAAGGGTGACGGTTTTTGAAATCAACTTGATAATCACCTAGAGGCCGACACAAATAGGGTTCCTTCCGGTTCGACTTTTGGTAGGGTAGATATTTTAGTTAGGAATCCAACGCAACAAGAATCACGGGTAAAGCTTACTTCTAGAGAGAGTTATAGCCGTTTTACGGACGGCTGCCAGAAAACATGGCCAAATCTGGCCACCGGCTAAAGGGGTACCCCTTTGGGCGGGCTCAAAAATTTGATTTTTTCAAAAGTGGACTGATTAGGCATGTATGATCATATGGATTGATTCATAATGGACTCTAGTGTTCAAAAATGCTAGACTCAATGAAAAACCCGACGTTCTTCCCGATCCCTACATAAGAGATGACGGTTTTGGAAATCAACTTGATAATCACCTAGAGGCCGACACAAATCAGATTCCTTCCGGTTTTAATTTTGGTATAATAGATATTTGAGTTGGGAATCCAACGCAACAAGAATCACGGCTAAAGCTTACTTCTAGACAGAGTTATAGCCGTTTTACTGACGGTTGCCAGAAAACGGGGCCGAAATCTGGCCACCGGCCAAAGGGTTACCCCTTTGGGCGGGCTCAAAAATTTGATTTTTTCAAAAGAGGACGGATTAGGCATATATGATCATATGGATTGATTCATAATGGACTCTAGTGTTAAAAAACGCTAGACTCAATGAAAAACCCCACGTTCTTCCCGATCCCTACATAAAAGGTGACGGTTTTTGAAATCAACTTGATAATCACCTAGAGGCCGACACAAATCGGGTTCCTTTCGGTTCGACTTTTTGTAGGGTAGATATTTGAGTTAGGAATCCAACGCAACAAGAATCACGGCTAAAGCTTACTTCTGGAGAGACTCATAGCCGTTTTACAGAAGGCTGCCAGAAAACGGGGCCAAATCTGGCCACCGGCCAAACAGGTACGCTTTTGGGCGGGCTCAAAAAATTTGATTTTTTCAAAAGTGGACTGATTAGGCATATATGATCATATAGATTGATTCATAATGGACTCTAGTGTTCAAAAATGTGAGACTCAATGAAAAACCCGACGTTCACCCCGATCCCTACATAAGAGGTGACGGTTTTTGAAATCAACTTGATAATCACCTAGAGGCCGACACAAATCGGGTTCCTTCCGGTTAGACTTTTGGTAAGGTAGATATTTGAGTTAGGAATCCAACGCAACAAGAATCACGGGTAAAGCTTACTTCTGGAGAGAGTTATAGCCGTTTTACGGACGGCTGCCAGAAAACAGGGCCAAATCTGGCCACCGGCTAAAGGGGTACCCCTTTGGGCGGGCTCAAAAATTTGATTTTTTCAAAAGAGGACGGATTAGGCATATATGATCATATGGATTGATTCATAATGGACTCTAGTGTTAAAAAATGCTAGACTCAATGAAAAACCCCACGTTCTTCCCGATCCCTACATAAGAGGTGACGATTTTTGAAATCAACTTGATAATCACCTAGAGGCCGACACAAATCGGGTTCCTTCCGGTTCGACTTTTGGTAGGGTATATATTTTAGTTAGGAATCCAACGCAACAAGAATTATGGGTAAAGCTTACTTCTGGAGAGAGTTATATTTGTATTACTGACAGCTGCCAGAAAACAGGGCCAAATCTGGCCACCGGCCAAAGGGGTACCACTTTCGGCGGTCTCAAAAATTTGATTTTTTCAAAAGTGGACGGATTAGGCATATATGATCATATGGATTGATTCATAATGGACTCTAGTGTTCAAAAATGCTAGACTCAATGAAAAACCAGACGTTCACCCCGATCCCTACATAAGAGGTGACGGTTTTTGAAATCAACTTGATAATCACCTAGAGGCCGACACAAATAGGGTTCCTTCCGGTTCGACTTTTGGTAGGGTAGATATTTGAATTAGGAATCCAACGCAACAAGAATCACGGCTAAAGCTTACTTCTGGAGAGACATATAGCCGTTTTACAAAAGGCTGCCAGAAAACGGGGCCAAATCTGGCCACCGGCGAAACAGGTACCCCTTTGGGCGGGCTCAAAAAATTTCATTTTTTCAAAAGTGGACTGATTGGGCATATATGATCATATAGATTGATTCATAATGGACTCTAGTGTTCAAAAATGATAGACTCAATGAAAAACCCGACGTTCTTCCCGATCCCTACATACGAGGTGACAGTTTTGGAAATCAACTTGATAATCACCTAGAGGCCGACACAAATCAGGTTTCTTCCGGTTTGAATTTTGGTATGATAGATATTTGAGTTGGGAATCCAACGCAACAAGAATCACGGCTAAAGCTTACTTCTGGAGAGAGTTATAGCCGTTTTACTGACGGTTGTCAGTAAACGGGGCCGAAATCTGGCCACCGGCCAAAGGAGTACCCCTTTGGGCGGGCTCAAAAATTTGATTTTTTCAAAAGTGGACGGATTAGGCATGTATGATCATATGGATTGATTCATAATGGACTCTAGTGTTCAAAAATGCTAGACTCAATGAAAAACCCCACGTTCACCCCGATCCCTACATAAGAGGTGACGGTTTTTGAAATCAACTTGATAATCACCTAGAGGACGACACAAATCGAGTTCCTTCCGGTTTGAATTTTGGTATGATAGATATTTGAGTTAGGAATCGAACGCAACAAGAATCACGGCTAAAGCTTACTTCTGGAGAGACTTATAGCCGTTTTACAAAAGGTTGCCAGAAAACGGGGCCAAATCTGGCCACCGGCCAAACAGGTAACCCTTTGGGCGGGCTCAAAAAATTTGATTTTTTCAAAAGTGGACTGATTAGGCATATATGATCATATGGATTGATTCATAATGGACTCTAGTGTTCAAAAATGCTAGACTCAATGAAAAACCCCACGTTCACCCCGATCCCTACATAAGAGGTGACGGTTTTTGAAATCAACTTGATAATCACCTAGAGGACGACACAAATCGGGTTCCTTCCGGTTTGAATTTTGGTATGATAGATATTTGAGTTAGGAATCGAACGCAACAAGAATCACGGCTAAAGCTTACTTCTGGAGAGACTTATAGCCGTTTTACAAAAGGTTGCCAGAAAACGGGGCCAAATCTGGCCACCGGCCAAACAGGTACGCTTTTGGGCGGGCTCAAAAAATTTGATTTTTTCAAAAGTGGACTGATTAGGCATATATGATCATATAGATTGATTCATAATGGACTCTAGTGTTCAAAAATGTGAGACTCAATGAAAAACCCGACGTTCACCCCGATCCCTACATAAGAGGTGACGGTTTTTGAAATCAACTTGATAATCACCTAGAGGCCGACACAAATCGGGTTCCTTCCGGTTAGACTTTTGGTAAGGTAGATATTTGAGTTAGGAATCCAACGCAACAAGAATCACGGGTAAAGCTTACTTCTGGAGAGAGTTATAGCCGTCTTACGGACGGCTGCCAGAAAACAGGGCCAAATCTGGCCACCGGCTAAAGGGGTACCCCTTTGGGCGGGCTCAAAAATTTGATTTTTTCAAAAGATGACGGATTAGGCATATATGATCATATGGATTGATTCATAATGGACTCTAGTGTTAAAAAATGCTAGACTCAATGAAAAACCCCACGTTCTTCCCGATCCCTACATAAGAGGTGACGATTTTTGAAATCAACTTGATAATCACCTAGAGGCCGACACAAATCGGGTTCCTTCCGGTTCGACTTTTGGTAGGGTATATATTTTAGTTAGGAATCCAACGCAACAAGAATTATGGGTAAAGCTTACTTCTGGAGAGAGTTATATTTGTATTACTGACAGCTGCCAGAAAACAGGGCCAAATCTGGCCACCGGCCAAAGGGGTACCACTTTCGGCGGTCTCAAAAATTTGATTTTTTCAAAAGTGGACGGATTAGGCATATATGATCATATGGATTGATTCATAATGGACTCTAGTGTTCAAAAAAGCTAGACTCAATGAAAAACCAGACGTTCACCCCGATCCCTACATAAGAGGTGACGGTTTTTGAAATCAACTTGATAATCACCTAGAGGCCGACACAAATAGGGTTCCTTCCGGTTCGACTTTTGGTAGGGTAGATATTTGAATTAGGAATCCAACGCAACAAGAATCACGGCTAAAGCTTACTTCTGGAGAGACATATAGCCGTTTTACAAAAGGCTGCCAGAAAACGGGGCCAAATCTGGCCACCGGCGAAACAGGTACCCCTTTGGGCGGGCTCAAAAAATTTCATTTTTTCAAAAGTGGACTGATTGGGCATATATGATCATATAGATTGATTCATAATGGACTCTAGTGTTCAAAAATGCTAGACTCAATGAAAAACCCGACGTTCTTCCCGATCCCTACATACGAGGTGACGGTTTTGGAAATCAACTTGATAATCACCTAGAGGCCGACACAAATCAGGTTTCTTCCGGTTTGAATTTTGGTATGATAGATATTTGAGTTGGGAATCCAACGCAACAAGAATCACGGCTAAAGCTTACTTCTGGAGAGAGTTATAGCCGTTTTACTGACGGTTGTCAGTAAACGGGGCCGAAATCTGGCCACCGGCCAAAGGAGTACCCCTTTGGGCGGGCTCAAAAATTTGATTTTTTCAAAAGTGGACGGATTAGGCATGTATGATCATATGGATTGATTCATAATGGACTCTAGTGTTCAAAAATGCTAGACTCAATGAAAAACCCCATGTTCACCCCGATCCCTACATAAGAGGTGACGGTTTTTGAAATCAACTTGATAATCACCTAGAGGACGACACAAATCGAGTTCCTTCCGGTTTGAATTTTGGTATGATAGATATCTGAGTTAGGAATCGAACGCAACAAGAATCACGGCTAAAGCTTACTTCTGGAGAGACTTATAGCCGTTTTACAAAAGGTTGCCAGAAAACGGGGCCAAATCTGGCCACCGGCCAAACAGGTAACCCTTTGGGCGGGCTCAAAAAATTTGATTTTTTCAAAAGTGGACTGATTAGGCATATATGATCATATGGATTGATTCATAATGGACTCTAGTGTCCAAAAATGCTAGACTCAATGAAAAACCCCACGTTCACCCCGATCCCTACATAAGAGGTGACGGTTTTTGAAATCAACTTGATAATCACCTAGAGGACGACACAAATCGGGTTCCTTCCGGTTTGAATTTTGGTATGATAGATATTTGAGTTAGGAATCGAACGCAACAAGAATCACGGCTAAAGCTTACTTCTGGAGAGACTTATAGCCGTTTTACAAAAGGTTGCCAGAAAACGGGGCCAAATCTGGCCACCGGCCAAACAGGTAACCCTTTGGGCGGGCTCAAAAAATTTAATTTTTTCAAAAGTGGACTGATTAGGCATATATGATCATATGGATTGATTCATAATGGACTCTAGTGTTCAAAAATGCTAGACTCAATGAAAAAGCCCACGTTCACCCCGATCCCTACATAAGAGGTGACGGTTTTTGAAATCAACTTGATAATCACCTAGAGGCCGACACAAATCGGGTTCCTTCCAGTTAGACTTTTTGTAAGGTAGGTATTTGAGTTAGGAATCCAACGCAACAAGAATCACGGGTAAAGCTTACTTCTGAAGAGAGTTATAGCCGTTTTACGGACGGCTGCCAGAAAATAGGGCCAAATCTGGCCACCGGCCAAAGAGGTACCCCTTTGGGCGGTCTCAAAAATTTGATTTTTTCAAAAGTGGACTGATTAGGCATGTATGATCATATGGATTGATTCATAATGGACTCTAGTGTTCAAAAATGCTAGACTCAATGAAAAACCCGACGTTCTTCCTGATCCCTACATCAGAGATGACGGTTTTGGAAATCAACTTGATAATCACCTACAGGCCGACACAAATCGGATTCCTTCCGGTTTGAATTTTGGTATAATAGTTATTTGAGTTGGGAATCCAACGCAACAAGACTCACGGCTAAAGCTTAGTTCTGGAGAGAGTTATAGCCGTTTTACTGACGGTTGCCAGAAAACGGGGCCGAAATCTGGCCACCGGCCAAAGGGATACCCCTTTGGGCGCGCTCAAAAATTTGATTTTTTCAAAAGTGGACGGATTAGGCATATATGATCATATGGATTGATTCATAATGGACTCTAGTGTTCAAAAATGCTAGACTCAATGAAAAACCCGACGTTCACCCCGATCCCTACATAAGAGGTGACGGTTTTGGAAATCAACTTGTTAATCACCTAGAGACCGACACAAATAGGGTTCGTTCCGGTTCGACTTTTGGTAGGGTAGATATTTGAATTAGGAATCCAACGCAATAAGAATCACGGCTAAAGCTTACTTCTGGAGAGACTTATAGCCGTTTTACAGAAGGCTGCCAGAAAACGGGGCCAAATCTGGCCACCGGCCAAACAGATACACCTTTGAGCGGGCTCAAAAATTTGATTTTTTCAAAAGTGGACGGATTAGGCATATATGATCATATGGATTGATTCATAATGAACTATAGTGTTCAAAAATGCTAGACTCAATGAAAAACTCCACGTTCTTCCCGATACCTACATAAGAGGTGACGGTTTTTAAAATCAACTTGATAATCACCTAGAGGCCGACACAAATCGCGTTCCTTCCGGTTCGACTTTTTGTAGTGTAGATATTTGAGTTAGGAATCCAACGCAACATGAATCACGGGTAAAGCTTACTTCTGGAGAGACTTATAGCCGTTTTACAGAAGGCTGCCAGAAAACGGGGCCAAATCTGGCCACCGGCCAAACAGGTAACCCTTTGGACGGGCTCAAAAAATTTGATTTTTTCAAAAGTTGACTGATTAGGCATATATGATCATATGGATTGATTCATAATTGACTCTAGTGTTCAAAAATGCTAGACTCAATGAAAAATCCGACGTTCACCCCGATCCCTACATAAGAGGTGACGGTTTTGGAAATCAACTTGATACTCACCTAGAGGCCGACACAAATAGGGTTCCTTGCGGTCCGACTTTTGGTAGGGTAGATATTTTAGTTAGAAATCCAACGCAACAAGAATCACGGGTAAAGCTTACTTCTGGAGAGAGTTATAGCCGTTTTACTGACGGCTGCTAGAAAACAGGGCCAAATCTGGCTATCGGTAAAGGGTTACCCCTTTGGGCGGGCTCAAAAATTTGATTTTTTCAAAAGTGGACGGATTAGGCATATATGATCATATGGATTGATTCATAATGGACTCTAGTATCAAAAATGCTAGACTCAATGAAAAACCCGACGTTCACCCCGATCCCTACATAAGAGGTGACGGTTTTGGAAATCAACTTGATAATCACCTAGAGGCCGACACAAATAGGGTTTCTTCCGGTTTGACTTTGGATAGGGTAGATATTTTAGTTAGGAATCCAACGCAACAAGAATCACGGGTAAAGCTTACTTCTGGAGAGAGTTATAGCCGTTTTACTGACGGCTGCCAGAAAACATGGCCAAATCTGGCCATCGGCTAAAAGGGGTACCCCTTTGGGCGGGCTCAAAAATTTGATTTTTTCAAAAGTGGACGGATTAGGCATATATGATCAGATGGATTGATTCATAATGGACTCTAGTGTTCAAAAATGCTAGACTCAATGGAGAACCCGACGTTCACCACGATCCCTACATAAGAGGTGACGGTTTTGGAAATCAACTTGATAATCACCTAGAGGCCGACACAAATAGGGTTCCTTCCGGTTCGACTTTTGGTAGGGTAGATATTTTAGTTAGGAATCCAACGCAACAAGAATCACGGGTAAAGCTTACTTCTGGAGAGAGTTATAGCCGTTTTACTGACGGCTGCCAGAAAACAGGGCCAAATCTAGCTATCGGCTAAAGGGGTACCCGTTTGGGCGGGATCAAAAATTTGATTTTTTCAAAAGTGGACGGATTCGCCATATATAATCATATGGATTGATTCATAATCGACTCTAGTGTTCAAAAATGCTAGACTCAATGAAAAACCCGACGTTCACCCCGATCCCTACATAAGAGGTGACGGTTTTGGAAATCAACTTGATACTCACCTAGAGGCCGACACAAATAGGGTTCCTTGCGGTTCGACTTTTGGTAGGGTAGATATTTTAGTTAGGAATCCAACGCAACAAGAATCACGGGTAAAGCTTACTTCTGGAGAGAGTTATAGCCGTTTTACTGACGGCTGCCAGATAACAGGGCCAAATCTGGCTATCGGTAAACGGGTACCCCTTTGGCCGGCCTCAAAAATTTGATTTTTTCAAAAGTGGACGGATTAGACATATATGATCATATGGATTGATTCATAATGGACTCTAGTATCAAAAATTCTAGACTCAATGAAAAACCCGACGTTCACCCCGATCCCTACATAAGAGGTGACGGTTTTGGAAATCAACTTGATAATCACCTAGAGGCCGACACAAATAGGGTTTCTTCCGGTTTGACTTTGGATAGGGTAGATATTTTACTTAGGAATCCAACGCAACAAGAATCACGGGTAAAGCTTACTTCTGCAGAGAGTTATAGCCGTTTTACTGACGGCTGCCAGAAAACAGGGCCAAATCTGGCCATCGGCTAAAAGGGGTACCCCTTTGGGCGGGCTCAAAAATTTGATTTTTTCAAAAGTGGACGGATTAGGCATATATGATCAGATGGATTGATTCATAATGGACTCTAGTGTTCAAAAATGCTAGACTCAATGAAGAACCCGACGTTCACCACGATCCCTACATAAGAGGTGACGGTTTTGGAAATCAACTTGATAATCACCTAGAGGCCGACACAAATAGGGTTCCTTCCGGTTCGACTTTTGGTAGGGTAGATATTTTAGTTAGGAATCCAACGCAACAAGAATCACGGGTAAAGCTTACTTCTGGAGAGAGTTATAGCCGTTTTACTGACGGCTGCCAGAAAACAGGGCCAAATCTGGCTATCGGCTAAAGGGGTACCCGTTTGGGCGGGATCAAAAATTTGATTTTTTCAAAAGTGGACGGATTCGCCATATATGATCATATGGATTGATTCATAATCGACTCTAGTGTTCAAAAATGCTAGACTCAATGAAAAACCCGACGTTCACCCCGATCCCTACATAAGAGGTGACGGTTTTGGAAATCAACTTGATAATCACCTAGAGGCCGACACAAATAGGGTTCCTTGCGGTTCGACTTTTGGTAGGGTAGATATTTTAGTTAGGAATCCAACGCAACAAGAATCACGGGTAAAGCTTACTTCTGGAGAGAGTTATAGCCGTTTTACTGACGGCTGCCAGAGAACAGGGCCAAATCTGGCTATCGGTAAAGGGGTACCCTTTTGGGCGGCCTCAAAAATTTGATTTTTTCAAAAGTGGACGGATTAGGCATATATGATCATATGGATTGATTCATAATGGACTCTAGTATCAAAAATGCTAGACTCAATGAAAAACCCGACGTTCACCCCGATCCCTACATAAGAGGTGACGGTTTTGGAAATCAACTTGATAATCACCTAGAGGCCGACACAAATAGGGTTTCTTCCGGTTTGACTTTGGATAGGGTAGATATTTTAGTTAGGAATCCAACGCAACAAGAATCACGGGTAAAGCTTACTTCTGGAGAGAGTTATAGCCGTTTTACTGACGGCTGCCAGAAAACAGGGCCAAATCTGGCCATCGGCTAAAAGGGGTACCCCTTTGGGCGGGCTCAAAAATTTGATTTTTTCAAAAGTGGACGGATTAGGCATATATGATCAGATGGATTGATTCATAATGGACTCTAGTGTTCAAAGATGCTAGACTCAATGAAGAACCCGACGTTCACCACGATCCCTACATAAGAGGTGACGGTTTTGGAAATCAACTTGATAATCACCTAGAGGCCGACACAAATAGGGTTCCTTCCGGTTCGACTTTTGGTAGGGTAGATATTTTAGTTAGGAATCCAACGCAACAAGATTCACGGGTAAAGCTTACTTCTGGAGAGAGTTATAGCCGTTTTACTGACGGCTGCCAGAAAACAGGGCCAAATCTGGCTATCGGCTAAAGGGGTACCCGTTTGGGCGGGATCAAAAATTTGATTTTTTCAAAAGTGGACGGATTCGCCATATATGATCATATGGATTGATTCATAATCGACTCTAGTGTTCAAAAATGCTAGACTCAATGAAAAACCCGACGTTCACCCCGATCCCTACATAAGAGGTGACGGTTTTGGAAATCAACTTGATACTCACCTAGAGGCCGACACAAATAGGGTTCCTTGCGGTTCGACTTTTGGTAGGGTAGATATTTTAGTTAGGAATCCAACGCAACAAGAATCACGGGTAAAGCTTACTTCTAGAGAGAGTTATAGCCGTTTTACTGACGGCTGCCAGAGAACAGGGCCAAATCTGGCTATCGGTAAAGGGGTACCCTTTTGGGCGGCCTCAAAAATTTGATTTTTTCAAAAGTGGACGGATTAGGCATATATGATCATATGGATTGATTCATAATGGACTCTAGTATCAAAAATGCTAGACTCAATGAAAAACCCGACGTTCACCCCGATCCCTACATAAGAGGTGACGGTTTTGGAAATCAACTTGATAATCACCTAGAGGCCGACACAAATAGGGTTTCTTCCGGATTGACTTTGGATAGGGTAGATATTTTAGTTAGGAATCCAACGCAACAAGAATCACGGGTAAAGCTTACTTCTGGAGAGAGTTATAGCCGTTTTACTGACGGCTGCCAGAAAACAGGGCCAAATCTGGCCATCGGCTAAAAGGGGTACCCCTTTGGGCGGGCTCAAAAATTTGATTTTTTCAAAAGTGGACGGATTAGGCATATATGATCAGATGGATTGATTCATAATGGACTCTAGTGTTCAAAAATGCTAGACTCAATGAAGAACCCGACGTTCACCACGATCCCTACATAAGAGGTGACGGTTTTGGAAATCAACTTGATAATCACCTAGAGGCCGACACAAATAGGGTTCCTTCCGGTTCGACTTTTGGTAGGGTAGATATTTTAGTTAGGAATCCAACGCAACAAGAATCACGGGTAAAGCTTACTTCTGGAGAGAGTTATAGCCGTTTTACTGACGGCTGCCAGAAAACAGGGCCAAATCTGGCTATCGGCTAAAGGGGTACCCGTTTGGGCGGGATCAAAAATTTGATTTTTTCAAAAGTGGACGGATTCGCCATATATGATCATATGGATTGATTCATAATCGACTCTAGTGTTCAAAAATGCTAGACTCAATGAAAAACCCGACGTTCACCCCGATCCCTACATAAGAGGTGACGGTTTTGGAAATCAACTTGATACTCACCTAGAGGCCGACACAAATAGGGTTCCTTGCGGTTCGACTTTTGGTAGGGTAGATATTTTAGTTAGGAATCCAACGCAACAAGAATCACGGGTAAAGCTTACTTCTGGAGAGAGTTATAGCCGTTTTACTGACGGCTGCCAGAAAACAGGGCCAAATCTGGCTATCGGTAAACGGGTACCCATTTGGCCGGCCTCAAAAATTTGATTTTTTCAAAAGTGGACGGATTAGGCATATATGATCATATGGATTGATTCATAATGGACTCTAGTATCAAAAATGCTAGACTCAATGAAAAACCCGACGTTCACCCCGATCCCTACATAAGAGGTGACGGTTTTGGAAATCAACTTGATAATCACCTAGAGGCCGACACAAATAGGGTTTCTTCCGGTTTGACTTTGGATAGGGTAGATATTTTAGTTAGGAATCCAACGCAACAAGAATCACGGGTAAAGCTTACTTCTGGAGAGAGTTATAGCCGTTTTACTGACGGCTGCCAGAAAACAGGGCCAAATCTGGCCATCGGCTAAAAGGGGTACCCCTTTGGGCGGGCTCAAAAATTTGATTTTTTCAAAAATGGACGGATTAGGCATATATGATCAGATGGATTGATTCATAATGGACTCTAGTGTTCAAAAATGCTAGACTCAATGAAGAACCCGACGTTCACCACGATCCCTACATAAGAGGTGACGGTTTTGGAAATCAACTTGATAATCACCTAGAGGCCGACACAAATAGGGTTCCTTCCGGTTCGACTTTTGGTAGGGTAAATATTTTAGTTAAGAATCCAACGCAACAAGAATCACGGGTAAAGCTTACTTCTGGAGAGAGTTATAGCCGTTTTACTGACGGCTGCCAGAAAACAGGGCCAAATCTGGCTATCGGCTAAAGGGGTACCCGTTTGGCAGGATCAAAAATTTGATTTTTTCAAAAGTGGACGGATTCGCCATATATGATCATATGGATTGATTCATAATCGACTCTAGTGTTCAAAAATGCTAGACTCAATGAAAAACCCGACGTTCACCCCGATCCCTACATAAGAGGTGACGGTTTTGGAAATCAACTTGATACTCACCTAGAGACCGACACAAATAGGGTTCCTTGCGGTTCGACTTTTGATAGGGTAGATATTTTAGTTAGGAATCCAACGCAACAAGAATCACGGGTAAAGCTTACTTCTGGAGAGAGTTATAGCCGTTTTACTGACGGCTGCCAGAAAACAGGGCCAAATCTGGCTATCGTCTAAAGGGGTACCCCTTTAGGCGGGCTCAAAAATTTGATTTTTTCAAAAGTGGACGGATTAGGCATATATGATCATATGGATTAATTCATAATGGACTCTAGTGTTCAAAAATGCTAGACACAATGAAAAATCCGACGTTCACCCCGATCCCTACATAAGAGGTGACGGTTTTGGAAATCAACTTGATACTCACCTAGAGGCCGACACAAATAGGGTTCCTTGCGGTTCGACTTTTGGTAGGGTAGATATTTTAGTTAGGAATCCAACGCAACAAGAATCACGGGTAAAGCTTACTTCTGGAGAGAGTTATAGCCGTTTTACTGACGGCTGCCAGAAAACAGGGCCATATCTGGCCACCGGCCAAAGGGGTACCCCTTTGGGCGGGCACAAAAATTTGATTTTTTCGAAAGTGGACGGATTAGGCATATATGATCAGATGGATTGATTCATAATGGACTCTAGTGTTCAAAAATGCTAGACTCAATGAAGAACCCGACGTTCACCACGATCCCTACATAAGAGGTGACGGTTTTGGAAATCAACTTGATAATCACCTAGAGGCCGACACAAATAGGGTTCCTTGCGGTTTGACTTTTGGTAGGATAGATATTTTAGTTAGGAATCCAACGCAACAAGAATCACGGGTAAAGCTTACTTCTGGAGAGAGTTATAGCCGTTTTACTGACGGCTGCCAGAAAACAGGGCCAAATCTGGCTATCGGCTAAAGGGGTACCCCTTTGGGCGGGATCAAAAATTTGATTTTTTCAAAAGTGGACGGATTCGCCATATATGATCAGATGGATTGATTCATAATGGACTCTAGTGTTCAAAAATGCTAGACTCAATGAAAAACCCGACGTTCACCACGATCCCTACATAAGAGGTGACGGTTTTGGAAATCAACTTGATAATCACCTAGAGGCCGACACAAATAGGGTTCCTTCCGGTTCGACTTTTGGTAGGGTAGATATTTTAGTTAGGAATCCAACGCAACAAGAATCACGGGTAAAGCTTACTTCTGGAGAGAGTTATAGCCGTTTTACTGACGGCTGCCAGAAAACAGGGCCAAATCTGGATATCGGTAAACGGGTACCCCTTTGGCCGGCCTCAAAAATTTGATTTTTTCAAAAGTGGACGGATTAGGCATATATGATCATATGGATTGATTCATAATGGACTCTAGTATCAAAAATGCTAGACTCAATGAAAAACCCGACGTTCACCCCGATCCCTACATAAGAGGTGACGGTTTTGGAAATCAACTTGATAATCACCTAGAGGCCGACACAAATAGGGTTTCTTCCGGTTTGACTTTGGATAGGGTAGATATTTTAGTTAGGAATCCAACGCAACAAGAATCACGGGTAAAGCTTACTTCTGGAGAGAGTTATAGCCGTTTTACTGACGGCTGCCAGAAAACAGGGCCAAATCTGGCCATCGGCTAAAAGGGGTACCCCTTTGGGCGGGCTCAAAAATTTGATTTTTTCAAAAGTGGACGGATTAGGCATATATGATCAGATGGATTGATTCATAATGGACTCTAGTGTTCAAAAATGCTAGACTCAATGAAGAACCCGACGTTCACCACGATCCCTACATAAGAGGTGACGGTTTTGGAAATCAACTTGATAATCACCTAGAGGCCGACACAAATAGGGTTCCTTCTGGTTCGACTTTTGGTAGGGTAAATATTTTAGTTAGGAATCCAACGCAACAAGAATCACGGGTAAAGCTTACTTCTGGAGAGAGTTATAGCCGTTTTACTGACGGCTGCCAGAAAACAGGGCCAAATCTGGCTATCGGCTAAAGGGGTACCCGTTTGGGCAGGATCAAAAATTTGATTTTTTCAAAAGTGGACGGATTCGCCATATATGATCATATGGATTGATTCATAATCGACTCTAGTGTTCAAAAATGCTAGACTCAATGAAAAACCCGACGTTCACCCCGATCCCTACATAAGAGGTGACGGTTTTGGAAATCAACTTGATACTCACCTAGAGGCCGACACAAATAGGGTTCCTTGCGGTTCGACTTTTGGTAGGGTAGATATTTTAGTTAGGAATCCAACGCAACAAGAATCACGGGTAAAGCTTACTTCTGGAGAGAGTTATAGCCGTTTTACTGACGGCTGCCAGAAAACAGGGCCAAATCTGGCTATCGTCTAAAGGGGTACCCCTTTAGGCGGGCTCAAAAATTTGATTTTTTCAAAAGTGGACGGATTAGGCATATATGATCATATGGATTAATTCATAATGGACTCTAGTGTTCAAAAATGCTAGACACAATGAAAAATCCGACGTTCACCCCGATCCCTATATAAGAGGTGACGGTTTTGGAAATCAACTTGATACTCACCTAGAGGCCGACACAAATAGGGTTCCTTGCGGTTCGACTTTTGGTAGGGTAGATATTTTAGTTAGGAATCCAACGCAACAAGAATCACGGGTAAAGCTTACTTCTGGAGAGAGTTATAGCCGTTTTACTGACGGCTGCCAGAAAACAGGGCCATATCTGGCCACCGGCCAAAGGGGTACCCCTTTGGGCGGGCACAAAAATTTGATTTTTTCGAAAGTGGACGGATTAGGCATATATGATCAGATGGATTGATTCATAATGGACTCTAGTGTTCAAAAATGCTAGACTCAATGAAGAACCCGACGTTCACCACGATCCCTACATAAGAGGTGACGGTTTTGGAAATCAACTTGATAATCACCTAGAGGCCGACACAAATAGGGTTCCTTGCGGTTTGACTTTTGGTAGGATAGATATTTTAGTTAGGAATCCAACGCAACAAGAATCACGGGTAAAGCTTACTTCTGGAGAGAGTTATAGCCGTTTTACTGACGGCTGCCAGAAAACAGGGCCAAATCTGGCTATCGGCTAAAGGGGTACCCCTTTGGGCGGGATCAAAAATTTGATTTTTTCAAAAGTGGACGGATTCGCCATATATGATCAGATGGATTGATTCATAATGGACTCTAGTGTTCAAAAATGCTAGACTCAATGAAAAACCCGACGTTCACCACGATCCCTACATAAGAGGTGACGGTTTTGGAAATCAACTTGATAATCACCTAGAGGCCGACACAAATAGGGTTCCTTCCGGTTCGACTTTTGGTAGGGTAGATATTTTAGTTAGGAATCCAACGCAACAAGAATCACGGGTAAAGCTTACTTCTGGAGAGAGTTATAGCCGTTTTACTGACGGCTGCCAGAAAACAGGGCCAAATCTGGATATCGGTAAACGGGTACCCCTTTGGCCGGCCTCAAAAATTTGATTTTTTCAAAAGTGGACGGATTAGGCATATATGATCATATGGATTGATTCATAATGGACTCTAGTATCAAAAATGCTAGACTCAATGAAAAACCCGACGTTCACCCCGATCCCTACATAAGAGGTGACGGTTTTGGAAATCAACTTGATAATCACCTAGAGGCCGACACAAATAGGGTTTCTTCCGGTTTGACTTTGGATAGGGTAGATATTTTAGTTAGGAATCCAACGCAACAAGAATCACGGGTAAAGCTTACTTCTGGAGAGAGTTATAGCCGTTTTACTGACGGCTGCCAGAAAACAGGGCCAAATCTGGCCATCGGCTAAAAGGGGTACCCCTTTGGGCGGGCTCAAAAATTTGATTTTTTCAAAAGTGGACGGATTAGGCATATATGATCAGATGGATTGATTCATAATGGACTCTAGTGTTCAAAAATGCTAGACTCAATGAAGAACCCGACGTTCACCACGATCCCTACATAAGAGGTGACGGTTTTGGAAATCAACTTGATAATCACCTAGAGGCCGACACAAATAGGGTTCCTTCTGGTTCGACTTTTGGTAGGGTAAATATTTTAGTTAGGAATCCAACGCAACAAGAATCACGGGTAAAGCTTACTTCTGGAGAGAGTTATAGCCGTTTTACTGACGGCTGCCAGAAAACAGGGCCAAATCTGGCTATCGGCTAAAGGGGTACCCGTTTGGGCAGGATCAAAAATTTGATTTTTTCAAAAGTGGACGGATTCGCCATATATGATCATATGGATTGATTCATAATCGACTCTAGTGTTCAAAAATGCTAGACTCAATGAAAAACCCGACGTTCACCCCGATCCCTACATAAGAGGTGACGGTTTTGGAAATCAACTTGATACTCACCTAGAGGCCGACACAAATAGGGTTCCTTGCGGTTCGACTTTTGGTAGGGTAGATATTTTAGTTAGGAATCCAACGCAACAAGAATCACGGGTAAAGCTTACTTCTGGAGAGAGTTATAGCCGTTTTACTGACGGCTGCCAGAAAACAGGGCCAAATCTGGCTATCGTCTAAAGGGGTACCCCTTTAGGCGGGCTCAAAAATTTGATTTTTTCAAAAGTGGACGGATTAGGCATATATGATCATATGGATTAATTCATAATGGACTCTAGTGTTCAAAAATGCTAGACACAATGAAAAATCCGACGTTCACCCCGATCCCTATATAAGAGGTGACGGTTTTGGAAATCAACTTGATACTCACCTAGAGGCCGACACAAATAGGGTTCCTTGCGGTTCGACTTTTGGTAGGGTAGATATTTTAGTTAGGAATCCAACGCAACAAGAATCACGGGTAAAGCTTACTTCTGGAGAGAGTTATAGCCGTTTTACTGACGGCTGCCAGAAAACAGGGCCAAATCTGGCTATCGGCTAAAGGGGTACCCGTTTGGGCAGGATCAAAAATTTGATTTTTTCAAAAGTGGACGGATTCGCCATATATGATCATATGGATTGATTCATAATCGACTCTAGTGTTCAAAAATGCTAGACTCAATGAAAAACCCGACGTTCACCCCGATCCCTACATAAGAGGTGACGGTTTTGGAAATCAACTTGATACTCACCTAGAGGCCGACACAAATAGGGTTCCTTGCGGTTCGACTTTTGGTAGGGTAGATATTTTAGTTAGGAATCCAACGCAACAAGAATCACGGGTAAAGCTTACTTATGGAGAGAGTTATAGCCGTTTTACTGACGGCTGCCAGAAAACAGGGCCAAATCTGGCTATCGTCTAAAGGGGTACCCCTTTAGGCGGGCTCAAAAATTTGATTTTTTCAAAAGTGGACGGATTAGGCATATATGATCATATGGATTAATTCATAATGGACTCTAGTGTTCAAAAATGCTAGACACAATGAAAAATCCGACGTTCACCCCGATCCCTACATAAGAGGTGACGGTTTTGGAAATCAACTTGATACTCACCTAGAGGCCGACACAAATAGGGTTCCTTGCGGTTCGACTTTTGGTAGGGTAGATATTTTAGTTAGGAATCCAACGCAACAAGAATCACGGGTAAAGCTTACTTCTGGAGAGAGTTATAGCCGTTTTACTGACGGCTGCCAGAAAACAGGGCCATATCTGGCCACCGGCCAAAGGGGTACCCCTTTGGGCGGGCACAAAAATTTGATTTTTTCGAAAGTGGACGGATTAGGCATATATGATCAGATGGATTGATTCATAATGGACTCTAGTGTTCAAAAATGCTAGACTCAATGAAGAACCCGACGTTCACCACGATCCCTACATAAGAGGTGACGGTTTTGGAAATCAACTTGATAATCACCTAGAGGCCGACACAAATAGGGTTCCTTGCGGTTTGACTTTTGGTAGGATAGATATTTTAGTTAGGAATCCAACGCAACAAGAATCACGGGTAAAGCTTACTTCTGGAGAGAGTTATAGCCGTTTTACTGACGGCTGCCAGAAAACAGGGCCAAATCTGGCTATCGGCTAAAGGGGTACCCCTTTGGGCGGGATCAAAAATTTGATTTTTTCAAAAGTGGACGGATTCGCCATATATGATCAGATGGATTGATTCATAATGGACTCTAGTGTTCAAAAATGCTAGACTCAATGAAAAACCCGACGTTCACCACGATCCCTACATAAGAGGTGACGGTTTTGGAAATCAACTTGATAATCACCTAGAGGCCGACACAAATAGGGTTCCTTCCGGTTCGACTTTTGGTAGGGTAGATATTTTAGTTAGGAATCCAACGCAACAAGAATCACGGGTAAAGCTTACTTCTGGAGAGAGTTATAGCCGTTTTACTGACGGCTGCCAGAAAACAGGGCCAAATCTGGCTATCGTCTAAAGGGGTACCCCTTTAGGCGGGCTCAAAAATTTGATTTTTTCAAAAGTGGACGGATTAGGCATATATGATCATATGGATTAATTCATAATGGACTCTAGTGTTCAAAAATGCTAGACACAATGAAAAATCCGACGTTCACCCCGATCCCTACATAAGAGGTGACGGTTTTGGAAATCAACTTGATACTCACCTAGAGGCCGACACAAATAGGGTTCCTTGCGGTTCGACTTTTGGTAGGGTAGATATTTTAGTTAGGAATCCAACGCAACAAGAATCACGGGTAAAGCTTACTTCTGGAGAGAGTTATAGCCGTTTTACTGACGGCTGCCAGAAAACAGGGCCATATCTGGCCACCGGCCAAAGGGGTACCCCTTTGGGCGGGCACAAAAATTTGATTTTTTCGAAAGTGGACGGATTAGGCATATATGATCATATAGATTGATTCATAATGGACTCTAGTGTTCAAAAATGCTAGACTCAATGAAAAATCCGACGTTCACCCCGATCCCTACATAAGAGGTGACGGTTTTGGAAATCAACTTGATAATCACCTAGAGGCCGACACAAATAGGGTTCCTTGCGGTTTGACTTTTGGTAGGATAGATATTTTAGTTAGGAATCCAACGCAACAAGAATCACGGGTAAAGCTTACTTTTGGAGAGAGTTATAGCCGTTTTACTGACGGCTGCCAGAAAACAGGGCCAAATCTGGCTATCGGCTAAAGGGGTACCCCTTTGGGCGGGATCAAAAATTTGATTTTTTCAAAAGTGGACGGATTCGCCATATATGATCAGATGGATTGATTCATAATGGACTCTAGTGTTCAAAAATGCTAGACTCAATGAAAAACCCGACGTTCACCACGATCCCTACATAAGAGGTGACGGTTTTGGAAATCAACTTGATAATCACCTAGAGGCCGACACAAATAGGGTTCCTTCCGGTTCGACTTTTGGTAGGGTAGATATTTTAGTTAGGAATCCAACGCAACAAGAATCACGGGTAAAGCTTACTTCTGGAGAGAGTTATAGCCGTTTTACTGACGGCTGCCAGAAAACAGGGCCAAATCTGGCTATCGTCTAAAGGGGTACCCCTTTAGGCGGGCTCAAAAATTTGATTTTTTCAAAAGTGGACGGATTAGGCATATATGATCATATGGATTAATTCATAATGGACTCTAGTGTTCAAAAATGCTAGACACAATGAAAAATCCGACGTTCACCCCGATCCCTACATAAGAGGTGACGGTTTTGGAAATCAACTTGATACTCACCTAGAGGCCGACACAAATAGGGTTCCTTGGGGTTCGACTTTTGGTAGGGTAGATATTTTAGTTAGGAATCCAACGCAACAAGAATCACGGGTAAAGCTTACTTCTGGAGAGAGTTATAGCCGTTTTACTGACGGCTGCCAGAAAACAGGGCCATATCTGGCCACCGGCCAAAGGGGTACCCCTTTGGGCGGGCACAAAAATTTGATTTTTTCGAAAGTGGACGGATTAGGCATATATGATCATATAGATTGATTCATAATGGACTCTAGTGTTCAAAAATGCTAGACTCAATGAAAAATCCGACGTTCACCCCGATCCCTACATAAGAGGTGACGGTTTTTGAAATCAACTTGATAATCACTTAGAGGCCGACACAAATAGTGTTTCTTCCGGTTTGACTTTGGATAGGGTAGATATTTTATTTAGGAATCCAACGCAACAAGAATCACGGGTAAAGCTTACTTCTGGAGAGAGTTATAGCCGTTTTACTGACGGCTGCCAGAAAACATGGCCAAATCTGGCCATCGGCTAAAAGGGGTACCCCTTTGGGCGGGCTCAAAAATTTGATTTTTTCAAAAGTGGACGGATTAGGCATATATGATCAGATGGATTGATTCATAATGGACTCTAGTGTTCAAAAATGCTAGACTCAATGAAGAACCCGACGTTCACCACGATCCCTACATAAGAGGTGACGGTTTTGGAAATCAACTTGATAATCACCTAGAGGCCGACACAAATAGGGTTCCTTCCGGTTCGACTTTTGGTAGGGTAGATATTTTAGTTAGGAATCCAACGCAACAAGAATCACGTGTAAAGCTTACTTCTGGAGAGAGTTATAGCCGTTTTACTGACGGCTGCCAGAAAACAGGGCCAAATCTGGCTATCGGCTAAAGGGGTACCCGTTTGGGCGGGATCAAAAATTTGATTTTTTCAAAAGTGGACGGATTCGCCATATATGATCATATGGATTGATTCATAATCGACTCTAGTGTTCAAAAATGCTAGACTCAATGAAAAACCCGACGTTCACCCCGATCCCTACATAAGAGGTGACGGTTTTGGAAATCAACTTGATACTCACCTAGAGGCCGACACAAATAGGGTTCCTTGCGGTTCGACTTTTGGTAGGGTAGATATTTTAGTTAGGAATCCAACGCAACAAGAATCACGGGTAAAGCTTACTTCTGGAGAGAGTTATAGCCGTTTTACTGACGGCTGCCAGAAAACAGGGCCAAATCTGGCTATCGGTAAAGGGGTACCCCTTTGGCCGGCCTCAAAAATTTGATTTTTTCAAAAGTGGACGGATTAGGCATATATGATCATATGGATTGATTCATAATGGACTCTAGTATCAAAAATGCTAGACTCAATGAAAAACCCGACGTTCACCCCGATCCCTACATAAGAGGTGACGGTTTTGGAAATCAACTTGATAATCACCTAGAGGCCGACACAAATAGGGTTTCTTCCGGTTTGACTTTGGATAGGGTAGATATTTTAGTTAGGAACCCAACGCAACAAGAATCACGGGTAAAGCTTACTTCTGGAGAGAGTTATAGCCGTTTTACTGACGGCTGCCAGAAAACAGGGCCAAATCTGGCCATCGGCTAAAAGGGGTACCCCTTTGGGCGGGCTCAAAAATTTGATTTTTTCAAAAGTGGACGGATTAGGCATATATGATCAGATGGATTGATTCATAATGGACTCTAGTGTTCAAAAATGCTAGACTCAATGAAGAACCCGACGTTCACCACGATCCCTACATAAGAGGTGACGGTTTTGGAAATCAACTTGATAATCACCTAGAGGCCGACACAAATAGGGTTCCTTCCGGTTCGACTTTTGGTAGGGTAGATATTTTAGTTAGGAATCCAACACAACAAGAATCACGGGTAAAGCTTACTTCTGGAGAGAGTTATAGCCGTTTTACTGACGGCTGCCAGAAAACAGGGCCAAATCTGGCTATCGGCTAAAGGGGTACCCGTTTGGGCGGGATCAAAAATTTGATTTTTTCAAAAGTGGACGGATTCGCCATATATGATCATATGGATTGATTCATAATCGACTCTAGTGTTCAAAAATGCTAGACTCAATGAAAAACCCGACGTTCACCCCGATCCCTACATAAGAGGTGACGGTTTTGGAAATCAACTTGATACTCACCTAGAGGCCGACACAAATAGGGTTCCTTGCGGTTCGACTTTTGGTAGGGTAGATATTTTAGTTAGGAATCCAACGCAACAAGAATCACGGGTAAAGCTTACTTCTGGAGAGAGTTATAGCCGTTTTACTGACGGCTGCCAGAAAACAGGGCCAAATCTGGCTATCGGTAAAGGGGTACCCCTTTGGCCGGCCTCAAAAATTTGATTTTTTCAAAAGTGGACGGATTAGGCATATATGATCATATGGATTGATTCATAATGGACTCTAGTATCAAAAATGCTAGACTCAATGAAAAACCCGACGTTCACCCCGATCCCTACATAAGAGGTGACGGTTTTGGAAATAAACTTGATAATCACCTAGAGGCCGACACAAATAGGGTTTCTTCCGGTTTGACTTTGGATAGGGTAGATATTTTAGTTAGGAATCCAACGCAACAAGAATCACGGGTAAAGCTTACTTCTGGAGAGAGTTATAGCCGTTTTACTAACGGCTGCCAGAAAACAGGGCCAAATCTGGCCATCGGCTAAAAGGGGTACCCCTTTGGGCGGGCTCAAAAATTTGATTTTTTCAAAAGTGGACGGATTAGGCATATATGATCAGATGGATTGATTCATAATGGACTCTAGTGTTCAAAAATGCTAGACTCAATGAAGAACCCGACGTTCACCACGATCCCTACATAAGAGGTGACGGTTTTGGAAATCAACTTGATAATCACCTAGAGGCCGACACAAATAAGGTTCCTTCCGGTTCGACTTTTGGTAGGGTAGATATTTTAGTTAGGAATCCAACGCAACAAGAATCACGGGTAAAGCTTACTTCTAGAGAGAGTTATAGCCGTTTTACTGACGGCTGCCAGAAAACAGGGCCAAATCTGGCTATCGGCTAAAGGGGTACCCGTTTGGGCGGGATCAAAAATTTGATTTTTTCAAAAGTGGACGGATTCGCCATATATGATCATATGGATTGATTCATAATCGACTCTAGTGTTCAAAATTGCTAGACTCAATGAAAAACCCGACGTTCACCCCGATCCCTACATAAGAGGTGACGGTTTTGGAAATCAACTTGATACTCACCTAGAGGCCGACACAAATAGGGTTCCTTGCGGTTCGACTTTTGGTAGGGTAGATATTTTAGTTAGGAATCCAACGCAACAAGAATCACGGGTAAAGCTTACTTCTGGAGAGAGTTATAGCCGTTTTACTGACGGCTGCCAGAAAACAGGGCCAAATCTGGCTATCGGTAAAGGGGTACCCCTTTGGCCGGCCTAAAAAATTTGATTTTTTCAAAAGTGGACGGATTAGGCATATATGATCATATGGATTGATTCATAATGGACTCTAGTATCAAAAATGCTAGACTCAATGAAAAACCCGACGTTCACCCCGATCCCTACATAAGAGGTGACGGTTTTGGAAATCAACTTGATAATCACCTAGAGGCCGACACAAATAGGGTTTCTTCCGGTTTGACTTTGGATAGGGTAGATATTTTAGTTAGGAATCCAACGCAACAAGAATCACGGGTAAAGCTTACTTCTGGAGAGAGTTATAGCCGTTTTACTAACGGCTGCCAGAAAACAGGGCCAAATCTGGCCATCGGCTAAAAGGGGTACCCCTTTGGGCGGGCTCAAAAATTTGATTTTTTCAAAAGTGGACGGATTAGGCATTTATGATCAGATGGATTGATTCATAATGGACTCTAGTGTTCAAAAATGCTAGACTCAATGAAGAACCCGACGTTCACCACGATCCCTACATAAGAGGTGACGGTTTTGGAAATCAACTTGATAATCACCTAGAGGCCGACACAAATAGGGTTCCTTCCGGTTCGACTTTTGGTAGGGTAGATATTTTAGTTAGGAATCCAACGCAACAAGAATCACGGGTAAAGCTTACTTCTAGAGAGAGTTATAGCCGTTTTACTGACGGCTGCCAGAAAACAGGGCCAAATCTGGCTATCGGCTAAAGGGGTACCCGTTTGGGCGGGATCAAAAATTTGATTTTTTCAAAAGTGGACGGATTCGCCATATATGATCATATGGATTGATTCATAATCGACTCTAGTGTTCAAAATTGCTAGACTCAATGAAAAACCCGACGTTCACACCGATCCCTACATAAGAGGTGACGGTTTTGGAAATCAACTTGATACTCACCTAGAGGCCGACACAAATAGGGTTCCTTGCGGTTTAACTTTTGGTAGGGTAGATATTTTAGTTAGGAATCCAACGCAACAAGAATCACGGGTAAAGCTTACTTCTGGAGAGAGTTATAGCCGTTTTACTGACGGCTGCCAGAAAACAGGGCCAAATCTGGCTATCGGTAAAGGGGTACCCTTTTGGGCGGCCTCAAAAATTTGATTTTTTCAAAAGTGGACGGATTAGGCATATATGATCATATGGATTGATTCATAATGGACTCTAGTATCAAAAATGCTAGACTCAATGAAAAACCCGACGTTCACCCCGATCCCTACATAAGAGGTGACGGTTTTGGAAATCAACTTGATAATCACCTAGAGGCCGACACAAATAGGGTTCCTTCCGGTTCGACTTTGGGTAGGGTAGATATTTTAGTTAGGAATCCAACGCAACAAGAATCACGGGTAAAGCTTACTTCTGGAGAGAGTTATAGCCGTTTTACTGACGGCTGCCAGAAAACAGGGCCAAATCTGGCCATCGGCTAAAAGGGGTACCCCTTTGGGCGGGCTCAAAAATTTGATTTTTTCAAAAGTGGACGGATTAGGCATATATGATCAGATGGATTGATTCATAATGGACTCTAGTGTTCAAAAATGCTAGACTCAATGAAGAACCCGACGTTCACCACGATCCCTACATAAGAGGTGACGGTTTTGGAAATCAACTTGATAATCACCTAGAGGCCGACACAAATAGGGTTCCTTCCGGTTCAACTTTTGGTAGGGTAGATATTTTAGTTAGGAATCCAACGCAACAAGAATCACGGGTAAAGCTTACTTCTGGAGAGAGTTATAGCCGTTTTACTGACGGCTGCCAGAAAACAGGGCCAAATCTGGCTATCGGCTAAAGGGGTACCCGTTTGGGCGGGATCAAAAATTTGATTTTTTCAAAAGTGGACGGATTCGCCATATATGATCATATGGATTGATTCATAATCGACTCTAGTGTTCAAAAATGCTAGACTCAATGAAAAACCCGACGTTCACACCGATCCCTACATAAGAGGTGACGGTTTTGGAAATCAACTTGATACTCACCTAGAGGCCGACACAAATAGGGTTCCTTGCGGTTCGACTTTTGGTAGGGTAGATATTTTAGTTAGGAATCCAACGCAACAAGAATCACGGGTAAAGCTTACTTCTGGAGAGAGTTATAGCCGTTTTACTGACGG
This sequence comes from Perilla frutescens, assembly GCA_026008535.1. Classification (NCBI taxonomy): domain Eukaryota; kingdom Viridiplantae; phylum Streptophyta; class Magnoliopsida; order Lamiales; family Lamiaceae; genus Perilla; species Perilla frutescens. The sequence goes on from BRKX01000002.1 coordinate 61,036, forward strand.
CTGCCAGAAAACAGGGCCAAATCTGGCTATCGGTAAAGGGGTACCCTTTTGGGCGGCCTCAAAAATTTGATTTTTTCAAAAGTGGACGGATTAGGCATATATGATCATATGGATTGATTCATAATGGACTCTAGTATCAAAAATGCTAGACTCAATGAAAAACCCGACGTTCACCCCGATCCCTACATAAGAGGTGACGGTTTTGGAAATCAACTTGATAATCACCTAGAGGCCGACACAAATAGGGTTCCTTCCGGTTCGACTTTGGGTAGGGTAGATATTTTAGTTAGGAATCCAACGCAACAAGAATCACGGGTAAAGCTTACTTCTGGAGAGAGTTATAGCCGTTTTACTGACGGCTGCCAGAAAACAGGGCCAAATTTGGCCATCAGCTATAAGGGTTACCCCTTTGGGCGGGCTCAAAAATTTGATTTTTTCAAAAGTGGACGGATTAGGCATATATGATCAGATGGATTGATTCATAATGGACTCTAGTGTTCAAAAATGCTAGACTCAATGAAGAACCCGACGTTCACCACGATCCCTACATAAGAGGTGACGGTTTTGGAAATCAACTTGATAATCACCTAGAGGCCGACACAAATAGGGTTCCTTCCGGTTTGACTTTTGGTAGGGTAGATATTTTAGTTAGGAATCCAACGCAACAAGAATCACGGGTAAAGCTTACTTCTGGAGAGAGTTATAGCCGTTTTACTGACGGCTGCCAGAAAACAGGGCCAAATCTGGCTATCGGCTAAAGGGGTACCCGTTTGGGCAGGATCAAAAATTTGATTTTTTCAAAAGTGGACGGATTCGCCATATATGATCATATGGATTGATTCATAATCGACTATAGTGTTCAAAAATGCTAGACTCAATGAAAAACCCGACGTTCACCCCGATCCCTACATAAGAGGTGACGGTTTTGGAAATCAACTTGATAATCACCTAGAGGCCGACACAAATAGGGTTCCTTCCGGTTCGACTTTTGGTAGGGTAGATATTTTAGTTAGGAATCCAACGCAACAAGAATCACGGGTAAAGCTTACTTCTGGAGAGAGTTATAGCCGTTTTACTGACGGCTGCCAGAAAACAGGGCCAAATCTGGCTATCGTCTAAAGGGGTACCCCTTTAGGCGGGCTCAAAAATTTGATTTTTTCAAAAGTGGACGGATTAGGCATATATGATCATATGGATTAATTCATAATGGACTCTAGTGTTCAAAAATGCTAGACACAATGAAAAATCCGACGTTCACCCCGATCCCTACATAAGAGGTGACGGTTTTGGAAATCAACTTGATACTCACCTAGAGGCCGACACAAATAGGGTTCCTTGCGGTTCGACTTTTGGTAGGGTAGATATTTTAGTTAGGAATCCAACGCAACAAGAATCACGGGTAAAGCTTACTTCTGGAGAGAGTTATAGCCGTTTTACTGACGGCTGCCAGAAAACAGGGCCATATCTGGCCACCGGCCAAAGGGGTACCCCTTTGGGCGGGCACAAAAATTTGATTTTTTCGAAAGTGGACGGATTAGGCATATATGACAATATGGATTGATTCATAATGGACTCTAGTGTTCGAAAATGCTAGACTCAATGAAAAACCCGACGTTCACCCCGATCCCTACATAAGAGGTGACGGTTTTGGAAATCAACTTGATAATCACCTAGAGGCCGACACAAATAGGGTTCCTTCCGGTTCGACTTTTGGTAGGGTAGATATTTTAGTTAGGAATCCAACGCAACAAGAATCACAGGTAAAGCTTACTTCTGGAGAGAGTTATAGCCGTTTTACTGACGGCTGCCAGAAAACAGGGCCAAATCTGGCTATCGGCTAAAGGGGTACCCGTTTGGGCGGGATCAAAAATTTGATTTTTTCAAAAGTGGACGGATTCGCCATATATGATCATATGGATTGATTTATAATCGACTATAGTGTTCAAAAATGCTAGACTCAATGAAAAACCCGACGTTCACCCCGATCCCTACATAAGAGGTGACGGTTTTGGAAATCAACTTGATAATCACCTAGAGGCCGACACAAATAGGGTTCCTTCCGGTTCGACTTTTGGTAGGGTAGATATTTTAGTTAGGAATCCAACGCAACAAGAATCACGGGTAAAGCTTACTTCTGGAGAGAGTTATAGCCGTTTTACTGACGGCTGCCAGAAAACAGGGCTAAATCTGGCTATCGTCTAAAGGGGTACCCCTTTGGGCGGGCACAAAAATTTGATTTTTTCGAAAGTGGACGGATTAGGCATATATGATCATATAGATTGATTCATAATAGACTCTAGTGTTCAAAAATGCTAGACTCAATGAAAAATCCGACGTTCACCCCGATCCCTACATAAGAGGTGACGGTTTTTGAAATCAACTTGATAATCACTTAGAGGCCGACACAAATCGGGTTCCTTCCGGTTCGACTTTTGGTAGGGTAGATATTTGAGTTATGAATCCAACACAACAAGAATCACAGCTAAAGCTTACTTCTGGAGAGACTTATAGCCGTTTTACAGAAGGCTGCCAGAAAACGGGGCCCAATCTTGCCACGGGCCAAACAGGTACCCCTTTGGGCGGGCTCAAAAAATTTGATTTTTTCAAAAGTGGACTGATTAGGCATATATGATCATATTGATTGATTTATAGTGGACTCTAGTGTTCAAAAATGCTAGACTCAATGAAAATCCCGACGTTCTTCCCGATCCCTACATAAGAGGTGACGGTTTTCGAAATCAACTTGATAATCACCTAGAGGCCGACACAAATCGGGTTCCTTCCGGTTTGAATTTTGGTATGATAGATATTTGAGTTGGGAATCGAACGCAATAAGAATCACGGCTAAAGCTTACTTCTGGAGAGAGTTATAGCCGTTTTACTGACGGTTGTCAGAAATCGGGGCCGAAATCTTGCCACCGGCCAAAGGGATACCCCTTTGGGCGGCCTCAAAAATTTGATTTATTCAAAAGTGGACGGATTAGGCATATATGATCATATGGATTGATTCATAATGGACTCTATTGTTCAAAAATGCTAGACTCAATGAAAAACCCCACGTTCACCCCGATCCCTACATAAGAGGTGACGGTTTTTGAAATCAACTTGATAATCACCTAGAGGCCCACATAAATCGGGTTCCTTCCGGTTTGAATTTTGGTAGGATAGATATTTGAGTTAGGAATCTAACGCAACAAGAATCACAGCTAAGCTTACTTCTAGAGAGAGTTATAGTCAGTTTACTGACGGCTGCCAGAAAACGGGGCCAAATCTGGCCACCGGCCAAAGGGGTACCCCTTTGGGCGGGCTCAAAAATTTGATTTTTTCAAAAGCGGACTGATTAGGCATATATGATCATCTGGATTGATTTATAATGGACTCTAGTGTTCAAAAATGCTAGACTCAATGCAAAACCCGACGTTTACCCCGATCCCTACATAAGAGGTGACGGTTTTGGAAATCAACTTTATAATCACCTAGAGGCCGACACAAATAGGGTTCCTTCCGGTTCGACTTTTGGTAGGGTAGATATTTGAGTTAGGAATCCAACGCAACAAGAATCACGGCTAAAGTTTACTTCTGGAGAGACTTATAGCCGTTTTACAGAAGGCTACCACAAAACGGGGCCAAATCTGGCCACCGGCCAAACAAGTACCCCTTTGGGCGGGCTCAAAAAATTTGATTTTTTCAAAAGTGGACTTATTAGGCATATATGATCATATGGATTGATTCATAATGGACTCTAGTGTTCAAAAATGCTAGACTCAATGAAAAACCCGACGTTCTTCCTGATCCCTACATAAGAGGTGACGGTTTTGGAAATCAACTTGATAATCACCTAGAGGCCAACACAAATCGGGTTCGTTCCGGTTCGAATTTTTGTAGGGTAGATATTTGAGTTAGGAATCCAACGCAACAAGATCATGGGTAAAGCTTACTTCTGGAGAGAGTTATAGCCGTTTCACTGACGGCTGCCAGAAAACAGGGCCAAATCTGGCCACCGGCCAAAGGGGTACCCCTTTGGGCGGGCACAAAAATTTGATTTTTTCGAAAGTGGACGGATTAGGCATATATGATCATATGGATTGATTCATAATGGACTCTAGTGTTCAAAAATGCTAGACTCAATGAAAAACCCGACGTTCACCCCGATCCCTACAAAAGAGGTGACGATTTTGGAAATCAACTTGATAATCACCTAGAGGCCGACACAAATAGGGTTCCTTCCGGTTCGACTTTTGGTAGGGTAGATATTTGAGTTAGGAATCCAACGCAATAAGAATCACGGATAAAGCTTACTTCTGGAGAGATTTATAGCCGTTTTACAGAAGGCTGCCAGAAAACGGGGCCAAATCTGGCCACAGGCCAAACAGGTACCCCTTTGGGCGTGTTTAAAAAATTTGATTTTTTCAAAAGTGGACTGATTAGGCATATATGATCATATGGATTGATTCCTAATGGACTCTAGTGTTCAAAAATCCGACATTCTTCCCGATTCCTAATGAAATCTTACTTCTGGAGAGAATTATAGCCGTTTTACTGATGGCTGCTAGAAAACGTTGCAAAATCTGGCCACCGGCCAAACGGGTACTCCTTTGGATAGGCTCAAAAAATTTGATTTTTTCAAAAGTGGACGGATTAGGCATATATGATCATATGAATTGATTTATAATGGACTCTAGTGTTCAAAAATGCTAGACTCAATGAAAAACAAGACGTTCTCCCCGATCTCTACATAAGAGGTGATGGTTTTGGAAATCAACTTGATAATCACCTAGAGACAGACACAAATAGGGTTCCTTCCGGTTTGACTTTTTGTAGAGTAGATATTTGAATTAGGAATCCAACGCAACAAGAATCACGGATAAAGCTTACTTCTGGAGAGATTTATAGCCGTTTTACAGAAGGCTGCCAGAAAACGGGGCCAAATCTGGCCACAGGCCAAACAGGTACCCCTTTGGGCGTGTTTAAAAAATTTGATTTTTTCAAAAGTGGACTGATTAGGCATATATGATCATATGGATTGATTCCTAATGGACTCTAGTGTTCAAAAATGCTAGACTCAATGAAAAATCAGACATTCTTCCCGATCCCTACATAAGAGGTGACGGTTTTGGAAATCAGCTTGATAATCACCTATAGGCCGACACAAATCGGGTTCCTTCCGGTTTGAATTTTGGTATTATAGATATTTGAGTTGGGAATCCAACGCAACAAGAATCACGGCTAAAGCTTACTTCTGGAGAGAGTTACAGCCATTTTACTGACGGTTGCTAGAAAACGGGGACGAAATCTGGCCACCGGCCAAATGGGAAAACCCTTTGGGCGGGCTCAAAAATTTGATTTTTTCAAAAGTGGACGGATTAGGCATATATGATCATATGGATTGATTCATAATGGAATCTAGTGTTCAAAAATGCTAGACTCAATGAAAAACCCCACGTTCTTCCCGATCCCTACATAAGAGGTGACGGTTTTTGAAATCAACTTGATAATCACCTAGAGGCCGACACAAATCGGGTTCCTTCCGGTTCGACTTTTGGTAGGGTAGATATTTGAGTTAGGAATCCAACGCAACAAGAATCACAACTAAAGCTTACTTCTGGAGAGACTGATAGCCGTTTTACAGAAGGCTGCCAGAAAACGGGGCCCAATCTGGCCACGGGCCAAACAGGTACCCCTTTGGGCGGGCTTAAAAAATTTGATTTTTTCAAAAGTGGACGGATTAGGCATATATGATCATATGGATTGATTCATAATGAACTCTAGTGTTCAAAAATGATAGACTTAATGAAAATCCCGACGTTCTTCCCGATCCCTACATAAGATGTGACGGTTTTGGAAATCAACATGATAATCACCTAGAGGCCGACACAAATCGGGTTCCTTCCGGTTTGAATTTTGGTATGATAGATATTTGAGTTGGGAATCCAACGCAACCAGAATCACGGCTAAAGCTTACTTCTGGTGAGAGTTATAGCCATTTTACTGACAGTTGTCAGAAATCGGGGCCGAAATCTTGCCACCGGCCAAAGGGGTACCCCTTTGGGCGGGCTCAAAAATTTGATTTTTTCAAAAGTGGACGGATTAGGCATATATGATCATATGGATTGATTCATAATGGACTCTAGTATTCAAAAATGCTAGACTCAATGAAAAACCCCACATTCACCCCGATCCCTACATAAGAGGTGACGGTTTTTGAAATCAACTTGATAATCACCTAGAGGCCCACATAAATCGTGTTCCTTCCGGTTTGACTTTTGGTAGGATAGATATTTGAGTTAGAAATCCAACGCAACAAGAATCACGGCTAAAGCTTACTTCTAGAGAGAGTTATAGTCGGTTTACTGAAGGCTGCCAGAAAACGGGGCCAAATCTGGCCACCGGCCAAAGGGCTACTACACCTTTGGGCGGGCTCAAAAATTTCATTTTTTCAAAAGTCGACAGATTAGGCATATATAATCATATGGATTGATTCATAATGGTCTCTAGTGTTCAAAAATTCTAGACTCAATGAAAAACCCGACATTCTTTCCGATCCCTACATAAGAGGTGACGGTTTTGGAAGTCATCTTGATAATCACCTAGAGGCCGACACAAATAGGGTTCCTTCTGGTTTGAATTTTGGTATTATAGATATTTGAGTTGGGAATCCAATGCAACAAGAATCACGGTTAAATCTTACTTCTGGAGAGAATTATAGCCGTTTTACTGATGGCTGCTAGAAAACGTTGCAAAATCTGGCCACCGGCCAAACGGGTACTCCTTTGGATAGGCTCAAAAAATTTGATTTTTTCAAAAGTGGACGGATTAGGCATATATGATCATATGAATTGATTTATAATGGACTCTAGTGTTCAAAAATGCTAGACTCAATGAAAAACAAGACGTTCTCCCCGATCTCTACATAAGAGGTGATGGTTTTGGAAATCAACTTGATAATCACCTAGAGACAGACACAAATAGGGTTCCTTCCGGTTTGACTTTTTGTAGAGTAGATATTTGAATTAGGAATCCAACGCAACAAGAATCACGGATAAAGCTTACTTCTGGAGAGATTTATAGCCGTTTTACAGAAGGCTGCCAGAAAACGGGGCCAAATCTGGCCACAGGCCAAACAGGTACCCCTTTGGGCGTGTTTAAAAAATTTGATTTTTTCAAAAGTGGACTGATTAGGCATATATGATCATATGGATTGATTCCTAATGGACTCTAGTGTTCAAAAATGCTAGACTCAATGAAAAATCCGACATTCTTCCCGATCCCTACATAAGAGGTGACGGTTTTGGAAATCAGCTTGATAATCACCTATAGGCCGACACAAATCGGGTTCCTTCCGGTTTGAATTTTGGTATTATAGATATTTGAGTTGGGAATCCAACGCAACAAGAATCACGGCTAAAGCTTACTTCTGGAGAGAGTTACAGCCATTTTACTGACGGTTGCTAGAAAACGGGGACGAAATCTGGCCACCGGCCAAATGGGAAAACCCTTTGGGCGGGCTCAAAAATTTGATTTTTTCAAAAGTGGACGGATTAGGCATATATGATCATATGGATTGATTCATAATGGAATCTAGTGTTCAAAAATGCTAGACTCAATGAAAAACCCCACGTTCTTCCCGATCCCTACATAAGAGGTGACGGTTTTTGAAATCAACTTGATAATCACCTAGAGGCCGACACAAATCGGGTTCCTTCCGGTTCGACTTTTGGTAGGGTAGATATTTGAGTTAGGAATCCAACGCAACAAGAATCACAACTAAAGCTTACTTCTGGAGAGACTGATAGCCGTTTTACAGAAGGCTGCCAGAAAACGGGGCCCAATCTGGCCACGGGCCAAACAGGTACCCCTTTGGGCGGGCTTAAAAAATTTGATTTTTTCAAAAGTGGACGGATTAGGCATATATGATCATATGGATTGATTCATAATGAACTCTAGTGTTCAAAAATGATAGACTTAATGAAAATCCCGACGTTCTTCCCGATCCCTACATAAGATGTGACGGTTTTGGAAATCAACATGATAATCACCTAGAGGCCGACACAAATCGGGTTCCTTCCGGTTTGAATTTTGGTATGATAGATATTTGAGTTGGGAATCCAACGCAACAAGAATCACGGCTAAAGCTTACTTCTGGTGAGAGTTATAGCCATTTTACTGACAGTTGTCAGAAATCGGGGCCGAAATCTTGCCACCGGCCAAAGGGGTACCCCTTTGGGCGGGCTCAAAAATTTGATTTTTTCAAAAGTGGACGGATTAGGCATATATGATCATATGGATTGATTCATAATGGACTCTAGTATTCAAAAATGCTAGACTCAATGAAAAACCCCACATTCACCCCGATCCCTACATAAGAGGTGACGGTTTTTGAAATCAACTTGATAATCACCTAGAGGCCCACATAAATCGTGTTCCTTCCGGTTTGACTTTTGGTAGGATAGATATTTGAGTTAGAAATCCAACGCAACAAGAATCACGGCTAAAGCTTACTTCTAGAGAGAGTTATAGTCGGTTTACTGAAGGCTGCCAGAAAACGGGGCCAAATCTGGCCACCGGCCAAAGGGCTACTACACCTTTGGGCGGGCTCAAAAATTTCATTTTTTCAAAAGTCGACAGATTAGGCATATATAATCATATGGATTGATTCATAATGGTCTCTAGTGTTCAAAAATTCTAGACTCAATGAAAAACCCGACATTCTTTCCGATCCCTACATAAGAGGTGACGGTTTTGGAAGTCATCTTGATAATCACCTAGAGGCCGACACAAATAGGGTTCCTTCTGGTTTGAATTTTGGTATTATAGATATTTGAGTTGGGAATCCAATGCAACAAGAATCACGGTTAAATCTTACTTCTGGAGAGAATTATAGCCGTTTTACTGATGGCTGCTAGAAAACGTTGCAAAATCTGGCCACCGGCCAAACGGGTACTCCTTTGGATAGGCTCAAAAAATTTGATTTTTTCAAAAGTGGACGGATTAGGCATATATGATCATATGAATTGATTTATAATGGACTCTAGTGTTCAAAAATGCTAGACTCAATGAAAAACAAGACGTTCTCCCCGATCTCTACATAAGAGGTGATGGTTTTGGAAATCAACTTGATAATCACCTAGAGACAGACACAAATAGGGTTCCTTCCGGTTTGACTTTTTGTAGAGTAGATATTTGAATTAGGAATCCAACGCAACAAGAATCACGGATAAAGCTTACTTCTGGAGAGATTTATAGCCGTTTTACAGAAGGCTGCCAGAAAACGGGGCCAAATCTGGCCACAGGCCAAACAGGTACCCCTTTGGGCGTGTTTAAAAAATTTGATTTTTTCAAAAGTGGACTGATTAGGCATATATGATCATATGGATTGATTCCTAATGGACTCTAGTGTTCAAAAATGCTAGACTCAATGAAAAATCCGACATTCTTCCCGATCCCTACATAAGAGGTGACGGTTTTGGAAATCAGCTTGATAATCACCTATAGGCCGACACAAATCGGGTTCCTTCCGGTTTGAATTTTGGTATTATAGATATTTGAGTTGGGAATCCAACGCAACAAGAATCACGGCTAAAGCTTACTTCTGGAGAGAGTTACAGCCATTTTACTGACGGTTGCTAGAAAACGGGGACGAAATCTGGCCACCGGCCAAATGGGAAAACCCTTTGGGCGGGCTCAAAAATTTGATTTTTTCAAAAGTGGACGGATTAGGCATATATGATCATATGGATTGATTCATAATGGAATCTAGTGTTCAAAAATGCTAGACTCAATGAAAAACCCCACGTTCTTCCCGATCCCTACATAAGAGGTGACGGTTTTTGAAATCAACTTGATAATCACCTAGAGGCCGACACAAATCGGGTTCCTTCCGGTTCGACTTTTGGTAGGGTAGATATTTGAGTTAGGAATCCAACGCAACAAGAATCACAACTAAAGCTTACTTCTGGAGAGACTGATAGCCGTTTTACAGAAGGCTGCCAGAAAACGGGGCCCAATCTGGCCACGGGCCAAACAGGTACCCCTTTGGGCGGGCTTAAAAAATTTGATTTTTTCAAAAGTGGACGGATTAGGCATATATGATCATATGGATTGATTCATAATGAACTCTAGTGTTCAAAAATGATAGACTTAATGAAAATCCCGACGTTCTTCCCGATCCCTACATAAGATGTGACGGTTTTGGAAATCAACTTGATAATCACCTAGAGGCCGACACAAATCGGGTTCCTTCCGGTTTGAATTTTGGTATGATAGATATTTGATTTGGGAATCCAACGCAACAAGAATCACGGCTAAAGCTTACTTCTGGTGAGAGTTATAGCCATTTTACTGACAGTTGTCAGAAATCGGGGCCGAAATCTTGCCACCGGCCAAAGGGGTACCCCTTTGGGTGGGCTCAAAAATTTGATTTTTTCAAAAGTGGACGGATTAGGCATATATGATCATATGGATTGATTCATAATGGACTCTAGTATTCAAAAATGCTAGACTCAATGAAAAACCCCACATTCACCCCGATCCCTACATAAGAGGTGACGGTTTTTGAAATCAACTTGATAATCACCTAGAGGCCCACATAAATCGGGTTCCTTCCGGTTTGACTTTTGGTAGGATATATATTTGAGTTAGAAATCCAACGCAACAAGAATCACGGCTAAAGCTTACTTCTAGAGAGAGTTATAGTCGGTTTACTGAAGGCTGCCAGAAAACGGGGCCAAATCTGGCCACCGGCCAAAGGGCTACTACACCTTTGGGCGGGCTCAAAAATTTCATTTTTTCAAAAGTCGACAGATTAGGCATATATAATCATATGGATTGATTCATAATGGTCTCTAGTGTTCAAAAATTCTAGACTCAATGAAAAACCCGACATTCTTTCCGATCCCTACATAAGAGGTGACGGTTTTGGAAGTCATCTTGATAATCACCTAGAGGCCGACACAAATAGGGTTCCTTCTGGTTTGAATTTTGGTATTATAGATATTTGAGTTGGGAATCCAACGCAACAAGAATCACGGTTAAAGCTTACTTCCGGAATGAATTATAGCCGTTTTACTGATGGCTGCTAGAAAACGTTGCAAAATCTGGCCACCGGCCAAACGGGTACTCCTTTGGATAGGCTCAAAAAATTTGATTTTTTCAAAAGTGGACGGATTAGGCATATATGATCATATGAATTGATTCATAATGGACTCTAGTGTTCAAAAATGCTAGACTCAATGAAAAACAAGACGTTCTCCCCGATCTCTACATAAGAGGTGATGGTTTTGGAAATCAACTTGATAATCACCTAGAGACAGACACAAATAGGGTTCCTTCCGGTTTGACTTTTTTTAGAGTAGATATTTGAATTAGGAATCCAACGCAACAAGAATCACGGTTAAAGCTTACTTCTGGAGAGAATTATAGCCGTTTTAATGACGGCTGCAAGAAAACGGTGCCAAATCTGGCCACCGGCCAAATGGGTACCACTTTGGGCGGGATTAAAAAATTTGATTTTTTCAAAAGTGGACGGATTAGACATATATGATCATATGAATTGATTCATTATGGACTCTAGTGTTCAAAAATGCTAGAATCAATGAAAAACCCGACGTTCTTTCCGATCCCTACATAAGAGGTGACGGTTTTGGAAATCAACTTGATAATCACCTAGAGGCCGACACAAATAGGGTTTCTACCGGTTCGACTTTTAGTAGGGTAGATATTTTAGTTAGGAATCCAACCCAACAAGAATCACGAGTAAAGCTTACTTCTGGAGAGAGTTATAGCCGTTTTACTGATGGCTGCCAGAAAACGGGGCCAAATCTGGCCACCGGCCAAAGGGGTACCCCTTTGGGCGGGCTCAAAAATTTGATTTTTTCAAAAGTGGACGGATTAGGCATATATGATCATATGGATTGATTCATAATGGACTCTAGTATTCAAAAATGCTAGACTCAATGAAAAACCCCACATTCACCCCGATCCCTACATAAGAGGTGACGGTTTTTGAAATCAACTTGATAATCACCTAGAGGCCCACATAAATCGGGTTCCTTCCGGTTTGACTTTTGGTAGGATATATATTTGAGTTAGAAATCCAACGCAACAAGAATCACGGCTAAAGCTTACTTCTAGAGAGAGTTATAGTCGGTTTACTGAAGGCTGCCAGAAAACGGGGCCAAATCAGGCCACCGGCCAAAGGGCTACTACACCTTTGGGCGGGCTCAAAAATTTCATTTTTTCAAAAGTCGACAGATTAGGCATATATAATCATATGGATTGATTCATAATGGTCTCTAGTGTTCAAAAATTCTAGACTCAATGAAAAACCCGACATTCTTTCCGATCCCTACATAAGAGGTGACGGTTTTGGAAGTCATCTTGATAATCACCTAGAGGCCGACACAAATAGGGTTCCTTCTGGTTTGAATTTTGGTATTATAGATATTTGAGTTGGGAATCCAACGCAACAAGAATCACGGTTAAAGCTTACTTCCGGAGAGAATTATAGCCGTTTTACTGATGGCTGCTAGAAAACGTTGCAAAATCTGGCCACCGGCCAAACGGGTACTCCTTTGGATAGGCTCAAAAAATTTGATTTTTTCAAAAGTGGACGGATTAGGCATATATGATCATATGAATTGATTCATAATGGACTCTAGTGTTCAAAAATGCTAGACTCAATGAAAAACAAGACGTTCTCCCCGATCTCTACATAAGAGGTGATGGTTTTGGAAATCAACTTGATAATCACCTAGAGACAAACACAAATAGGGTTCCTTCCGGTTTGACTTTTTGTAGAGTAGATATTTGAATTAGGAATCCAACGCAACAAGAATCACGGTTAAAGCTTACTTCTGGAGAGAATTATAGCCGTTTTAATGACGGCTGCAAGAAAACGGTGCCAAATCTGGCCACCGGCCAAATGGGTACCACTTTGGGCGGGATTAAAAAATTTGATTTTTTCAAAAGTGGACGGATTAGACATATATGATCATATGAATTGATTCATTATGGACTCTAGTGTTCAAAAATGCTAGAATCAATGAAAAACCCGACGTTCTTTCCGATCCCTACATAAGAGGTGACGGTTTTGGAAATCAACTTGATAATCACCTAGAGGCCGACACAAATAGGGTTTCTACCGGTTCGACTTTTAGTAGGGTAGATATTTTAGTTAGGAATCCAACCCAACAAGAATCACGGGTAAAGCTTACTTCTGGAGAGAGTTATAGCCGTTTTACTAATGGCTGCCAGAAAACGGGGCCAAATCTGGCCACCGGCCAAAGGGGTACCCCTTTGGGCGGGCTCAAAAATTTGATTTTTTCAAAAGTGGATGGATTAGGTATATATGATCATATGGATTGATTTATAATGGTCTCTAGTGTTCAAAAATGCTAGACTCAATGAAAAACCCGACGTTCACCCCGATCCCTACATAAGAGGTGACGGTTTTGGAAATCAACTTGATAATCACCTAGAGGCGGACACAAATAGGGTTCCTTCTGGTTCAACATTTGGTAGGGCAGATATTTGAGTTAGGAATCCAACGCAACAAGAATCACGGCTACAACTTTCTTGTGGAGAGACTTATAGCCGTTTTACAGAAGGCTGCCAGAAAACGGGGCCAAATCTGGCCACCGGCCAAAGGGGTACCCCTTTGGGAGGGCTCAAAATTTTGATTTTTTCAAAAGTGGACTGATTAGGCATATATGATCATATGGATTGATTCATATTGGACTGTAGTGTTAAAAAATGCTAGACTCAATGAAAAACCTGACGTTCTTCCCGATCCCTACATAAGAGGTGACGGTTTTGGAAATCAACTTGATAATGACCTAGAGGCCGACCAAAATACGGTTCCTTCCGGTTCGACTTTCGGTAGGGTAGATATTTGAGTTAGGAATCCAACGCAACAAGAATCACGGCTAAAGCTTACTTCTGCAGAGACTTATAGCCATTTAACAGAAGGCTGCCAGAAAACGGGGCCAAATATGGCTACCGGCCAAAAGGGTACCCCTTTGGGCGTGCTCAAAAATTTGATTTTTTCAAAAGTGGATGGATTAGGCATATATGATCATATGGATTGATTCATAATGGACTCTAGTGTTCAAAAATGCTAGGCTTAATGAAAAACCCGACGTTCACTGATCGGGCCAATTATACTTGATATTTTGGGGCCATTTTATGTGGTTTGATTGTGTTAATTGTTATATAATGATGCTAGTTTGGAAGAAGTTGTACCTTGAGGGTTTTTGCAGGGCATTGATGAAAAGATAAAGAAAATGGTGTGTTTTTGGTGAAGAAAGGAGCTGTGCAAAAGAAGTTGAAGTTGAAGGAAGTAAAGCCATGCCGTATGGGCATACGGAAGGATGATATGAGCGGATAACTCAAGAAACTGGACCTGAACGCGTGTTTATGGGCTGGAACATGGAAATTACTTAAGCCCAAGGCCTGGACGCGAGCTAGAAGAGTTCCCACCGCCTCAAGAGTCCTGTTTTTGTTAACTTCCTTGTTGGAATAGATTAGGATGGTTATTTCCTTTTTAATATTATCCTATTTTAGGAATTTGATATATAGATTAGGACTTATCATATTTTGAATATTCAGACTTCAATCTAGAACGGAAGAACGAGAACAGCGGACGTTTTCTCCCTGGAGCAGATCAGTTCATCTTCTTCGTTTTATTTTCATGGTATTCGTTATTTCAATATTTTTGCAATTCAATCTTAATATGAGTTCTAGCTAATTTCTTCTTATTCTGGAAACAACTAACGAAACCCTGGCTTAAATAAGCTGTGAGATCTAATCGTGTTCATCATTCAATTACATGCATGCATTTGTTATTCTTTGTATTTCGAGTTGTTAATTGTTTCAATATTGCGAGGTAGTTGCAAATACTTGGTGAATTGGAATTAATTAGTAGTCAATTAAACCGGCCATCCGTAATTGTGGTTTAAGTTTAATTAGGGCGAAACGGTTCTTCAGAACCAGGGAGAATAACAATCTTAATTTAATAGGTCCTGCGTCAGAGTCTGTTAATTATGAATCGGGTTCCTCTAGATTTTAAGGCTGTCGGCTCATTAAACCTATAGAGCGTCTCTTACGGTTGTCAGTCGATTAGGGAAATAATTGGTGAATCGTCTTCCTGATTCTCGAGAAATTACGGAGGAATTAGGCTGCGTCAGTAAGCGTCTTCGGTAGTTATAAGTGATTTGTATGTGTTAATTGAATTAATCATTGCATCAAGGATCGGTTTAAATAAGCTAGGGTGGAGTTAATTAGATTCCAGAATATTTCTTCTCATATTCTAAGTTCGTTCGATTTAATTACGAGTGTATTTATTTTATATTTAATTGTTAATTTCGTTTGTTTTATTTTAATTACAAAAATCCCTTGTGAAGTTTGGTTATACAGATTGAGAGTATAGGGTAATTCTCGCCGGTCCTTTGGGAGACGATCTCGCTCATCGTTGTACACGTGCAGTAAGGGTATACCGACTGTTGTCGGGAACTTTATTTTTGGTGTAAAACGACCCACCAAATTTTGGCGCCGTTGCCGGGGATCGGTTCTAAAGTAGTAATTACTCTCATATTTTCAATTTGTTATTTTTTCTTATTTTTGTTTTATCTTTTCAGTGCATGACCTGTTCCTCGCAAAAAGAAGAGTTGTTGTTTGATCCTGAGCCGGAACGAACTTTGCATAAGCTGAGGAGGGATACTAAGGGATCTAAGGAAAATTCCATATCAGAACTAGGACCCTTTGATCTTCACCAATTGTTCGAAGAGAAAATGGCAAACAACACCAACGAGAATCGAGTTCTCGCTAATCCGGCTGAACCTGCTCCTCTAATTCGAGAGCTTGGGCGCCACCGCAACAACCGGCCTATTTGCATCGTACTACCTACCATCTCAAATAATGCAGAGATACGGCCAGGGTTCATACAAGTTCTGCCAAAGTTCAGGGATCTACCTGGAGAGAGTGCACACACGCACCTGGCTGAATTCGATCTAGTCTGCTCCACATTGCGTCCTCAAGGATTTTCTGCTAATAATCTGCGGCTCCTGACTTTTTCACACAACTTGCAAGGACGAGCAAGGGAGTGGCTCTTTGATTTACCATCTGGTTCGATCACTTCGTGGGAGGAGCTGGAAGAGCAGTTCTTGCGCAAATTCTTCCCAGAATCAAGAGCCGCAAATCTGAGAATGGCCATTAGCAGTATCAAGCAGAAGCAAAATGAAAGCTTGGCCGAGTACTGGGCACGATTCCAGCAGCTGTGCCGCAAATGCCCGGATCATGAATTCTCTGATTATCAGTTGTTCACAAATTATTTCTACCGAGGCATGTCTTCTTTTGACAGAAAAATTGTGGACGTGGCCAGTGGAGGATCTCTCATTAACAAGACTCTGGATGAGGCAAAGCAGCTCATAATTGATATTGTATCTGGAGGTCAACAATATGAAGACGAGGATGATGATCGCTACCGGCCAGTAAAAGGGATTGATCGAGCTGAGAATTGTGGAGTGAATGAAAAGATTGATGCACTAACTTCTTTAGTTAGAGGCCTAGCGGTTGTCCAAACAAAGAATTCCAGATGTGGAATATGCGCAGAGAGTGGACACTTTACCGACGAGTGCCCAACATTGCAAGACCCTTCCACCGAGCAAGCTTGTTATGGCTCGGGAGACGCACAGCAAGATTCCCTCAGAGGAATCCACTATGATGCCCCACAAGGAGATGCTTTCCGAAGGAAGAGGAATAATGACCCTTATTCCAACACTTACAATCCAGGTTGGAGGAACCATCCGAACTTCCGTTGGAAACAGCCGGGCGATCATCGACCATCTGGAGATTTGCCTTCCCGACCACCACAAGATGGGTCATATGCCCATACGGACAAACCTATACCGAGTATGAGTGAGATTATGAAGTGTTTGGAACAAAGTAATGCTCTGGTGAACAGTTTGGCCCAAAATCAGAAGGCATTCCAGCAAGAAACACAAGCTGCCCTTGGCAGTATGGGCACACAGATCACTCAACTAGCCACGCAGATGAACAAGATGCAAGGGCATACAGGAAAGCTACCCTCACAAGCTGAACAAAATCCCAGGGGCAACGTGAGTGCCGTGACCCTCCGAAGTGGGAAAGAATTGGTTGAGGTCGAGAAAAAAGCCGAGAAGAGCATGTCGTATAGGCATACTGCACAGACTGAAGATGAATCCAATTCAAAGGAAGAACAGCCTTCTGCAGCTACTGAGCCTACCCCTGTTGAGGTACAGGCTGACTCTAAGAATTCTAATTCTGTAGTTGCAGCTCCTTTTCCTTCCAGGTTGATTCGAAACAAGAAGGAGAATGATGAGAAGGCGATCTTAGAGCTATTCAAGAAGGTTGAAATCAATCTACCTCTAATCGATGCCATCAAGCAAGTGCCCAGTTATGCGAAATTCTTGAGGGAATTATGTGCCAAGAAGATCCGATACGGGAAGGATGCCAGAATTCAAGTTGGTGAAAATGTTTCCGCAGTGATCCAACGGAAATTGCCACAGAAATGCAGGGATCCAGGTATGTTCACTATCCCTTGTATCATCGGGAGTAAAAAGGTTGAGAAAGTCATGCTAGATTTAGGCGCATCCATAAATGTCATGCCTTTATCTATGTACAAAGACTTGCAGTTAGGTCCTATGAAAGATACTCGAGTCATCATCCAGTTAGCTGATAGGTCTAATGCATATCCTCAGGGTGTAGTCGAAGATGTTTTGGTCAAAGTGAATGGATTTATTTTCCCTGTGGATTTTTACATTGTAGATATGGATGACTCACTTTCTGCCCATAGATCATTGATTCTGTTAGGATGTCCCTTTATGAAAACTGCAAGAACTAAGATTGATGTTGATACTGGCATGCTTAGCTTTAAATTTAATGGTGACATTGTTACATTTAATATATTTGAAGCTATGAAGCATGTTGAGGATCCTGAGGCTCTTTATATGGTTGATATTGTTGATACACTAGTTGACGAGTTTGTTGAGCATAATTTCAGGGATGACCATTTAGAACAGGTTCTTTTTGGTGGAGTGACTGAAGCAGCCGCCAACTCAGATGAAGAGACCACAATCAGAGAGATTATTCAGCAACTCTATGCCACCAGTGAATTTCTAGTTCGAAATCTCGTAGGCCGTATGCCCATACCGACGGACACTGCACCGATTCTGCCCTCTCATGTGAAAGCTCCTATTCTGGAACTGAAAGTCCTCCCTGAACATCTGAAATATGCCTATCTAGGAGAGCAAGATACGTTGCCCGTCATCATTAGCAAAGATCTCTCCCCCGACCAGGAAGGCCAACTTTTAATGATTGGCAGGAAAGTCATTCTTCTGCTTCCTCGACGGATATTCGGGCTATTTTCAGATTTTTGTCGCCCAGGAGGACCAAGAGAAGACGACTTTCACATGTCCGTTTGGAACGTTTGCCTGCCGGAAGATGCCATTTGGATTGTGCAACGCCCCTGGCACCTTCCAACGGTGTATGATGAGTATCTTCTCCGACTTGATTGAGAGTTGCATCAAAATCTTTATGGATGATTTTACCGTGCATGGAGATTCATTTGAGCAATGTTTGGCGCATTTGGATAAGGTACTCCAAAGATGTGTTGAGACCGACTTGGTATTAAATTTCGAAAAGTGTCATTTTATGGTGCAACAAGGTATCGTGCTTGGCCATGTCATCTCTGCAAAAGGGATCGAAGTTGATCGCGCGAAGGTTAATTTGATTGTGAAGATGCCTTATCCTTCTAATGAGAAGGAGATCCGTTCCTTCTTAGGTCACGCCGGATTTTACCGGCGCTTTATTCAAGATTTCTCCAAGATCGCCCAACCAATGACCAAGCTGCTCCAAAAAGATGCTCCTTTCGATTTTGATGATAAGTGTAAGGAAGCCTTTGATATTTTGAAAGACAAGCTCACTTCTGCGCCCATCATTCAGCCACCACAATGGGGCCTCCCTTTTGAGCTCATGTGCGACGCCAGTGATTTTGCGGTTGGAGCAGTACTTGGACAAAAGAGTGGGAAACAAAGTCATGTCATATATTATGCTTCCAAGACCCTTAATCCAGCCCAATGTAATTATACGACAACAGAGAAAGAGCTCTTGGCCGTAGTTTTCACATGTGAGAAGTTTAGATCCTATCTTGTTGGCTCGAAAGTGGTGGTATACACAGACCATGCCGCTCTGAAATACTTGCTCTCAAAGAAAGAATCAAAGCCGCGCCTCATTCGCTGGGTTTTGCTACTGCAAGAGTTCGATTTGGAGATTAAAGACAAAAAGGGAGTTGAAAACAATGTTGCTGATCACTTGAGCCGGCTGTTGACAGAGCCCGACAGTATGCCCATACCGGACGATTTCCCAGATGAGCTCTTACTTGCGGCTGCGGATACAGCCCCTTGGTATGCGGATTTGGTGAATTTTCTAACCTCTGGACATTTCCCTAAGGGTACCGAAACTGCAAAGAAGAATAAGTTACGAAGCCAGGCCAAATACTTCATATGGGATGATCCGTATTTGTGGAAAACATGTGCCGACCAAGTGATTCGTCGATGTGTCCTCGATGATGAGATCCAATCCATTCTTACTTTCTCACATGCCCATGCCTGCGGCGGACATTTTGGACCTAGGAGAACAGCCCGAAAGGTTCTTGATTGTGGCTTTTATTGGGAGATGATTTTCCGGGACGCTTATCACTTTTGCAAGGGTTGTGATCGTTGCCAAAGCCTGGGTAATATTTCTTCCAAGAATGAGATGCCCCAAGTACCTATTCTGGTGTGTGAAATTTTTGATATCTGGGGCATGGACTTCATGGGCCCCTTTCCGAGCTCGTTTGGTCAGTCCTACATTTTGCTAGCCGTCGACTACGTCTCCAAGTGGGTCGAGGTTAAGGCTACACCGACAAACGATTCCAAGGTGGTTAGTAAGTTTCTCAAAACTCAAATTTTTCAGCGCTTTGGCACCCCTCGGGCTATCATTAGCGACCAAGGGACACATTTTTGCAATCGCACATTGGAAGCTTTATTCAAGAAATATGGTGTTCACCACCGTGTTGCCACTGCCTATCATCCCCAGTCCAATGGGCAAGCCGAGGTCTCGAATCGCGAGATCAAGAATATTCTGGAGAAGACCGTATGCCCACACCGTAAGAACTGGAGTCTGCGCCTGGATGACGCCGTATGGGCATACCGCACGGCATTCAAAACACCGATCGGGATGTCACCATATCGGTTGATCTTTGGGAAGCAATGCCATTTACCGGTTGAGATCGAGCATTGAGCTTTTTAGGCAGTCAAGCAATGTAATTTCGACCCTCACCTCGCCGGTACTGAGAGGCGTTATCAGTTACAAGAGCTGGAGAAAATTCGGTTGGAAGCCTATGACAGCGCCAGTGCGTACAAGGATAGAACTAAATTTATCCATGATAAATACATCCGGCGCAAGACTTTTGAAGTAGGCTAGAAGGTACTACTTTTCAATGCCCGCCTCCGACTCATGCCGGGTAAATTGAAATCGCGTTGGATCGGACCATTTGAGGTTGTGCATGTCAGTCCCCATGGAGCCGTGGAAATTCGTAGCCTAGCTACTCAGAAGCTGTTGCACGTTAATGGTCAGCTGCTCAAGCCTTATTATCCCACGTCTGACTGGTTCAGTTTTGATGGGGTCGATTTGGCAGCCCCGGTACCCACCAATTGATCCTGCTCACTTCATCGAGCCTACGACGTTAAATAAGGGCGCTATTCGGGAGGCAACCCGATTTCTTTTTCCTTTTCATTTTATGTTTTTTGTTTTTCCTTTCCTTTCATTTGTTCTCTCTGCATATTTTCGTTCTTCTTATTTTATTTTTCAAAAAAATAAAAAAAATAAAAAAAGAATAAAACAAAGGGACTGGTATCGGCTGGGCACAATTCTAAGTATGGGGGAGTGACTTTCGCTCATTTTAATTTCTGCAGGGATCATCTTGCAATTTGGCGACTCTCAAATTGGGGATTTTTTCCTTTTGCCCTAGATGCACCCCAATTTAACCCCCCCCCCTTAGTCAAATTATTTTTACAGCTCTCTTACCCCCCTTGTGCAGTTGTTTTTTCAGATTTTCACCGACTCTTCAGCTTCCCGCGCTTTCGTCACCTTCCTCACCGGTCTATCTCCGATCACCGCCGGTCACCGCCACTACCAACAAGGGCAAGAAACGAAGTGCCAAGAAGCGAACCATCACCCCCTCCGATAATCCATCTCCTCCGCCGGCCGATCCATCTCCTCCGCCACATTCACCTGCAGGCGCCTCCCCACATTCCACGGTGAACTTTCCGGTGCCACCGTCCGTTCCTGCGCCTCCGCCGGCATCCTCGTAGCTCTCTTCCACCCCTACCCCTATTCCAGAGTTGAACCAACCGCCTCCATTCCTGCGCCGATCCCGGCGCCGTTCTGAGAGCGCGAGTGTCAGCAACCCTTCCGTTAGTAAGCGGCGCCGCACTCGACTGCCGCTGTTCGTCGACCTCGCCGCCAGAGACGCCAACACCGCTGTTCCTTCTCCAACCCCTGTCGCCGCCGCTCCTGAAACAGCCCTCGCTCCTTCTGGGTTGTCCTCCGCCACCCCTTCAGAGGCACGAATTCCAACTCCTGCCAATTCCCCTCCGCCGGGCACGCCCTCTCCGCCACCATCCCCTGTTCCCGAGCCCTCTGCTGCGGCCAATGCCCCATCGAGTCGCCGTCGTATTCGGTCGAAGTCTACCGCTCCCAGCCCCTCTGCACCGCCGCCTCCTCTCCCACGGCCGCCATTCCGGCAGCCGGATCAGGTACGTTCTCGTGCCGAAAGGAACGCCAAGCGCGGTCTGATCGGCGCTCGTGTTTTTGATTAGGATGACATTGCTATTCTATGGGTTAATGACCAGATTCGATCACACTTTGCTCATATAGGTTGGTCCCTGTTTTTAGATGTTTCTGCCCCGGTCCATAGAGAGTTATATCTAGAATTCCTGTCTTCCTATGTGTTTGATTCCTCGCGCGCTCTTGTTGATAAGCATGCTGTCGTCTTTTCTTTACGGGGTCGCAATTTTCACATGTCTATAAATGCTTTGAATGTGGTTTTGGGATTCGAGTTTGATGAGTCTATTCATGATGAGTTGTATGAGTCTGCTTTGTGTGATGTGCCTGAATCCTTTTCCACTCTTGCCTCTGAGCGGAGGCGTGTGTTAAGTATTGAATCTGATTTTGTTGCCCGTTCCTCATGTAATGCCAACATCTGTGATGATGCTCTCCGTCTGTGTCATAGGTTCTTAGTCGCCAACTTGTTTGGCCGTATTGATATGATGAACGTGGTCACCTTGCAGGAGCTTTTCATTCTTGATTGCATGCTTTCCCACACAAAGTTGAATTTTGCATTCTGGTTAGCACGTCAGTGGCAGTATAGTGCCAACCATTTTCTTTGTCGAGCCCCATTAGGATATTTTGTGACTTTGCTTGCACAACATTTGCATATCCCTCTTGATGATCCTGAACCTCTACCTGCCACGCTCTTTACTATCGCTGATTTCGCTGCCATACGTTTGATCTGTGTTGATGCCCACGGGCAGTACAAACTCACCCGACCGGGCGTACAAGGCCCGAGTCGTTTTCCAAGTGCAGGTCCGTCTTCTTCCACCACCCCTGCTGCCACTGCCTCTCTCCTGCCTGAGATTGAGGTTCTTATCCTTACAGCCACCCGAGGCTTGGAGGATCGACTTGGACAGCGTTTAGATGCCATTGATGATCGCCTCACTGCTTTCGAGCAGGTCCTGCGCCATCTCTCGGATTAAAGAGTTTGCCCTCCTCTTCCCCCCGTGTTATGTGTAGTTTGGTTAATTTTTCTTGCTTGTGTTCTGCTTTGTTTCCCTTTGTTGCTTTCTGTTCTTTTTGTTGCATCCTCTTCTTCCCCACAGTGAGGACCCTGTGGTCTTTACGTATGGGAGGAGAGTGATAGTTGTTGCGTCTTATGTCTATAAATCCGTAAAAAATAAAAAAATTTACAGTTTGGTGTTTTCTGCTTCCGTTCTGTGTTGTGTTCACATGTTTTAGTCTGGTTTAGTATTGGTTGCCTTGAGCTGATTCGTATGAGGAGAAGGGACTATGATTTGGTTTGAATGGTTTGATTAGTTATTGTTCTGTGATAAGGATACACCAGTTTTTGATGAATTTGTGAACGATGGATCGTGCTTTTGATCGTTTTATTTTAGCCTATAAACGTGAGTTCTTGAGCCTGTGAGCATGAACATCTATATGAAGCTCCCATTTCTGTTGTGAGAGTGTCGGATTGTGTTTATTCAATGCTTGCTTTGCCCTGTTGCCTCTGTTTTATCTCTTTTGAGTTTCAAACATGGAAATGATAAAGGCACCTAGGAATTAACCAAGCTTTGGCCTAAAAGAAACCTCTCTGCCCTGCAATTAACCATTAGTGAGCCTGTTGAGCCTAATAATTCTCATGATTCTTGATTACAGCCACTATACCTGAAGCCAAAGCCTTGTTTTAGCCTGCTTTTGACCCTGAAAATATACAAGTTATTCCTAAGTTGCTAAGCTGCAATAATACAGAGGTTGATGCTGGAAAGTGAGGAAGGCAGATTTTATCCTCTTCGTTCTTAAAAAAAAAAAACAAAAAAGAGAGAAAAGCAGAAAGAGAAGCAAAGCTTCGGAAAAAAAAAGAAAAGAAAAAAAAATGGAACAACAAGGAGGGATGAAAGAAAGAAAGTGAATAAAAACATCCATGTGTTTACATGAATTGAGGAACTCCAGCTTTTGAATTGTAATTGTGTGTAGCTGGGTGTGAGATTTTTGTGTTGGAATGCTTGCATATTCTCCTTTTGAGCTACTAAATCCAAAAGAATCCTACCTCTAATCCCCAGCCCCGTTACAACCCTTGATAAAGCCCTTTTGATTTATGTTTTGAACTTAATTGTTGATAATTCCAGTGACATATAGGCAAAGCTATGCTGAGAATGACAAATCACGATTTGTGTGAATTTCCTTATTCCCTTCTTTGAGAGAATTGGAGTGAACCATGGCGAGGTTGGATCAATGAGCACTTTCTTGATATAAATGAGAAGTTTTGGTGTACTCCTTAGAATAGAACAGGTTTGTGGTTTGTGGTTAGGTTACTCATAGTTCCTGCTCCGAGCACTTTTTGGATCAAGGCAGCTGATACCTTTTGTTGTTTATTTGTTTTTGTCGGAGTTTGTGTTTCTTTTGTGTGTTTGGATATGCTCGAGGACGAGCGTTATCTAAGTATGGGGGGATTTGATCGGGCTAATTATACTTGATATTTTGGGGCGATTTTATGTGGTTTGATTGTGTTAATTGTTATATAATGATGCTATTTTGGAAGAAGTTGTACCTTGAGGGTTTTTGCAGGGCATTGATGAAAAGATAAAGAAAATGGTGTGTTTTTGGTGAAGAAAGGAGTTGTGCAAAAGAAGTTGAAGTTGAAAGAAGTAAAGCCATGCTGTATGAGCATACGGAAGGATGATATGAGCGGATAACTCAAGAAACTGGGCCTGAACGCGCATTTATGGGCTGGAACACGGAAATTACTTAAGCCCAAGGCCTGGACGCGAGCTAGAAGAGTTCCCACCGCCTCAAGAGTCCTGTTTTTGTTAACTTCCTTGTTGGAATAGATTAGGATGGTTATTTCCTTGTTAATATTATCCTATTTTAGGAATTTGATATATAGATTAAGACTTATCATATTTTGAATATTCAGACTTCAATCTAGAACGGAAGAACGAGAACAGCGGACGTTTTCTCCCTGGAGCAGATCAGTTCATCTTCTTCATTTTATTTTCATGGTATTCGTTATTTCAATACTTTTGCAATTCAATCTTAATATGAGTTCTAGCTAATTTCTTCTTATTCTGGAAACAACTAACGAAACCCTGGCTTAAATAAGCTGTGAGATCTAATCGTGTTCATCATTCAATTACATGCATGCATTTATTATTCTTTGTATTTCTAGTTGTTAATTGTTTCAATATTGCGAGGTAGTTGCCAATACTTGGTGAATTGGAATTAATTAGTAGTCAATTAAACCGGCCATCCGTAATTGTGGTTTAAGTTTAATTAGGGCGAAACGGTTCTTCAGAACCAGGGAGAATAACAATCTTAATTTAATAGGTCCTGCGTCAGAGTCTGTTAATTATGAATCGGGTTCCTCTAGATATTAAGGCTGTCGGCTCATTAAACCTATAGAGCGTCTCTTACGGTTGTCAGTCGATTAGGGAAATAATTGGTGAAGCGTCTTCCTGATTATCGAGAAATTACGGAGGAATTAGGCTGTGTCAATAAGCGTCTTCGGTAGCTATAACTGATTTGTATGTGTTAATTGAATTAATCATTGCATCAAGGATCGATTTAAATAAGTTAGGGTGGAGTTAATTGGATTCCAGAATATTTCTTCTCATATTCTAAGTTCGTTCGATTTAATTACGAGTGCACTTATTTTATATTTAATTGTTAATTTCGTTTGTTTTATTTTAATTACAAAAATCCCTTGTGAAGTTTGGTTATACAAATTGAGAGTATAGGGTAATTCTCGCTCATCGCTGTACACGTGCAGTAAGGGCATACCGACTGTTGTCGGGAACTTTATTTTTGGTGTAAAACGACCCACCATTCACCCCGATCCCTACATCAGAGGTGACGGTTTTGGAAATCAATTTGATAATCACCTAGAGGCCGACACAAATAGGGTTTCTATCGGTTCGACTTTTTGTAGGGTAGATATTTGAGTTAGGAATCCAATGCAATAAGAATCAAGGGTAAAGCTTACTTCTGGAGAGAGTTATAGCCGTTTTACTGACGGCTGCCAGAAAACGGGGCCAAATCTGGCCACTGGCCAAAGGGGAATCCCTTTGGGCGCGCTCAAAAATTTGATTTTTTCAAAAGTGGACGGATTAGGCATATATAATCATATGGATTGATTCATAATGGACTCTAGTGTTCAAAAATGCTAGACTTAATGAAAAACTCGACGTTCACCCAGATCCCTACATAAGAGGTGACGGTTTTGGAAATCAACTAGATAATCACCTAGTCGCCGACACAAAAAGGGTTCCTTCCGGTTCGACTTTTGGTAGGGTAGATACTTGAGTTAGGAATCCAACGCAACAAGAATCACGGCTAAAGCTTACTTCTTGAGAGAGTTATAGCCATTTTACTGACGGCTGTCAGAAAACGGGGCCAAATCTGGCCACCGGCCAAAGGGGTACCCCTTTGGGCGGGCTCAAAAATTTGATTTTTTCAAAAGTGGACGGATTAGGCATATATGATCATATGGATTGATTCATAATGGACTCTAGTGTTCAAAAATGCTAGACTCAATGAGAAACCCGACGATCACCCCGATCCCTACATAAGAGGTGACGGTTTTGGAAATCAACTTGATAATCACCTAGAGGCCGACACAAAAAGGGTTCCTTCCGGTTCGACTTTTGGTAGGGTAGATATTTGAGTTAGGAATCCAACGCAATAAGAATCACGGCTAAAGCTTACTTCTGGAGAGTGTTATAGCCATTTTACAGAAGGATGCCAGAAAACGGGGCCAAATCTGGCCACCGGCAAAAGGGGTAACCCTTTGGGCGGGCTCAAAAATTTGATTTTTTCAAAAGTGGACGGATTAGGCATATATGATCATATGGATTGATTCATAATGGACTCTAGTGTTCAAAAATGCTAGACTCAATGAAAAACCCGACGTTCTCTCTGATCCTTACATAAGAGGTGACGGTTTTGGAAATCAACTTGATAATCACCTAGAGACCGAAACAAATAGGGTTCCTTCCAGTTCGACTTGTTGTAGGGTAGATATTTGAGTTAGGAATCCAACGCAACAAGAATCACAGTTAAAGATTACTTCTGGAGAGAATTATAGCCGTTTTACTGACGGCTGCCAGAAAACGGTGGCAAAGCTGGCCACCGGCCAAACGGATACTCCTTTGGGCGGGCTCAAAAAATTTAATTTTTTCAAAAGTGGACGGATTAGGCATATAGGATCATATGAATTGATTCATTATGGACTCTAGTGTTCAAATCTGCTAGACTCAATGAAAAACCCGACGTTCTTCCCGATCCCTACATAAGAGGTGACGGTTTTTGAAATCAACATGATAATCACCTAGAAGCCGACACAAATAGGGTTCCTTCCGGTTCGACTTTTGGTAGGGTAGATATTTGAGTTAGGAATCCAACGCAACAAGAATCACGGCTAAAGCTTACTTCTGAAGAGTGTTATAGCCGTTTTACAGAAGCATGCCAGTAAACGGGGCCAAATCTGGCCAACGGCCAAAGGGGTACCCCTTTGGGCAGGCTCAAAAATTTGATTTTTTCAAAAGTGGACGGATTAGGCATATATGATCATATGTATTGATTCATAATGGACTCTAGTGTTCAAAACCGCTAGACTCAATGAAAAACCCAACGTTCACCCCGATCCCTAGATAAGAGGTGACAGTTTTGGAAATCAAATTGATAATCACCTAGAGGCCGACACAAATCGGGTTCCTTCCGGTTTGAATTTTGGTAGGATAGATATTTGAGTTAGGAATCCAACGCAACAAGAATTACGGCTAAAGCTTACTTCTTGAGAGAGTTATAGCCATTTTACTAACGGCTGTCAGAAAACGGGGCCAAATCTGGCCACCGGCCAAAGGGGTACCCCTTTGGGCGGGCTCAAAAATTTGATTTTTTCAAAAGTGGACGGATTAGGCATATATGATCATATGGATTGATTCATAATAGACTCTAGTGTTCAAAAATGCTAGACTCAATGAAAAACCCGACGTTCACCCCGATCCCTACATAAGAGGTGATGGTTTTGGAAATCAACTTGATAATCACCTAGAGGCCGACACAAATAGGGTTTCTACCAGTTCGACTTTTGGTAGGGTAGATATTTGAGATAGGAATCCAACGCAATAAGAATCACGGTTAAAGCTTACTTCTGGAGAGAGTTATAGCCGTTTTACTGACGGCTGCCAGAAAACGGGGCCAAATCTGGCCACCGGCCAAAGGGATACCCCTTTGGGCGGGCTCAAAAATTTGATTTTTTCAAAAGTGGACGGATTAGGCATATATGATCATATATATTGATTCATAATGGACTCTAGTGTTCAAAAATGCTAGACTCAATGAAAAACCCGACGTTCTCCCTGATCCCTACATAAAAGGTAACGGTTTTGGAAATCAACTTGATAATCACCTAGAGACCGACATAAATAGGGTTCCTTCCGGTTCGACTTTTTGTAGGGTAGATGTTTGAGTTAGGAATCCAACGCAACAAGAATCACGGTTAAAGCTTACTTCTGGAGAGAATTATAGCCGTTTTACTGACGGCTGCCAGAAAACGGTGCCAAATCTGGCCACCGGCCAAACGGGTACTCCTTTGAGCGGGCTCAAAAAATTTGATTTTTTCAAAAGTGGACGGATTAGGCATATATGATCATATGAATTGATTCATTATGGACTCTAGTGTTCAAAAATGCTAGACTCAATGAAATACCCGACGTTCTTCCCGATCCCTACATAAGAGGTGACGATTTTGGAAATCAACTTGATAATCACCTAAAGGCCAACACAAATAGGGTTTCTACTGGTTCGAATTTTGGTAGGGTATATATTTGAGTTAGGAATCCAACGCAATAAGAATCACGGGTAAAGCTTACTTCTGGAGAGAGTTATAGCCGTTTTACTGACGGCTGCTGAAAAACGTGGCGAAATCTGGTCACCGGCAAAAGGGGTACCCCTTTGGGTGGGCTCAAAAATTTGATTTTTTCAAAAGTGGACGGATTAGGCATATATGATCATATAGATTGATTCATAATGGACTCTAGTGTTCAAAAATGCTAGACTCAATGAAAAACCCGACGTTCTCCCTGATCCCTACATAAGAGGTGACGGTTTTGGAAATCAACTTGATAATCACCTAGAGACCGACACAAATAGGGTTCCTTCCGGTTCGACTTTTTGTAGGGTAGATTTTTTAGTTAGGAATCCAACGCAACAAGAATCACGGTTAAAGCTTACTTCTGGAGAGAATTATAGACGTTTTACTGACGGCTGCCAGAAAACGGTGCCAAATCTGGCCACCGGCGAAACGGGTACTCCTTTAAGCGGGCTCAAATAATTTGATTTTTTCAAAAGTGGACGGATTAAGCATATATGATCATATGAATTGATTCATTATGGACTCTATTGTTCAAAAATACTAGACTCAATGAAATACCCGACGTTCTTCCCGATCCCTACATAAGAGTTGACGGTTTTGGAAATCAACTTGATAATCACCTAAAGGCCAACACAAAAAGGGTTTCTACTGGTTCGACTTTTGGTAGGGTATATATTTGAGTTAGGAATCCAACGCAATAAGAATCACGGCTAAAGCTTACTTCTGGAGAGACTTATAGCCGTTTTACTGACGGCTGCCGAAAAACGGGGCCAAATCTGGCCACCGGCAAAAGGGGTACCCCTTTGGGCGGGCTCAAAAATTTGATTTTTTCAGAAGTGGACAGATTAGGCATATATGATCATATGGATTGATTCATAATGGACTCTAGTGTTCAAAAATGCTAGACTCAATGAAAAACCCGACGTTCACCCCGATCCCTACATAAGAGGTGACAGTTTTGGAAATCAACTTCATAATCACCTCGAGGCCGACACAAATAGGGTTCCTTCCGGTACGACTTTTGGTAGGGTAGATATTTGAGTTAGGAATCCAACGCAACAAGAATCACGGCTAAAGCTTTCTTCTGGAGAGAGTTATAGCCGTTTTACTAACGGCTGCCAAAAAACGGGGCCAAATCTGGCCACCGGCCAAAGAGGAACCCCTTCGTGCGGGCTCAAAATTTTGATTTTTTCAAAAGTGGACGGAATAGGCATATATGATCATATGGATTGATTCATAATGGACTCTAGTGTTCAAAAATGCTAGACTCAATGAAAAACCCCACGTTCACCCCGATCCCTACATAAGAGGTGACGGTTTTTGAAATCAACTTGATAATCACCTAGAGGCCGATGCAAATAGGGTTTCTACCGGTTCGACTTTTGGTAGGGTAGATATATTAGTTAGGAATCCAACGCAACAAGAATCACGGGTAAAGTTTACTTTTGGAGAGAGTTATAGCTGTTTTACTGACGGCTGCCAGAAAATGGGGCCAAATCTGTCCACCTGCCAAAGGGGTACCCCTTTGGGCGGGCTCAAAAATTTGATTTCTTCAAAAGTGGACGGATTAGGCATATATGATCATATTGGTTGATTCATAATGGGCTCTAGTGTTCAAAAATACTAGACTGAATGAAAAACCCGACCTTCACCCCGATCCCTACATAAGAGGTGATGGTTTTGGAAATCAACTTGATAATCACCTAGAGGCCGACACAAATAGGATTTCTACCGGTTCGACTTTTAGTTGGGTAGATATATTAGTTAGGAATCCAACGCAATAAGTATCACGGGTAAAGCTTACTTCTGAAGAGAGTTATAGCCGTTTTAATGACGGCTGCCAGAAAACGGGGCCAAAACTGGCAACCAGCCAAAGGGGTACCCCTTTGGGCGGGCTCAAAAATTTGATTTTTTCAAAAGTGGACGGATTAGGCATATATGATCATATGGATTGATTCATAATGGGCTCTAGTGTTCAAAAATGCTAGACTCAATGAAAAACCCGACGTTCTTCCCGATCCCTATATAAGAGGTGACGGTTTTGGAAATCATCTTGATAATCACCTAGAGGCCGACACAAATAGGGTTCCTCCCGGTTCCACTTTTGGTCGGGTAGATATTTGAGTTAGGAATCCAACGCAACAAGAATCACGGTTAAAGCTTACTTCTGGAGAAAATTAGAACCGTTTTACTGACGGCTGCCAGAAAACGGTGCCAAATCTGGCCGCCGGCCAAACGAGTACTCGTTTGGGCGAGCTCAAAAATTTTGATTTTTTCAAAAGTGGACGGATTACGTATATATGATCATATGAATTGATTCATAATGGACTCTAGTGTTCAAAAATGCTAGACTCAATGAAAAACAAGACGTTCTCCCTGATCCCTACATAAAAGGTGACGGTTTTGGAAATCAACTTGATAATCACCTAGAGAGAGACACAAATAGGGTTCCTTCCGGTTCGACTTTTTGTAGGGTAGATATTTGAGTTAGGAATCCAATGCAGCAAGAATCACAGTTAAAGCTTACTTCTGGAGAGAATTATAGCCGTTTTACTGAAGGCTGCCAGAAAACGGTGCCAAATCTGGCCACCGGCCAAACGGGTACCCCTTTGGGCGGGCTCAAAAAATTTGATTTTTTCATAAGTGGACGGATTAGGCATATATGATCATATGAATTGATTCATTATGGACACTAGTGTTGAAAAATGCTAGACTCAATGAAAAACCCGACGTTCTTCCCGATCACTACATAAGAGGTGACGGTTTTGGAAATCAACTTTATAATCACCTAGAGGCCGACACAAATAGGGTTCCTTCCGGTTCGACTTTTGGTAGGGTAGATATTTAAGTTAGGAATCCAACGCAATAAGAATCAAGGGTAAAGCTTACTTCTGGAGAGAGTTATAGCCGTTTTACTCACGGCTGCCAGAAAACGCGGCTAAATCCGGCCACCGGCCAAAGGGGTACCCCTTTGGACGGGCTCAAAAATTTGATTTTTTCAAAAGTGGACGGATGAGGCATATATGATCATATGGATTGATTCATAATGGGCTCTAGTGTTCAAAAATGCTAGACTCAATGAAAAACCCGACGTTCTTCCCGATCCCTACATAAGAGGTGACGATTTTGGAAATCAACTTGATAATCACCTAGAGGCCGACACAAATATGGTTCCTTCCGGTTCGACTTTTTGTAGGGTAGATATTTGAGTTAGGAATCCAACGCAATAAGAATCACGGTTAAAGCTTACTTCTGGAAAGAATTATAGCCGTTTTACTGACGGCTGCCAGAAAACGGTGCCAAATCTGGCCACCGGCCAAACGGGTACTCCTTTGGGCGGACTCAAAAAATTTGATTTTTTCAAAAGTGGACGGATTAGGCATATATGATCATATGAATTGATTCATTATGGACTCTAGTGTTCAAATATGCTAGACTCAATGAAAAACCCGACGTTCTTCCCGATCCCTACATTAGAGGTGACGGTTTTCGAAATCAACTTGATAATCACCTAGAGGCCGACACAAATAGGGTTACTTCCGGTTCGACTTTTGGTAGGGTATATATTTGAGTTAGGAATCCAACGCAATAAGAATCATGGGTAAAGCTTACTTCTGGAGAGAGTTATAGCCGTTTTACTGACGGCTACCGAAAAACGGGGCCAAATCTGGCCACCGGCAAAAGGGGTACCCCTTTGGGTGGGCTCAAAAATTTGATTTTTTCAAAAGTGGACGGATTAGGCATATATGATCATATAGATTGATTCATAATGGACTCTAGTGTTCAAAAATGCTAGACTCAATGAAAAACCCGACGTTCTCCCTGATCCCTACATAAGAGGTGACGGTTTTGGAAATCAACTTGATAATCACCTAGAGACCGACACAAATAGGGTTCCTTCCGGTTCGACTTTTTGTAGGGTAGATTTTTTAGTTAGGAATCCAACGCAACAAGAATCACGGTTAAAGCTTACTTCTGGAGAGAATTATAGCCGTTTTACTGACGGCTGCCAGAAAACGGTGCCAAATCTGGCCACCGGCGAAACGGGTACTCCTTTAAGCGGGCTCAAAAAATTTGATTTTTTCAAAAGTGGACGGATTAAGCATATATGATCATATGAATTGATTCATTATGGACTCTATTGTTCAAAAATACTAGACTCAATGAAATACCCGACGTTCTTCCCGATCCCTACATAAGAGGTGACGGTTTTGGAAATCAACTTGATAATCACCTAAAGGCCAACACAAAAAGGGTTTCTACTGGTTCGACTTTTGGTAGGGTATATATTTGAGTTAGGAATCCAACGCAATAAGAATCACGGCTAAAGCTTACTTCTGGAGAGACTTATAGCCGTTTTACTGACGGCTGCCGAAAAACGGGTCCAAATCTGGCCACCGGCAAAAGGGGTACCCCTTCTGGGCGGGCTCAAAAATTTGATTTTTTCAAAAGTGGACGGATTAGGCATATATGATCATATGGATTGATTCATAATGGACTCTAGTGTTCAAAAATGCTAGACTCAATGAAAAACCCGACGTTCACCCCGATCCCTACATAAGAGGTGACGGTTTTGGAAATCAACTTCATAATAACCTCGAGGCCGACACAAATAGGGTTCCTTCCGGTACGACTTTTGGTAGGGTAGATATTTGAGTTAGGAATCCAACGCAACAAGAATCACGGCTAAAGCTTTCTTCTGGAGAGAGTTATAGCCGTTTTACTAACAGCTGCCAGAAAACGGGGCCAAATCTGGCCACCGGCCAAAGAGGAACCCCTTCGTGCGGGCTCAAAATTTTGATTTTTTCAAAAGTGGACGGATTAGGCATATATGATCATATGGATTGATTCATAATGGACTCTAGTGTTCAAAAATGCTAGACTCAATGAAAAACCCAACGTTCACCCCGATCCCTACATAAGAGGTGACGGTTTTTGAAATCAACTTGATAATCACCTAGAGGCCGATGCAAATAGGGTTTCTACCGGTTCGACTTTTGGTAGGGTAGATATATTAGTTAGGAATCCAACGCAACAAGAATCACGGGTAAAGCTTACTTTTGGAGAGAGTTATAGCTGTTTTACTGACGGCTGCCAGAAAACGGGGCCAAATCTGTCCACCTGCCAAAGGGGTACCCCTTTGGGCGGGCTCAAAAATTTGATTTTTTCAAAAGTGGACGGATTAGGCATATATGATCATATTGATTGATTCATAATGGGCTCTAGTGTTCAAAAATACTAGACTGAATGAAAAACCCGACCTTCACCCCGATCCCTACATAAGAGGTGATGGTTTTGGAAATCAACTTGATAATCACCTAGAGGCCGACACAAATAGGATTTCTACCGGTTCGACTTTTCGTTGGCTAGATATATTAGTTAGGAATCCAACGCAATTAGAATCACGGGTAAAGCTTACTTCTGGAGAGAGTTATAGCCGTTTTAGTGACGGCTGCCAGAAAACGGGGCCAAATCTGGCAACCGGCCAAAGGGGTACCCCTTTGGGCGGGCTCAAAAATTTGATTTTTTCAAAAGTGGACGGATTAGGCATATATGATCATATGGATTGATTCATAATGGGCTCTAGTGTTCAAAAATGCTAGACTCAATGAAAAACCCGACGTTCTTCCCGATCCCTATATAAGAGGTGACGGTTTTGGAAATCATCTTGATAATCACCTAGAGGCCGACACAAATAGGGTTCCTTCCGGTTCGACTTTTGGTCGGGTAGATATTTGAGTTAGGAATCCAACGCAACAAGAATCACGGTTAAAGCTTATTTCTGGAGAGAATTAGAACCGTTTTACTGACGGCTGCCAGAAAACGGTGCCAAATCTGGCCGCCGGCCAAACGAGTACTCCTTTGGGCGAGCTCAAAAATTTTGATTTTTTCAAAAGTGGACGGATTACGTATATATGATCATATGAATTGATTCATAATGGACTCTAGTGTTCAAAAATGCTAGACTCAATGAAAAACAAGACGTTCTCCCTGATCCCTACATAAGAGGTGACGGTTTTGGAAATCAACTTGATAATCACCTAGAGAGAGACACAAATAGGGTTCCTTCCGGTTCGACTTTTTGTAGGGTAGATATTTGAGTTAGGAATCCAATGCAGCAAGAATCACAGTTAAAGCTTACTTCTTGAGAGAATTATAGCCGTTTTACTGACGGCTGCCAGAAAACGGTGCCAAATCTGGCCAGCGGCCAAACGGGTACCCCTTTGGGCGGGCTCAAAAAATTTAATTTTTTCATAAGTGGACGGATTAGGCATATATGATCATATGAATTGATTCATTATGGACACTAGTGTTGAAAAATGCTAGACTCAATGAAAAACCCGACGTTCTTCCCGATCACTACATAAGAGGTGACGGTTTTGGAAATCAACTTTATAATCACCTAGAGGCCGACACAAATAGGGTTCCTTCCGGTTCGACTTTTGGTAGGGTAGATATTTGAGTTAGGAATCCAACGCAATTAGAATCACGGGTAAAGCTTACTTCTGGAGAGAGTTATAGCCGTTTTACTCACGGCTGCCAGAAAACGGGGCTAAATCCGGCCACCGGCCAAAGGGGTACCCCTTTGGACGAGCTCAAAAATTTGATTTTTTCAAAAGTGGACAGATGAGGCATATATGATCATATGGATTGATTTATAATGGGCTCTAGTGTTCAAAAATGCTAGACTCAATGAAAAACCCGACGTTCTTCCCGATCCCTACATAAGAGGTGACGATTTTGGAAATCAACTTGATAATCACCTAGAGGCCGACACAAATAGGGTTCCTTCCGGTTCGACTTTTTGTAGGGTAGATATTTGAGTTAGGAATCCAACGCAATAAGAATCACGGTTAAAGCTTACTTCTGGAAAGAATTATAGCCGTTTTACTGACGGCTGCCAGAAAACGGTGCCAAATCTGGCCACCGGCCAAACGGGTACTCCTTTGGGCGGACTCAAAAAATTTGATTTTTTCAAAAGTGGACGGAGTAGGCATATATGATCATATGAATTGATTCATTATGGACTCTAGTGTTTAAATATGCTAGACTCAATGAAAAACCCGAATTTCTTCCCGATCTCTACATAAGAGGTGACGGTTTTGGAAATCAACTTGATAATCACCTAGAGGCTGACACAAATAGGGTTCCTTCCGGTTCGACTTTTGGTAGGGTATATATTTGTGTTAGGAATCCAACGCAACAAGAATCACGGGTAAAGCTTACTTCTGGAGAGAGTTATAGCCATTTTACTTACGGCTGCCAGAAAACGGGGCCAAATCTGGCCACCGGCCAAAGGGTTACCCCTTTGGGCAGGCTAAAAAATTTGATTTTTTCAAAAATGGACGGATTAGGCATATATGATCATATGGATTGATTCATAATGGACTCTAGTGTTCAAAAATGCTAGACTCAATTAAAAACCCGATGTTCTTCCCGATCCCAACATAAGAGGTGACAGTTTTGGAAATCAACTTGATAATCACCTATAGACCGACACAAATAGGGTTCCTTCCGGTTCGACTTTTTGTAGGGTAGATATTTGAGTTAGGAATCCAACGCAATAAGAATCACGGTTAAAGCTTACTTCTGGAGAGAATTATAGTCATTTTACTGACGGCTGCTAGAAAACGGTGCCAAATCTGGCCACCGGCCAAACGGGTACTCCTTTGGGAGGGCTCAAAAAATTTGATTTTTTCAAAAGTGGACGGATTTGGCATATATGATCATATGAATTGATTCGTTATGGACTCTAGTGTTCAAATATGCTAGACTCAATGAAAAACCCGACGTTCTTCCCGATCCCTACATTAGAGGTGACGGTTTTGGAAATCAACTTGATAATCACCTAGATGCCAACACAAATAGGGTTCCTTCCGGTTCGACTTTTGGTAGGGTAGATATTTGAGTTAGGAATACAACGCAACAAGAATTATGGGTAAAGCTTACTTCTGGAGAGAGTTATAGCCGTTTTACTTACGGCTGCCAGAAAGCGGGGCCAAATCTGGCCACCAGCGAAAGGGGTACCCTTTTGGGCGGGCTCAAAAATTTGATTTTTTCAAAAGTGGACGGATTAGGCATATATGATCATATGGATTGATTCAAAATGGACTCTAGTGTTCAAAAATGCTAGACTCAATGAAAAACCGGATGTTCTTCCCGATCCCAACATAAGAGGTGACTGTTTTAGAAATCATCTTGATAATCACCTAGAGGCCGACACAAATAGGGTTTCTTCCGGTTCGACTTTTGGTAGGGTAGATATTTGAGTTAGGAATCCAACGCAATAAGAATCACGGCTAAAGCTTACTTCTGGAGAGAGTTATAGCCGTTTTACTGACGGCTACCGGAAAACGGGGCCAAATCTGGCCACCGGCCAAAGGGGTACCCCTTTGGGCGGGCTCAAAAATTTGATTTTTTCAAAAGTGGACGGATTAGGCATATATGATCACATGGATTGATTCATAATGGACTCTAGTGTTCAAAAATGCTAGACACAATGAAAAACCCGACGTTCACCCCGATCCCTACATAAGAGGTGACGGTTTTGGAAATCAACTTAATAATCACCTAGAGGCCGAGACAAATAGAGTTCCTTCCGGTTCGACTTTTGGTAGGGTATATATTTGAGTTAGAAATCCAACGTAACAAGAATCACGGCTAAAGCTTACTTCTCGAGAGAGTTATAGCCGTTTTACAAAAGGCTGCCAGAAAACGGGGCCAAATCTGGCCACCGGCCAAAGGGGTACCCCTTTGGACGGATTAGGCATATATGATCATATGGATTGATTCATACTAGACTCTAGTGTTCAAAAATGCTAGACTCAATGAAAAACCCGACATTCTTCCCGATCCCTACATAAGAGGTGACGGTTTTGGAAATCAACTTGATAATCACCTAGAGGCCAACACAAATAGGGTTCCTTCCGGTTCGAATTTTGGTAGGGTAGATATTTGAGTTAGGAATCCAACGCAACAAGAATCACGGCTAAAGCTTACTTCTCAAGAGAGTTATAGCCGTTTTACTGACAGCTGCCAGAAAACGGGGCCAAATCTGGCCACCGGCCAAAGGGGTACCCCTTTGGGCGGGCTCAAAAATTTGATTTTTTCAAAATTGGACGGATTGGGCATATATGATCATATGGATTGATTCATAATACACTCTAGTGTTCAAAAATGCTAGACTCAATGAAATACCCGACATTCTTCCCGATCCCTACATAAGAGGTGACGGTTTTGGAAATCAACTTGATAATCACCTAGAGGCCGACACAAATAGGGTTCCTTCCGGTTCAAAATTCGGTAGGGTAGATATTTGAGTTAGGAATCCAACGCTACAAGAATCACGGGTAAAGCTTACTTTTGGAGAGTGTTATAGTCGTTTTACTGATGGCAGCCAGAAAACGGGGCCAAATCTGGCCACCGACCAAAGGGGTACCCCTTTGGGCGGGCTCAAAAATTTGATTTTTTCAAACGTGCACTGATTAGGCATATATGATCATATGGATTGACTCATAATGGAATTTAGTGTTCAAAAATGCTAGACTCAATGAAAAACCCGACGTTCTTCCCGATCCCTACTTAAGAGGTGACGGTTTTGGAAATCAACTTGATAATCACCTAGAGACCGACACAAATAGGGTTCCTTCTGGTTCGACTTTTGGTAGGGTAGATATTTGACTTAGGAATCCAACGCAACAAGAATCACGGGTAAAACTTACTTCTGGAGAGAGTTATAGCCGTTTTACTGACAGCTGCCAGAAAACGGGGCCAAATCTGGCCACCGGCCAAAGGGGTACCCCTTTGGGCGGGCTCAAAAATTTGATTTTTTCAAAATTGGACGGATTAGGCATATATGATCATATGGATTGATTCAAAATAGACTCTAGTGTTCAAAAATGCTAGACTCAATGAAAAACCCGACGTTCTTCCCGATCCCTACATAAGAGGTGACGGTTTTGGAAATCAACTTGATAATCACCTAGAGGCCAACACAAATAGGGTTCCTTCCGGTTCGAATTTTGGTAGGGTAGATATTTGAGTTAGGAATCCAACGCAACAAGAATCACGGCTAAAGCTTACTTCTCAAGAGAGTTATAGCCGTTTTACAAAAGAATGCCAGAAAACGGGGCCAAATCTGGCCACCGGCCAAAGGGGTACCCCTTTGGGCGGGCTCAAAAATTTGATTTTTTCAAAACTGGACGGATTGGACATATATGATCATATGGATTGATTCATAATGGACTCTAGTGTTCAAAAATGCTAGACTGAATGAAAAACCCGACATTCACCCCGATCCCTACATAAGAGGTGACGGTTTTGGAAATCAACTTGAGAATCACCTAGAGGCCGACACAAATAGGGTTTCTGCCGGTTCGACTTTTGGTAGGGTAGATATTTAAGTTAGGGTCCAACGCAACAAGAATCACTCCTAAAGCTCACTTCTGGAGAGAGTTATAGCCGTTTTACTGACGGCTGCCAGAAAACGGGGCCAAATCTGGCAACCGGCCAAAGAGGTACACTTTTGGGCAGGCTCAAAAATTTGATTTTTTCAAAATTGGACGGATTAGGCATATATGATCATATGGATTGATTCATAATGGACTCTAGTGTTCAAAAATGCTAGACTCAATGAAAAACCCGACGTTCTCCCTGATCCCTACATAAGAGGTGACGGTTTTGGAAATCAACTTGATAATCACCTAGAGACCGACACAAATAGGGTTCCTTCCGGTTCGACTTTTGGTAGGGTAGATATTTGACTTATGAATCCAACGCAACAAGAATCAGGGGTAAAACTTACTTCTGGAGAGAGTTATAGCCGTTTTACTGACAGCTGCCAGAAAACGGGGCCAAATCTGGCCACCGGCCAAAGGGGTACCCCTTTGGGCGGGCTCAAAAATTTGATTTTTTCAAAATTGGACGGATTAGGCATATATGATCATATGGATTGATTCATAATACACTCTAGTGTTCAAAAATGCTAGACTCAATGAAATACCCGACATTCTTCCCGATCCCTACATAAGAGGTGACGGTTTTGGAAATCAACTTGATAATCACCTAGAGGCCGACACAAATAGGGTTCCTTCCGGTTCAAAATTCGGTAGGGTAGATATTTGAGTTAGGAATCCAACGCTACAAGAATCACGGGTAAAGCTTACTTTTGGAGAGTGTTATAGTCGTTTTACTGATGGCAGCCAGAAAACGGGGCCAAATCTGGCCACCGACCAAAGGGGTACCCCTTTGGGCGGGCTCAAAAATTTGATTTTTTCAAAAGTGCACTGATTAGGCATATATGATCATATGGATTGATTCATAATGGAATTTAGTGTTCAAAAATGCTAGACTCAATGAAAAACCCGACGTTCTTCCCGATCCCTACTTAAGAGGTGACGGTTTTGGAAATCAACTTGCTAATCACCTAAAGGCCGACACAAATAGGGTTCCTTCCGGTTCAACATTCGGTAGGGTAGATATTTGAGTTAGGAATCCAACGCAACAAGAATCACGGGTAAAGCTTACTTCTGGAGAGAGTTATAGCCGTTTTACTGACGGCTGCCAGAAAATGGGGCCAAATCTAGCCACCGGCCAAAGGGGTACCCCTTTGGGCGGGCTCAAAAATTTGATTTTTTCAAAAGTGGACTGATTAATTATATATGATCATATGGATTGATTCATAATAGACTCTAGTTTTCAAAAATGCTATACTCAATGAAAACCCCGACGTTCTTCCCGATCCCTACTTAAGAGGTGACGGTTTTGGAAATCAACTTGATAATCACCTAGAGGCCGACACAAATAGGGTTCCTTCCGGTTCGACTTTTCGTAGGGTAGATATTTGAGTTAGGAATCCAACGCAATAAGAATCACAGCTAAAGCTTACTTCTGGAGAGAGTTATAGCCGTTTTACTGACGGCTGCCAGAAAACGGGGGCAAATATGGCCACCGACCAAAGGGGTACCCCTTTGGGCGGGCTCAAAAATTTAATTTTTTCCAAAGTGGACATGTTAGGCATATATGATCATATGGATTTATTCATAATGGACTCTAGTATTAAAAAATGCTAGACTCAACGAAAAACCCGACGTTCTTCCCGATCCCTACTTAAGAGGTGACGGTTTTGGAAATCAACTTGATAATCACCTAGAGGCCGACACAAATAGGGTTCCTTCCGGTTCGACTTTTGGTAGTGTAGATATTTGAGTTAGGAATCCAACGTAACAAGAATCACAGCTAAATCTTACTTCTGGAGAGAGTTATAGCCGTTTTACTGACGGCTGCCAGAAAACGGGGGCAAATATGGCCACCGACCAAAGGGGTACCCCTTTGGGCGGGCTCAAAAATTTGATTTTTTTCCAAAGTGGACATGTTAGTCATATATGATCATATGGATTTATTCATAATGGACTCTAGTATTCAAAAATGCTAGACTCAACGAAAAACCCGACGTTCTTCCCGATCCCTACTTAAGAGGTGACGGTTTTGGAAATCAACTTGATAATCACCTAGAGGCCGACACAAATAGGTTTCCTTCCGGTTTGAATTTTGGTAGGGTAGATATTTGAGTTAGAAATCCAATGCAACAAGAATCACAGCTAAAGATTACTTCTAGAGAGAGTTGTAGCCGTTTTACTGACGGCTGCAAGAAAACGGGGCCAAATCTGGCCACCGGCCAAAGGGGTACCCCTTTGGACGGGCTCAAAAGTTTGATTTTTTCAAAAGTGGACGGATTAGGCATATATGATCATATGGATTGATTCATAATGGACTCTAGTGTTCAAAAATGCTAGACTCAATGAAAAACCCGACGTTCTTCCCGATCCCTACATAAGAGGTGACGGTTTTGGAAATCAACTTGATAATCACCTAGAGGCCGACACAAATAGGGTTCCTTCCGGTTCGACTTTTGGTAGGATAGATATTTGAGTTAGAAATCCAACGCAACAAGAATCACGGGAAAAACTTACTTCTGGAGAGAGTTATAGCCGTTTTACTGACAGCTGCCAGAAAACGGGGCCAAATCTGGCCACCGGCAAAAGGGGTACCCCTTTGGGCGGGCTCAAAAATTTGATTTTTTCAAAATTCGATGGATTAGGCATATATGATCATATGGATTGATTCATAATGCACTCTAGTGTTCAAAAATGCTAGACATAATGAAAAACCCGACGTTCACCCCGATCCCTACATAAGAGGTGACGGTTTTTGAAATCAACTTGATAATCACCTAGAGACCGACTCAAATAGGGTTCCTTCCGGTTCGACATTTTGTAGGCTAGATATTTGAGTTAGGAATCCAATGCAACAAGAATCACGGGTAAAGCTTACTTCTGGAGAGAGTTATAGCCGTTTTACTGACGACTGCCAAAAAACGGGTCCAAATCTGGCCACCGGCCAAAAGGACTCTAGTGTTCCTTCCAGTTCGACTTATGGTAGGGTAGATATTTGCGTTAGGAATCCAACGCAACAAGAATCACAGCTAAAACTTACTTCTGGAGAGAGTTATAGCCGTTTTACTGACGGCTGCCAGAAAACGAGGCCAAATCTGGCCACCGGCCAAAGGGGGTACCCCTTTGGGCGGGCTCAAAAATTTGATTTTTTCAAAATTGGACGGATTAGGCATATATGATCATATGGATTGATTCATAATGCACTCTAGTATTCAAAAATGATAGACATAATGAAAAACCCGACGTTCACCCCGATCCCTACATAAGAGGTGACGGTTTTGGAAATCAATTTGACAATCACCTAGAGGCCGACACAAATAGGGTTTCTTCCGGTTCGACTTTTTGTAGGGTAGATATTTGAGTTAGGAATCCAACGCAATAAGAATCACAGCTAAAGCTTACTTCTGGAGAGAGTTATAGCCGTTTTACTGACGGCTGCCAGAAAACTGGGGCCAAATCTGGCCACCGGCCAAAGGGTTACCTCTTTGGGCAGGCTCAAAAATTTGATTTTTTCAAAAGTGGAAGGATTAGGCAAATATAATCATATGGATTGATTCATAATGGACTCTAGTGTTCAAAAATGCTAGACTCAATGAAAAACCCGACGTTCACCCTGATCCCTACATAAGAGGTGACGGTTTCGGAAATCAACTTGATAATCACCTAGAGGCCGACACAAATAGGGTTCCTTCCGGTTCGACTTTTCGTAGGGTAGATATTTGAGTTAGGAATCCAACGCAATAAGAATCACAGCTAAAGCTTACTTCTGGAGAGAGTTATAGCCATTTTACTGACGGCTGCCAGAAAACTGGGGCCAAATCTGTCCACCGGCCAAAGGGGTACCCCTTTGGGCGGGCTCAAAAATTTGATTTTTTCAAAAGTGAACGGATTAGGCATATATGATCATATGGATTGATTCATACTAGACTCTAGTGTTCAAAAATGCTAGACTCAATGAAAAACCCGACGTTCTTCCCGATCCCTACATAAGAGGTGACGGTTTTGGAAATCAACTTGATAATCACCTAGAGGCCAACACAAATAGGGTTCCTTCCGGTTCGAATTTTGGTAGGGTAGATATTTGAGTTAGGAATCCAACGCAACAAGAATCACGGGTAAAACTTACTTCTGGAGAGAGTTATAGCCGTTTTACTGACGGCTGCCAGATAACGGGGCCAAATCTGGCCACCGGCCAAAGGGGTACCACTTTGGGCGGGCTCAAAAATTTGATTTTTTCAAAATTGGACGGATTAGGCATATATGATCATATGGATTGATTAATAATGCACTGTAGTGTTCAAAAATACTAGACATAATGAAAAACCCGACGTTCACCCCGATGCCTACATAAGATGTGACGGTTTTGGAAATCAACTTGATAATATTCTAGAGGT
The DNA here is from genome assembly GCA_026008535.1 of Perilla frutescens. Lineage (NCBI taxonomy): Eukaryota > Viridiplantae > Streptophyta > Magnoliopsida > Lamiales > Lamiaceae > Perilla > Perilla frutescens. The sequence goes on from BRKX01000002.1 coordinate 104,607, forward strand.
CGACATAAATAGGTTTCCTTCCGATTTGACTTTTTGTAAGCTAGATACATGAGTTAGGAATCCAACGCAACAAGAATCATGGGTAAAGCTTACTTCTGGAGAGAGTTATAGCCGTTTTACTGACGGCTGCCAGGAAACCGGGCCAAATCTGGCCACCGACCAAAGGGATACCCCTTTGGGCGGGCTCAAAAATTTGATTTTTTCAAAAGTGGACTGATTAAGTATATATGATCATATGGATTGATTCATAATGGAATCTAATGTTCAAAAATGCTAGACTCAATGAAAAACCCGACGTTCTTCCCGATCCCTACTTAAGAGGTGACGGTTTTGGAAATCAACTTGATAATCACATAGAGGCCGACAAAAATAGGGTTCCTCCCGGTTCAACATTCGGTAGGGTAGATATTTGAGTTAGGAATCCAACGCAACAAGAATCACCGGTAAAGCTTACTTCTGGAGAGAGTTATAGCCGTTTTACTGACGGCTGCCAGAAAACGAGGCCAAATCTGGCCACCGGCCAAAGGGGTACCCCTTTGGGCGGGCTCAAAAATTTGATTTTTTCAAAATTGGACGGATTAGGCATATATGATCATATGGATTGATTCATAATGCACTCTAGTATTCAAAAATGATAGACATAATGAAAAACCCGACGTTCACCCCGATCCCTACAAAAAGAGGTGACGGTTTTGGAAATCAATTTGACAATCACCTAGAGGCCGACACAAATAGGGTTTCTTCCGGTTCGACTTTTTGTAGGGTAGATATTTGAGTTAGGAATCCAACGCAACAAGAATCACGAGTAAAGCTTACTTCTGGAGAGAGTTATAGCCGTTTTACTGACGGCTGCCAGAAAACGGGGCCAAATCTGGCCACCGACCAAAGGGGTACCCCATTGGGCGGGCTCAACAATTTGATTTTTTCACAATTGGACTGATTAGCCATATATGATCATATGGATTGATTCATAATGGAATCTAGTGTTCAAAAATGTTAGACTCAATGAAAAACCCGACGTTCTTCCCGATCCCTACTTAAGAGGTGACGGTTTTGGAAATCAACTTGATAATCACATAGAGGCCGACAAAAATAGGGTTCCTCCCGGTTCAACATTCGGTAGGGTACATATTTGAGTTAGAAATCCAACGCAATAAGAATCACGGGTAAAGCTTACTTCTGGAGAGAGTTATAGCCGTTTTACTGACGGCTGCCAGAAAACGGGGCCAAATCTGGCCACCGGCCAAAGGGATACCCCTTTGGGCGGGCTCAAAAATCTGATTTTTTCAAAAGTGGACGGATTAGGCATATATGATCATATGGATTGATTCATAATGGACTCTAGTGTTCAAAAATGCTAGACTCAATGAAAAACCTGACGTTCTTCCCGATCCCTACACAAGAGGTGACGGTTTTGGAAATCAAATTGATAATCACCTAGAGGCCGACAGAAATAGGGTTCCTTCCGGTTCAACATTCGGCAGGGTATATATTTGAGTTAGAAATCCAACGCAACAAGAATCACGGGTAAAGCTTACTTCTGGAGAGAGTTATAGCCGTTTTACTGACGGCTGCCACAAAAGGGGCCAAATCTGGCCACCGGCCAAAGGGGTACCCCTTTGGGCGGGCTCAAAAATTTGATTTTTTCAAAATTGGACGGATTAGGTATATATGATCATATGGATTGATTCATAATGCACTCTAGTGTTGAAAAATGCTAGACTCAATGAAAAACCCGACGTTCTTCCCGATCCCTACATAAGAGGTGACGGTTTTGGAAATCAAATTTATAATCACCTAGAGACCGACTGAAATAGGGTTCCTTCCGGTTCAACATTCGGTAGTGTAGATATTCTAGTTAGGAATCCAACGCAACAAGAATCACGGGTAAAGCTTACTTCTGGAGAGAGTTATAGCCGTTTTACTGACCGCTGCCAGAAAACGGGGCCAAATCTGGCCACCGGCCAAAGGGGTACCCCTTTGGGCGGGCTCAAAAATTTGATTTTTTCAAAAGTGGACGGATTAGGCATATATGATCATATGGAATGATTCATAATAGACTCTAGTGTTCAAAAATGCTAGACTCAATGAAAAACCCGACGTTCTTCCCGATCCCTACATAAGAGGTGACGGTTTTGGAAATCAACTTGATAATCACCTAGAGGCCGACACAAATAGGGTTCCTTTCGGTTCGACTTTTGGTAGGGTAGATATTTGAGTTAGGAATCCAACGCAACAAGAATCACGGGTAAAGCTTACTTCTGGAGAGAGTTATAGCCGTTTTACTGACGGCTGCAAGAAAACGGGGCCAAATCTGGCCTCCGGCCAAAGGGATACCCCTTTGGGCGGGCTCAAAAATTTAATTTTTTCAAAATTGGACGGATTAAGCATATATGATCATATGGATTGATTCATAATGCACTCTAGTATTCAAAAATGCTACACATAATGAAAAACCCGACGTTCTTCCCGATCCCTACTTAAGAGGTGACGGTTTTGGAAATCAACTTGATAATCACCTAGAGGCCGACACAAATAGGGTTCCTTCCGGTTCGACTTTTTGTAGGGTAGATATTTTAGTTAGGAATCCAACGCAACAAGAATCACGAGTAAAGCTTACTTCTGGAGAGAGATATAGCCGTTTTACTGACGGCTGCAAGAAAACGGGGCCAAATCTGGCCACCGACCAAAGGGGGTACCCCTTTGGGCGGGCTCAAAAATTTGATTGTTTCAAAATTGGACTGATTAGGCATATATGATCATATGGATTGATTCATAATGGAATCTAGTGTTCAAAAATGTTAGACTCAATGAAAAACCCGACGTTCTTCCCGATCCCTACTTAAGAGGTGACGGTTTTGGAAATCAACTTGATAATCACATAGAGGCCGACACAAATAGGGTTCCTCCCGGTTCAACATTCGGTAGGGTAGATATTTGAGTTAGGAATCCAACGCAACAAGAATCACGGGTAAAGCATACATCTGGAGAGAGTTATCGCCATTTTACTGACGGCTGACAGAAAACGGGTCCAAATCTGGCCACCGATTAAAGGGGTACCCCTTTGGTCGGGCTCAAAAATTTGATTTTTTCAAAAGTGGACTGATTAGGCATATATGATCATATGGATTGATTCATAATGGAATCTAGTGTTCAAAAATGCTAGACTCAATGAAAAACCCGACGTTCTTCCCGATCCCTACTTAAGAGGTGACGGTTTTGGAAATCAACTTGATAATCACCTAGAGGCCGACACAGATAGGCTTCCTTCAGGTTCAACATTCGGCAGGGTATATATTTGAGTTAGAAATCCAACGCAACAAGAATCACGGGTAAAGCTTACTTCTGGAGAGAGTTATTGCCGTTTTACTGACGGCTGCCAAAAAAGGGGCCAAATATGGCCACCGACCAAAGGGGTACCCCTTTGGGCGGGCTCAAAAATTTGATTTTTTCAAAATTGGACGGATTAGGCATATATGATCATATGGATTGATTCATAATGCACTCTAGTGTTCAAAAATAATAGACATAATGAAAAACCCGACGTTCTTCCCGATCCCTACTTAAGAGGTGACGGTTTTGGAAATCAACTTGATAATCACCTAGAGGCCGACACAGATAGGGTTCCTTCATGTTCAACATTCGGCAGGGTATATATTTGAGTTAGAAATCCAACGCAACAAGAATCACGGGTAAAGCTTACTTCTGGAGAGAGTTATAGCCGTTTTACTGACGGCTGCCACAAAAGGGGCCAAATCTGGCCACCGGCCAAAGGGGTACCCCTTTGGGCGGGCTCAAAAATTTGATTTTTTCAAAATTGGACGGATTAGGCATATATGATCATATGGATTGATTCATAATGCACTCTAGTGTTCAAAAATGCTAGACTCAATGAAAAACCCGACGTTCTTCCCGATCCCTACATAAGAGGTGACAGTTTTGGAAATCAAATTGATAATCACCTAGAGACCGACTGAAATAGGGTTCCTTCCGGTTCAACATTCGGTAGGGTAGATATTTGAGTTAGGAATCCAACACAACAAGAAACACGGGTAAAGCATACTTCTGGAGAGAGTTATAGCCGTTTTACTGACGGCTGCCAGAAAACGGGGCCAAATCTGGCCACCGACCAAAGAGGTACCCCTTTGGGCGGGCTCAAAAATTTGATTTTTTCAAAAGTGGACTGATTAGGCATATATGATCATATGGATTGATTCATAATGGACTCTAGTGTTCAAAAATGCTAGACTCAATGAAAAACCCGACGTTCTTCCCGATCCCTACTTAAGAGGTGACGGTTTTGGAAATCCACTTGATAATCACCTAGAGGCCGACAGAAATAGGGTTCTTTCCCGTTCAACTTTTGGTAGGGTAGATATTTAAGTTAGGAATCCAACGCAACAAGAATCACGGGTAAAACTTACTTCTGGAGAGTGTTATAGCCGTTTTACTGACAGCTACCAGAAAACGGGGCCAAATCTGGCCACCGGCCAAAGGGGTACCCCTTTGGGCGGGCTCAAAAATTTGATTTTTTCAAAATTGGACGGATTAGGCATATATGATCATATGGATTGATTCATAATGCACTCTAGTGTTCAAAAATAATAGACATAATGAAAAACCCGACGTTCTTCCCGATCCCTACATAAGAGGTGACGGTTTTGGAAATCAACTTGATAATCATCTAGAGGCTGACACAAATAGGGTTCCTTCCGGTTTGACTTTTGGTAGGGTAGATATTTGAGTAACGAATTCAACGCAACAAGAGTCAAGGCTAAAGCTTACTTCTGGAGAGAGTTACAGCAATTTTACTGACGGCTACCAGAAAAGGGGCCAAATCTGGCCACCGGCCAAAGAGGTACCCCTTTGGGCGGGCTCAAAAATTTGAGTTTTTCAACAGTGGACGTATTAGGCATATATGATCATATGGATTGATTCATAATGGACTCTAGTGTTCAAAAATGCTAGACTTAATGAAAAACCTGACGTTCACCCCGATCCCTACATAAGAGGTGACGGTTTTGGAAATCAATTTGATAATCACCTAGAGGCCGACACAAATAGGGTTTCTACCGGTTCGACTTTTGGTAGGGTAGATATTTGAGTTAGGAATCCAACGCAACAAGAATCACGACTAAAGCTTACTTCTGGAGAGAGTTATAGTTGTTTTACTGACGGCTGCCAGAAAACGGGGCCAAATCTGTCCACCGGCCAAAGGGGTACCCCTTTTGGCGGGCTCAAAAATTTGATTTTTTCAAAAGTGGATGGATTAGGCATATATGATCATATGGATTGATTCATAATGGACTCTAGTGTTCAAAAATACTATACTCAATGAAAAACCCGACGTTCACCCCGATCCCTACATAAGAGGTGACGGTTTTGGAAATCAATTTGATAAACACCTAGAGGCCGACACAAATAGGGTTCCTTCCGGTTTGACTTTTGGTAGGGTAGATATTTGAGTAACGAATCCAACGCAAGAAGAATCACGGCTAAAGCTTACTTCTGGAGAGAGTTATAGCCGTTTTACTGACGGCTGCCAGAAAACGGGGCCAATTCTGGCCAACGGCCAAAGGGGTACCCCTTTGGGCAGGCTCAAGAATTTGATTTTTTCAAAAATGGAAGGATTAGGCATATATGATCATATGGATTGATTCATAATGGACTCTAGTGTTCAAAAATGCTAGACTCAATGAAAAACCCGACGTTCACCCTGATCCCTACATAAGAGGTGACGGTTTTGGAAATCCACTTGATAATCACCTAGAGGCCGACACAAATAGGGTTTCTATCGGTTCGACTTTTGGAAAGGTAATCTTTGAGTTAGGAATCCAACGCAATTCTGGCCACCGGCCAAAGGGGTACCTCTTTGGGCGGGCTCAAAAATTTGATTTTCTCAGCAGTGGACGGATTAAGCATATATGATCATATGGATTGATTCATAATTGACTCTAGTGTTTAAAAATGCTAGACTTAATGAAAAAACCGACGTTCACCCCGATCCCTACATAAGAGGTGACGGATTTGGAAATCAACTTGATAAACACCTATAGGCCGACACAAATAGGGTTCCTTCCAATTTGACTTTTGGTAGGGTAGATATTTGAGTAACAAATCCAACGCAATAAGAGTCACGGCTAAAGCTTACTTCTGGAGAGAATTATAGCCGTTTTACTGACGGCTGCCCGAAAACGGGGCCAAATCTGGCCACCGGCCAAAAGGGTACCCCTTTTGGCGGGCTCAAAAATTTGATTTTTTCAAAAATGGAAGGATTAGGCATATATTATCATATGGATTGATTCATAATGGACTCTAGTGTTCAAAAATGCTAGTCTCAATGAAAAACCCGACGTTCACCCTGATCCCTACATAAGAGGTGACGGTTTTGGAAATCCATTTGATAATCACCTAGAGGCTGACACAATTAGGGTTCCTTCCGGTTTGAATTTTGGTAGGATAGATATTAGAGTTAGGAATCCAATGCAACAAGAATCACGACTAAAGCTTACTTCTGGAGAGAGTTATAGCCGTTTTACTGACGGCTGCCAGAAAACGGGGCCAAATCTGCCCACCGGCCAAAAGGGTAACCATTTGGTCGGGCTCAAAATTTTGATTTTTTCAAAAGTGGACGAATTAGGCATATATGATCATATGGATTGATTCATAATGGACTCTAGTATTCAAAAATGCTAGACTCAATGAAAAACCCGACGTTCACCCCGATCCCTACATAAGAGGTGACGGTTTTGGAAATCAATTTGATAAACACCTAGAGGCCGACACAAATAGGGTTCCTTCCGGTTTGTCTTTTGGTAGGGTAGATATTTGAGTAACGAATCCAACGCAAGAAGAATCACGGCTAAAGCTTACTTCTGGAGAGAGTTATAGCCGTTTTACTGACGGCTGCCAGAAAACGGGGCCAATTCTGGCCAACGGCCAAAGGGGTACCCCTTTAGGCGGGCTCAAAAATTTGATTTTTTCAGAAGTGGGCGGATTAGGCATATATGATCATATGGATTGATTCGTAATGGACTCTAGTGTTCAAAAATGCTAGACTCAATGAAAACCTGACGTTCACCCCGATCCCTACATAAGAGGTGACGGTTTTGGAAATCAACTTGATAATCACCTAGAGGCCGACACAAATCGGGTTCCTTCCGGTTTGAATTTTGGTAGGATAGATATTTGAGTTAGGAATCCAACGCAACAAGAATCACGGCCAAAGCTTACTTCTGGAGAGAGTTATAGCCGTTTTACTGACGGCTGCCAGAAAACGGGGCCAAATCTGGCCACCGGCCAAAGGGGTAACCCTTTGGGCGGGCTCAAAAATTTGATTTTTTTCAACAGTGGACGTATTAGGCATATATGATCATATGGATTGATTCATAATGGACTCTAGTGTTCAGAAATGATAGACTTAATGAAAAACCCGACGTTCACCCCGATCCCTACATAAGAGCTGACGGTTTCAGAAATCAATTTGATAATCACCTAGAGGCCGACACAAATAAGGTTTATACCGGTTCGACTTTTGGTAGGGTAGATATTTGAGTTAGGAATCGAATACAACAAGAATCCCGACTAAAGCTTACTTCTGGAGAGAGTTATAGCCGTTTTACTGACGACCGCCAGAAAACGGGGCCAAATCTGGCCATCGGCCAAAGGGGTAACCCTTTGGGCGGCTCTAAAATGTGATTTTTTCAAAAGTGGACAGATTAGGCATATATGATCATATGGATTGATTCATAATGGACTCTAGTGTTCAAAAATGCTAGACTCAATTAAAAACCCGACGTTCACCCCTATCCCTACATAAGAGGTGACGGTTTTTGAAATCAACTTGATAAACACCTAGAGGCCGACACAAATAGGGTTCCTTCCGGTTTGACTTTTGGTAGGGTAGATATTTGAGTAACGAATCCAACGTAACAAGTGTCACGACTAAAGCTTACTTCTGGAGAGAGTTATAGCTGTTTTACTGACGGCTGCCAGAAAACGGGGCCAAATCTGGCCACCGGCCAAAGGGGTACCCCTTTTGTCGGGCTCAAAAATTTGACTTTTTCAAAAGTGGGCGGCTTAGGCATATATGATCATATGGATTGATTCATAATGGACTCTAGTGTTCAAAAATGCTAGACTCAATGAAAAACCTGACGTTCACCCCGATCCCTACATAAGAGGTGACGGTTTTGGAAATCAACTTGATAATCACCTAGAGGCCGACACAAATAGGGTTCCTTCCGGTTTGAATTTTGGTAGGGTAGATATTTGAAAAACGAATCCAACGCAACAAGATTCACGGCTGAAGCTTATTTCTGGAGAGAGTTATAGCCGTTTTACTGACGGTTGCCAGAAAACGGGGCCAAATCTGGCCACCGGCCAAAGGGGTACCCCTTTGGGCGGGCTCAAAAATTTGATTTTTTCAAAAGTGGACGGATTAGGCATATATGATCATATGGATTGATTCATAATGGACTCTAGTGTTCAAAAATTCTAGACTCAATGAAAAACCCAACGTTCACCCCGATCCCTACATAAGAGGTCACGGTTTTGGAAATCAATTTGATAAACACCTAGAGGCCGACGCAAATAGGGTTCCTTCCGGTTTGACTTTTGGTAGGGTAGATATTTGAGTAATGAATCCAACGCAAGAAGAATCACGGCTAAAGCTTACTTCAGGAGAGAGTTATAGCCGTTTTACTGACGGCTGCCAGAAAACGGGGCCAAATCTGGCCACCGGCCAAAGGGGTACCCCTTTAGGCGGGCTCAAAAATTTGATTTTTTCAGAAGTGGGCGGATTAGGCATATATGATCATATGGATTGATTCATAATGGACTCTAGTGTTCAAAAATGCTAGACTCAATGAAAAACCTGACGTTCACCCCGATCCCTACATAAGAGGTGACGGTTTAGGAAATCAACTTGATAATCACCTAGAGGCCGACACAAATCGGGTTCCTTCCGGTTTAATTTTGGTAGGATAGATATTTGAGTTAGGAATCCAACGCAACAAGAATCACGGCTAAAGCTTACTTCTGAAGAGAGTTATAGATGTTTTACTGACGGCTGCCAGAAAACGCGGCCAAATCTGGCCACCTGCCAAAGGGGTAAACCTTTGGGCGGGCTCAAAATTTTGATATTTTCAAAAGTGGATGAATTACGCATATATGATCATATGGATTGATTCATAATGGACTCTAGTGTTCAAAAATGCTAGACTCAATGAAAAACCGACGTTCACCCCGATCCCTACATAAGAGGTGACGGTTTTGGAAATCAACTTGATAATCACCTAGAGGCCGACACAAATAGGGTTCCTTCCGGTTTGAATTTTGGTAGGGTAGATATTTGAGTAACGAATCCAACGCAACAAGAGTCACAGCTAAAGCTTACTTCTGTAGAGAGTTATAGCCGTTTTACTGACGGCTGCCAGAAAACGGGGCCTAATCTGGCCACCGGCCAAAGGGGTCCCCCTTTGTGCGGGCTCAAAATTTTGATTTTTTCAAAAGTGGACGGATTAGGCATATATGATCATATGGATTGATTCATAATGGACTCTAGTGTTCAAAAATGCTAGACTCAATGAAAAACCCGACGTTCACCCCGATCCCTACATAAGAGGTGACGGTTTGAAAATCAACTCTATAATCACCTAGAGGCCGACACAAATAGGATTCCTTCCTGTTTGACATTTGGTAGGGTAGATATTTGAGTAACGAATCCAACGCAACAAGAATCACGGCTAAAGCTTACTTCTAGAGAGAGTTATAGCCGTTTTACTGACGGCTGCCAGAAAACGGGGCCAAATCTGGCCACCGGCCAAAGGGGTACCTCTTTGGACGGGCTCAAAAATTTGATTTTTTCAAAATGGACGGATTAGGCATATATGATCATATGGATTGATTCATAATGGACTCTAGTGTTCAAAAATGCTAGACTCAATGAAAAACCCGACGTTCACCCCGATCCCTACATAAGAGATGACTGTTTTGGAAATGAACTTGATAATCACCTAGAGGCCGAGACAAATAGGGTTACTTCCAGTTTGACTTTTGGTAGGGTAGATATTTGAGTAACGAATCCAACGCAACAAGAATCACGGCTAAAGCTTACTTCTGGAGAGAGTTATAGCCGTTTTACTGACGGCTGCCAGAAAACGGGGCCAAATCTGGCCACCGGCCAAAGGGGTACCTCTATGGACGGGCTCAAAAATTTAATTTTTTCACAAGTGGACGGATTAGGCATATATGATCATATGGATTGATTCATAATGGACTCTAATGTTCAAAAATGCTAGACTCAATGAAAAACCCGACGTTCACCCCGATCCCTACATAAGAGATGACGGTTTTGGAAATCAACTTGATAATCACCTAGAGGACGACACAAATAGGGTTCCTTCTAGTTTGACTTTTGTTAGGGTAGATATTTGAGTAACGAATCCAACGCAACAAGGGTCACGGCTAAAGCTTACTTCTGGAGAGAGTTATAGCCGTTTTACTGACGGCTGCAAGAAAACGGGGCCAAATCTGGCGACCGGACAAAGGGGTACCCCTTTTGGCGGGCTCAAAAATTTGATATTTTCAAAAGTGGACGGATTAGGTATATATGATAATATGGATTGATTCATAATGGACTCTAGTGTTCAAAAATGCTAGACTCAATGAAAAACCCGACGTTCACCCCGATCCCTACATAAGAGGTGACGGTTTTGGAAATCAACTTGATAATCACCTAGAGGCCGACACAAATAGGGTTCCTTCCGGTTTGAATTTTGGTAAGGTAGATATTTGAGTAACGAATCCAACGCAACAAGAATGATGGCTAAAGCTTACTTCTGGAGAGAGTTATAGCCGTTTTACTGATGGCTGCCAGAAAACGGGGCCAAATCTGGCCACCGGCCAAAGGGGTACCCCTTTGGGCGGGCTCAAAAATTTGATTTTTTAAAAAGTGGACGAATTAGGCATATATTATCATATGGATTGATTCATAATGGACTCTAGTGTTCAAAAATGCTAGACTCAATGAAAAACCCGACTTTCACCCCGATCCCTACATAAGATGTGACGGTTTTGGAAATGAACTTGATAATCACCTAGAGGCCGACACAAATAAGGTTCCTTCCAGTTTGACTTTTGGTAGTGTAGATATTTGAGTAACGAATTCAACGCAACAAGAGTGACGACTAAAGCTTACTTCTGGAGAGAGTTATAGCCGTTTTACTGACGGCTGCCCGAAAACGGGGCCAAATCTGGCCACCGGCCAAAAGCGTACCCCTTTTGACGGGCTCAAAAATTTGATTTTTTCAAAAGTGGACGGATTAGGCATATGTGATCATATGGATTGATTCATAATGGACTCTAGTGTTCAAAAATTATAGACTCAATGAAAAACCCGACGTTCACCCCGATCCCTACATAAGAGGTTACGGTTTTGGAAATCAACTTGATAATCACCTAGAGGCCGACACAAATAGGGTTCCTTCCGGTTTGAATTTTGGTAGGGTAGATATTTGAGTAACGAATCCAACGCAACAAGAATAATGGCTAAAGCTTACTTCTGGAGAGAGTTATAGCCGTTTTACTGACGGCTGCCAGAAAACGGGGCCAAATCTGGCCACCGGCCAAAGGGGTACCTCTATGGACGGGCTCAAAAATTTAATTTTTTCCAAAGTGGACGGATTAGGCATATATGATCATATGGATTGATTCATAATGGACTCTAGTGTTCAAAAATGCTAGACTCAATGAAAAACACGACGTTCACCCCGATCCCTACAGAAGAGGTGACGGTTTTGGAAATCAACTTGATAATCACCTAGATGCCGACACAAATAGAGTTCCTTCAAGTTTGACTTTTGGTAGGGTAGATATTTGAGTAACGAATCCAACGCAACAAGAGTCACGGCTAAAGCTTACTTCTGGAGAGAGTTATAGCCGTTTTACTGACGGCTGCCAGAAAACGGGGCCAAATCTGGCCACCAGCCAAAGGGGTACCCCCTTTGGTCGGGCTAAAAATTTTGATTTTTTCAAAAGTGGACAAATTAGGCATATATGATCATATGGATTGATTTATAATGGACTCTAGTGTTCAAAAATGCTAGACTCAATGAAAAACCCGACGTTCACCCCGATCCCTACATAAGAGGTGACGGTTTTGGAAATCAACTTGATAAACACCTAGAGGCCGACACAAATACGGTTCCTTCCAGTTTGACTTTTGGTAGGGTAGATATTTGAGTAACAAATCCAACGCAATAAGAGTCACGGCTAAAGCTTACTTCTGGAGAGAGTTATAGCCGTTTTACTGACGGCTGCCCGAAAACGGGGCCAAATCTGGCCACCGGCCAAAAGCGTACCCCTTTTGGCGGGCTCAAAAATTTGATTTTTTCAAAAGTGGACGGATTAGGCATATGTGATCATATGGATTGATTCATAATGGACTCTAGTGTTCAAAAATTATAGACTCAATGAAAAACCCGACGTTCACCCCGATCCCTACATAAGAGGTTACGGTTTTGGAAATCAACTTGATAATCACCTAGAGGCCGACACAAATAGGGTTCCTTCCGATTTGAATTTTGGTAGGGTAGATATTTGAGTAACGAATCCAACGCAACAAGAATCATGGCTAAAGCTTACTTCTGGAGAGAGTTATAGCCGTTTTACTGACGGCTGCCAGAAAACGGGGCCAAATCTGGCCACCGGCCAAAGGGGTACCTCTATGGACGGGCTCAAAAATTTAATTTTTTCCAAAGTGGACGGATTAGGCATATATGATCATATGGATTGATTCATAATGGACTCTAGTGTTCAAAAATGCTAGACTCAATGAAAAACACGACGTTCACCCCGATCCCTACATAAGAGGTGACGGTTTTGGAAATCAACTTGATAATCACCTAGATACCGACACAAATAGAGTTCCTTCAAGTTTGACTTTTGGTAGGGTAGATATTTGAGTAACGAATCCAACGCAACAAGAGTCACGGCTAAAGCTTACTTCTGGAGAGAGTTATAGCCGTTTTACTGACGGCTGCCAAAAAAGGGGCCAAATCTGGCCACCGGCCAAAGGGGTACCCCCTTTGGTCGGGCTCAAAATTTTGATTTTTTCAAAAGTGGACGAATTATGCATATATGATCATTTGGATTGATTCATAATGGACTCTAGTGTTCAAAAATGCTAAACTCAATGAAAAACCCGATGTTCACCCCGAGCCATACATAAGAGGTGACGGTTTTGGAAATCAACTTGATAATCACCTAGAGGCCGACACAAATAGGGTTCCTTCCAGTTTAACTTTTGTTAGGGTAGATATTTGAGTAACGAATCCAACGCAACAAGAGTCACGGCTAAAGCTTACTTCTGGAGAGAGTTATAGCCGTTTTACTGACGGCTGCCAGAAAACGGGGCCAAATCTGGCCACCGGACAAAGGGGTACCCCTTTTGGCGGGCTCAAAAATTTGATATTTTCAAAAGTGGACGGATTAGGTATATATGATCATATGGATTGATTCATAATGGACTCTAGTGTTCAAAAATGCTAGACTCAATGAAAAACCCGACGTTCACCCCGATCCCTACATAAGAGGTGACGGTTTTGGAAATCAACTTGATAATCACCTAGAGGCCGACACAAATAGGGTTCCTTTCGGTTTTAATTTTGGTAAGGTAGATATTTGAGTAACGAATCCAACGCAACAAGAATCATGGCTAAAGCTTATTTCTGGAGAGAGTTATAGCCGTTTTACTGACGGCTGCCAGAAAACGGGGCCAAATCTGGTCACCGGCCAAAGGGGTACCACTTAGGGCGGGCTCAAAAATTTGATTTTTTCAAAAGTTGACGGATTAGGCATATATGATCATATGGATTGATTCATAATGGACTCTAGTGTTCAAAAATTGTAGACTCAATGAAAAACCCGACGTTCACCCCGATCCCTACAAAAGAGGTGACAGTTTTGGAAATCAATTTGATAAACACCTAGAGGCCGACACAAATAGGGTTCCTTCATGTTTGAATTTTGGTAGGGTAGATATTTGAGTAACGAATCCAACGCAATAAGAATCACGGCTAAAGCTTACTTCTGGAGAGAGTTATAGGCGTTTTACTGACGGCTGCCAGAAAACGGGGCCAAATCTGGCCACCGGCCAAAGGGGTACCTCTTTGGACGGGCTCAAAAATTTGATTTTTTCAAAATGGACGGATTAGGCAGATATGATCATATGGATTGATTCATAATGGACTCTAGTGTTCAAAAATGCTAGAGTCAATGAAAAACCCGACGTTCACCCCGATCCCTACATAAGAGGTGACGGTTTGAAAATCAACTCTATAATCACCTAGAGGCCGACACAAATAGGATTCCTTCCTGTTTGACATTTGGTAGGGTAGATATTTGAGTAACGAATCCAACGCAACAAGAATCATGGCTAAAGCTTACTTCTGGAGAGAGTTATAGCCGTTTTACTGACGGCTGCCAGAAAACGGGGCCAAATCTGGCCACCGGCCAAAGGGGTACCTCTATGGACGGGCTCAAAAATTTAATTTTTTCCAAAGTGGACGGATTAGGCATATATGATCATATGGATTGATTCATAATGGACTCTAGTGTTCAAAAATGCTAGACTCAATGAAAAACACGACGTTCACCCCGATCCCTACATAAGAGGTGACGGTTTTGGAAATCAACTTGATAATCACCTAGATACCGACACAAATAGAGTTCCTTCAAGTTTGACTTTTGGTAGGGTAGATATTTGAGTAACGAATCCAACGCAACAAGAGTCACGGCTAAAGCTTACTTCTGGAGAGAGTTATAGCCGTTTTACTGACGGCTGCCAGAAAACGGGGCCAAATCTGGCCACCAGCCAAAGGGGTACCCCCTTTGGTCGGGCTAAAAATTTTGATTTTTTCAAAAGTGGACAAATTAGGCATATATGATCATATGGATTGATTTATAATGGACTCTAGTGTTCAAAAATGCTAGACTCAATGAAAAACCCGACGTTCACCCCGATCCCTACATAAGAGGTGACGGTTTTGGAAATCAACTTGATAAACACCTAGAGGCCGACACAAATACGGTTCCTTCCAGTTTGACTTTTGGTAGGGTAGATATTTGAGTAACAAATCCAACGCAATAAGAGTCACGGCTAAAGCTTACTTCTGGAGAGAGTTATAGCCGTTTTACTGACGGCTGCCCGAAAACGGGGCCAAATCTGGCCACCGGCCAAAAGCGTACCCCTTTTGGCGGGCTCAAAAATTTGATTTTTTCAAAAGTGGACGGATTAGGCATATGTGATCATATGGATTGATTCATAATGGACTCTAGTGTTCAAAAATTATAGACTCAATGAAAAACCCGACGTTCACCCCGATCCCTACATAAGAGGTTACGGTTTTGGAAATCAACTTGATAATCACCTAGAGGCCGACACAAATAGGGTTCCTTCCGATTTGAATTTTGGTAGGGTAGATATTTGAGTAACGAATCCAACGCAACAAGAATCATGGCTAAAGCTTACTTCTGGAGAGAGTTATAGCCGTTTTACTGACGGCTGCCAGAAAACGGGGCCAAATCTGGCCACCGGCCAAAGGGGTACCTCTATGGACGGGCTCAAAAATTTAATTTTTTCCAAAGTGGACGGATTAGGCATATATGATCATATGGATTGATTCATAATGGACTCTAGTGTTCAAAAATGCTAGACTCAATGAAAAACACGACGTTCACCCCGATCCCTACATAAGAGGTGACGGTTTTGGAAATCAACTTGATAATCACCTAGATACCGACACAAATAGAGTTCCTTCAAGTTTGACTTTTGGTAGGGTAGATATTTGAGTAACGAATCCAACGCAACAAGAGTCACGGCTAAAGCTTACTTCTGGAGAGAGTTATAGCCGTTTTACTGACGGCTGCCAAAAAACGGGGCCAAATCTGGCCACCGGCCAAAGGGGTACCCCCTTTGGTCGGGCTCAAAATTTTGATTTTTTCAAAAGTGGACGAATTATGCATATATGATCATTTGGATTGATTCATAATGGACTCTAGTGTTCAAAAATGCTAAACTCAATGAAAAACCCGATGTTCACCCCGAGCCATACATAAGAGGTGACGGTTTTGGAAATCAACTTGATAATCACCTAGAGGCCGACACAAATAGGGTTCCTTCCAGTTTAACTTTTGTTAGGGTAGATATTTGAGTAACGAATCCAACGCAACAAGAGTCACGGCTAAAGCTTACTTCTGGAGAGAGTTATAGCCGTTTTACTGACGGCTGCCAGAAAACGGGGCCAAATCTGGCCACCGGACAAAGGGGTACCCCTTTTGGCGGGCTCAAAAATTTGATATTTTCAAAAGTGGACGGATTAGGTATATATGATCATATGGATTGATTCATAATGGACTCTAGTGTTCAAAAATGCTAGACTCAATGAAAAACCCGACGTTCACCCCGATCCCTACATAAGAGGTGACGGTTTTGGAAATCAACTTGATAATCACCTAGAGGCCGACACAAATAGGGTTCCTTTCGGTTTTAATTTTGGTAAGGTAGATATTTGAGTAACGAATCCAACGCAACAAGAATCATGGCTAAAGCTTATTTCTGGAGAGAGTTATAGCCGTTTTACTGACGGCTGCCAGAAAACGGGGCCAAATCTGGTCACCGGCCAAAGGGGTACCACTTAGGGCGGGCTCAAAAATTTGATTTTTTCAAAAGTTGACGGATTAGGCATATATGATCATATGGATTGATTCATAATGGACTCTAGTGTTCAAAAATTGTAGACTCAATGAAAAACCCGACGTTCACCCCGATCCCTACAAAAGAGGTGACAGTTTTGGAAATCAATTTGATAAACACCTAGAGGCCGACACAAATAGGGTTCCTTCATGTTTGAATTTTGGTAGGGTAGATATTTGAGTAACGAATCCAACGCAATAAGAATCACGGCTAAAGCTTACTTCTGGAGAGAGTTATAGGCGTTTTACTGACGGCTGCCAGAAAACGGGGCCAAATCTGGCCACCGGCCAAAGGGGTACCTCTTTGGACGGGCTCAAAAATTTGATTTTTTCAAAATGGACGGATTAGGCAGATATGATCATATGGATTGATTCATAATGGACTCTAGTGTTCAAAAATGCTAGAGTCAATGAAAAACCCGACGTTCACCCCGATCCCTACATAAGAGGTGACGGTTTGAAAATCAACTCTATAATCACCTAGAGGCCGACACAAATAGGATTCCTTCCTGTTTGACATTTGGTAGGGTAGATATTTGAGTAACGAATCCAACGCAACAAGAATCATGGCTAAAGCTTACTTCTGGAGAGAGTTATAGCCGTTTTACTGACGGCTGCCAGAAAACGGGGCCAAATCTGGCCACCGGCCAAAGGGGTACCTCTATGGACGGGCTCAAAAATTTAATTTTTTCCAAAGTGGACGGATTAGGCATATATGATCATATGGATTGATTCATAATGGACTCTAGTGTTCAAAAATGCTAGACTCAATGAAAAACACGACGTTCACCCCGATCCCTACATAAGAGGTGACGGTTTTGGAAATCAACTTGATAATCACCTAGATACCGACACAAATAGAGTTCCTTCAAGTTTGACTTTTGGTAGGGTAGATATTTGAGTAACGAATCCAACGCAACAAGAGTCACGGCTAAAGCTTACTTCTGGAGAGAGTTATAGCCGTTTTACTGACGGCTGCCAAAAAACGGGGCCAAATCTGGCCACCGGCCAAAGGGGTACCCCCTTTGGTCGGGCTCAAAATTTTGATTTTTTCAAAAGTGGACGAATTATGCATATATGATCATTTGGATTGATTCATAATGGACTCTAGTGTTCAAAAATGCTAAACTCAATGAAAAACCCGATGTTCACCCCGAGCCATACATAAGAGGTGACGGTTTTGGAAATCAACTTGATAATCACCTAGAGGCCGACACAAATAGGGTTCCTTCCAGTTTAACTTTTGTTAGGGTAGATATTTGAGTAACGAATCCAACGCAACAAGAGTCACGGCTAAAGCTTACTTCTGGAGAGAGTTATAGCCGTTTTACTGACGGCTGCCAGAAAACGGGGCCAAATCTGGCCACCGGACAAAGGGGTACCCCTTTTGGCGGGCTCAAAAATTTGATATTTTCAAAAGTGGACGGATTAGGTATATATGATCATATGGATTGATTCATAATGGACTCTAGTGTTCAAAAATGCTAGACTCAATGAAAAACCCGACGTTCACCCCGATCCCTACATAAGAGGTGACGGTTTTGGAAATCAACTTGATAATCACCTAGAGGCCGACACAAATAGGGTTCCTTTCGGTTTTAATTTTGGTAAGGTAGATATTTGAGTAACGAATCCAACGCAACAAGAATCATGGCTAAAGCTTATTTCTGGAGAGAGTTATAGCCGTTTTACTGACGGCTGCCAGAAAACGGGGCCAAATCTGGTCACCGGCCAAAGGGGTACCACTTAGGGCGGGCTCAAAAATTTGATTTTTTCAAAAGTTGACGGATTAGGCATATATGATCATATGGATTGATTCATAATGGACTCTAGTGTTCAAAAATTGTAGACTCAATGAAAAACCCGACGTTCACCCCGATCCCTACAAAAGAGGTGACAGTTTTGGAAATCAATTTGATAAACACCTAGAGGCCGACACAAATAGGGTTCCATCATGTTTGAATTTTGGTAGGGTAGATATTTGAGTAACGAATCCAACGCAATAAGAATCACGGCTAAAGCATACTTCTGGAGAGAGTTATAGGCGTTTTACTGACGGCTGCCAGAAAACGGGGCCAAATCTGGCCACCGGCCAAAGGGGTACCTCTTTGGACGGGCTCAAAAATTTGATTTTTTCAAAATGGACGGATTAGGCAGATATGATCATATGGATTGATTCATAATGGACTCTAGTGTTCAAAAATGCTAGAGTCAATGAAAAACCCGACGTTCACCCCGATCCCTACATAAGAGGTGACGGTTTGAAAATCAACTCTATAATCACCTAGAGGCCGACACAAATAGGATTCCTTCCTGTTTGACATTTGGTAGGGTAGATATTTGAGTAACGAATCCAACGCAACAAGAATCACGGCTAAAGCTTACTTCTAGAGAGAGTTATAGCCGTTTTACTGACGGCTGCCAGAAAACGGGGCCAAATCTGGCCACCGGCCAAAGGGGTACCTCTTTGGACGGGCTCAAAAATTTGATTTTTTCAAAATGGACGGATTAGGCAGATATGATCATATGGATTGATTCATAATGGACTCTAGTGTTCAAAAATGCTAGACTCAATGAAAAACCCGACGTTCACCCCGATCCCTACATAAGAGATGACGGTTTTGGAAATGAACTTGATAATCACCTAGAGGCCGACACAAATAGGGTTACTTCCAGTTTGACTTTTGGTAGGGTAGATATTTGAGTAACGAATCCAACGCAACAAGAATCACGGCTAAAGCTTACTTCTGGAGAGAGTTATAGCCGTTTTACTGACGGCTGCCAGAAAACGGGGCCAAATCTGGCCACCGGCCAAAGGGGTACCTCTATGGACGGGCTCAAAAATTTAATTTTTTCAAAAGTGGACGGATTAGGCATATATGATCATATGGATTGATTCATAATGGACTCTAATGTTCAAAAATGCTAGACTCAATGAAAAACCCGACGTTCACCCCGATCCCTACATAAGAGATGACGGTTTTGGAAATCAACTTGATAATCACCTAGAGGACGACACAAATAGGGTTCCTTCCAGTTTGACTTTTGTTAGGGTAGATATTTGAGTAACGAATCCAACGCAACAAGGGTCACGGCTAAAGCTTACTTCTGGAGAGAGTTATAGCCGTTTTACTGACGGCTGCAAGAAAACGGGGCCAAATCTGGCGACCGGACAAAGGGGTACCCCTTTTGGCGGGCTCAAAAATTTGATATTTTCAAAAGTGGACGGATTAGGTATATATGATAATATGGATTGATTCATAATGGACTCTAGTGTTCAAAAATGCTAGACTCAATGAAAAACCCGACGTTCACCCCGATCCCTACATAAGAGGTGACGGTTTTGGAAATCAACTTGATAATCACCTAGAGGCCGACACAAATAGGGTTCCTTCCGGTTTGAATTTTGGTAAGGTAGATATTTGAGTAACGAATCCAACGCAACAAGAATGATGGCTAAAGCTTACTTATGGAGAGAGTTATAGCCGTTTTACTGACGGCTGCCAGAAAACGGGGCCAAATCTGGCCACCGGCCAAAGGGGTACCCCTTTGGGCGGGCTCAAAAATTTGATTTTTTAAAAAGTGGACGAATTAGGCATATATTATCATATGGATTGATTCATAATGGACTCTAGTGTTCAAAAATGCTAGACTCAATGAAAAACCCGACTTTCACCCCGATCCCTACATAAGAGGTGACGGTTTTGGAAATGAACTTGATAATCACCTAGAGGCCGACACAAATAAGGTTCCTTCCAGTTTGACTTTTGGTAGTGTAGATATTTGAGTAACGAATTCAACGCAACAAGAGTGACGACTAAAGCTTACTTCTGGAGAGAGTTATAGCCGTTTTACTGACGGCTGCCCGAAAACGGGGCCAAATCTGGCCACCGGCCAAAAGCGTACCCCTTTTGGCGGGCTCAAAAATTTGATTTTTTCAAAAGTGGACGGATTAGGCATATGTGATCATATGGATTGATTCATAATGGACTCTAGTGTTCAAAAATTATAGACTCAATGAAAAACCCGACGTTCACCCCGATCCCTACATAAGAGGTTACGGTTTTGGAAATCAACTTGATAATCACCTAGAGGCCGACACAAATAGGGTTCCTTCCGGTTTGAATTTTGGTAGGGTAGATATTTGAGTAACGAATCCAACGCAACAAGAATCATGGCTAAAGCTTACTTCTGGAGAGAGTTATAGCCGTTTTACTGACGGCTGCCAGAAAACGGGGCCAAATCTGGCCACCGGCCAAAGGGGTACCTCTATGGACGGGCTCAAAAATTTAATTTTTTCCAAAGTGGACGGATTAGGCATATATGATCATATGGATTGATTCATAATGGACTCTAGTGTTCAAAAATGCTAGACTCAATGAAAAACACGACGTTCACCCCGATCCCTACAGAAGAGGTGACGGTTTTGGAAATCAACTTGATAATCACCTAGATGCCGACACAAATAGAGTTCCTTCAAGTTTGACTTTTGGTAGGGTAGATATTTGAGTAACGAATCCAACGCAACAAGAGTCACGGCTAAAGCTTACTTCTGGAGAGAGTTATAGCCGTTTTACTGACGGCTGCCAGAAAACGGGGCCAAATCTGGCCACCGGCCAAAGGGGTACCCCCTTTGGTCGGGCTAAAAATTTTGATTTTTTCAAAAGTGGACAAATTAGGCATATATGATCATATGGATTGATTTATAATGGACTCTAGTGTTCAAAAATGCTAGACTCAATGAAAAACCCGACGTTCACCCCGATCCCTACATAAGAGGTGACGGTTTTGGAAATCAACTTGATAAACACCTAGAGGCCGACACAAATACGGTTCCTTCCAGTTTGACTTTTGGTAGGGTAGATATTTGAGTAACAAATCCAACGCAATAAGAGTCACGGCTAAAGCTTACTTCTGGAGAGAGTTATAGCCGTTTTACTGACGGCTGCCCGAAAACGGGGCCAAATCTGGCCACCGGCCAAAAGCGTACCCCTTTTGGCGGGCTCAAAAATTTGATTTTTTCAAAAGTGGACGGATTAGGCATATGTGATCATATGGATTGATTCATAATGGACTCTAGTGTTCAAAAATTATAGACTCAATGAAAAACCCGACGTTCACCCCGATCCCTACATAAGAGGTTACGGTTTTGGAAATCAACTTGATAATCACCTAGAGGCCGACACAAATAGGGTTCCTTCCGATTTGAATTTTGGTAGGGTAGATATTTGAGTAACGAATCCAACGCAACAAGAATCATGGCTAAAGCTTACTTCTGGAGAGAGTTATAGCCGTTTTACTGACGGCTGCCAGAAAACGGGGCCAAATCTGGCCACCGGCCAAAGGGGTACCTCTATGGACGGGCTCAAAAATTTAATTTTTTCCAAAGTGGACGGATTAGACATATATGATCATATGGATTGATTCATAATGGACTCTAGTGTTCAAAAATGCTAGACTCAATGAAAAACACGACGTTCACCCCGATCCCTACATAAGAGGTGACGGTTTTGGAAATCAACTTGATAATCACCTAGATGCCGACACAAATAGAGTTCCTTCAAGTTTGACTTTTGGTAGGGTAGATATTTGAGTAACGAATCCAACGCAACAAGAGTCACGGCTAAAGCTTACTTCTGGAGAGAGTTATAGCCGTTTTACTGACGGCTGCCAAAAAACGGGGCCAAATCTGGCCACCGGCCAAAGGGGTACCCCCTTTGGTCGGGCTCAAAATTTTGATTTTTTCAAAAGTGGACGAATTATGCATATATGATCATTTGGATTGATTCATAATGGACTCTAGTGTTCAAAAATGCTAAACTCAATGAAAAACCCGATGTTCACCCCGAGCCATACATAAGAGGTGACGGTTTTGGAAATCAACTTGATAATCACCTAGAGGCCGACACAAATAGGGTTCCTTCCAGTTTAACTTTTGTTAGGGTAGATATTTGAGTAACGAATCCAACGCAACAAGAGTCACGGCTAAAGCTTACTTCTGGAGAGAGTTATAGCCGTTTTACTGACGGCTGCCAGAAAACGGGGCCAAATCTGGCCACCGGACAAAGGGGTACCCCTTTTGGCGGGCTCAAAAATTTGATATTTTCAAAAGTGGACGGATTAGGTATATATGATCATATGGATTGATTCATAATGGACTCTAGTGTTCAAAAATGCTAGACTCAATGAAAAACCCGACGTTCACCCCGATCCCTACATAAGAGGTGACGGTTTTGGAAATCAACTTGATAATCACCTAGAGGCCGACACAAATAGGGTTCCTTTCGGTTTTAATTTTGGTAAGGTAGATATTTGAGTAACGAATCCAACGCAACAAGAATCATGGCTAAAGCTTATTTCTGGAGAGAGTTATAGCCGTTTTACTGACGGCTGCCAGAAAACGGGGCCAAATCTGGTCACCGGCCAAAGGGGTACCACTTAGGGCGGGCTCAAAAATTTGATTTTTTCAAAAGTTGACGGATTAGGCATATATGATCATTTGGATTGATTCATAATGGACTCTAGTGTTCAAAAATTGTAGACTCAATGAAAAACCCGACGTTCACCCCGATCCCTACAAAAGAGGTGACAGTTTTGGAAATCAATTTGATAAACACCTAGAGGCCGACACAAATAGGGTTCCTTCATGTTTGAATTTTGGTAGGGTAGATATTTGAGTAACGAATCCAACGCAATAAGAATCACGGCTAAAGCTTACTTCTGGAGAGAGTTATAGGCGTTTTACTGACGGCTGCCAGAAAACGGGGCCAAATCTGGCCACCGGCCAAAGGGGTACCCCTTTGGGCGGGCTCAAAAATTTGATTTTTTAAAAAGTGGATGGATTAGGCATATATTATCATATGGATTGATTCATAATGTACTCTAGTGTTCAAAAATGCTAGACTCAACGAAAAATCTGACGTTCAACCCGATCCCTACATAAGAGTTGACGGTTTTGGCAAACAACTTGATAATCACGTAGAGGCCGACACAAATTGGGTTCCTTCCGGTTTGAATTTTGGTAGGATAGATATTTGAGTTAGGAATCCAACGCAACAAGAATCACGGCTAAAGCTTACTTCTGGAGAGAGTTATAGCCGTTTTACTGACGGTTGCCAGAAAACGGGGCCAAATCTGGCCACCGGCCAAAGGGGTACCTCTTTGGACGGGCTCAAAAATTTAATTTTTTCAAAAGTGGAAGGATTAGGCATATATGATCATATGGATTGATTCATAATGGACTCTAGTGTTCAAAAATGCTAGACTCAATGAAAAACCCGACGATCACCCCGATCCCTACATAAGAGGTGACGGTTTTGGAAATCAACTTGATAATCACCTAGAGGCCGACACAAATAGAGTTCCTTCTAGTTTAACTTTTGGTAGGGTAGATATTTGAGTAACAAATCCAACGCAACAAGAGTCACGGCTAAAGCTTACTTCTGGAGAGAGTTATAGCCGTTTTACTGACGGCTGCCAGAAAACGGGGCCAAATCTGGCCACCGGCCAAAGGGGTACCCCCTTTGGGCGGGCTCAAAATTTTGATTTTTTCAAAAGTGGAAGAATTATGCATAGATGATCATTTGGATTGATTCATAATGGACTCTAGTGTTCAAAAATGCTAAACTCAATGAAAAACCCGATGTTCACCCCGATCCCTACATAAGAGGTGACGGTTTTGGAAATCAACTTGATAATCACCTAGAGGCCGACACAAATAGGGTTACTTCCAGTTTGACTTTTGGTAGGGTAGATATTTGAGTAACGACTCCAACGCAACAAGAGTCACGGCTAAAGCTTACTTCTGGAGAGAGTTATAGCCGTTTTAATGACGGCTGCCAGAAAACGGGGCCAAATCTGGCCACCGGACAAAGGGGTACCCCTTTTGGCGGGCTCAAAAATTTGAGATTTTCAAAAGTGGACGGATTAGGCATATATGATCATATGGATTGATTGATAATGGACTCTTGTGTTCAAAAATGCTAGACTCAATGAAAAACTCGACGTTCACCCCGATCCCTACATAAGAGGTAACGGTTTTGAAAATCAACTTGATAATCACCTAGAGGCCGACACAAATAGGGTTCCTTCTGGTTTGATTTTTGGTAGGGTAGATATTTGAGTAACGAATCCAACGCAACAAGAATCACGGCTAAAGCTTACTTCTGGAGAGAGTTATAGCCGTTTTACTGACGGCTGCCAGAAAACGGGGCCAAATCTGGCCACCGGCCAAAGGTGTACCTCTTTGGGCGGGCTCAAAAATTTGATTTTTTCAAAAGTGGACGGATTAGGCATATATGATCATATGGATTGATTCATAATGGACTCTAGTGTTCAAAAATTGTAGACTCAATGAAAAACCTGACGTTCACCCCGATCCCAACATAAGAGGTGACGGTTTTGGAAATCAACTTGATAATCACCTAGAGGCCGACACAAATCTGGTTCCTTCCGGGTTGAATTTTGGTAGGATAGATATTTAAGTTAGGAATCCAACGCAACAAGAATTACAGCTAAACCTTACTTCTGGAGAGAGTTATAGCCGTTTTACTGACGTCTGCCAGAAAACGGGGCCAAATCTGGCCACCGGCCAAAAGGGTAACCCTTTGGGCGGGCTCAAAATTTTAATTTTTTCAAAAGTGGACGAATTATGCATATATGATCATATGGATTGATTCATAATGGACTCTAGTGATCAAAAATGCTAGACTCAATGAATAACCCGACGTTCACCCCGATCCCTACATAAGAGGTGACGGTTTTGGAAATGAACTTGATAACCACCTAGAGGCCTACACAAATCGGGTTCCTTCCGGTTTGAATTTTGGTAGGATAGATATTTGAGTTAGGAATCCAACACAACAAGAATCACAGCTAAACGGGGCCAAATCTGGCCACCGGCCAAAAGGGCAACCCTTTGGGCGGGCTCAAAATTTTGATTTTTTCAAAAGTGGACGAATTATGCATATATGATCATATGGATTGATTCATAATGGACTCTAGTGTTCAAAAATTCTAGACTCAATGAAAAACCCGACGTTCTCTCCGATCCCTACATAAGAGGTGACGGTTTTGGAAATCATCTTGATAATCACCTAGAGACCGACACAAATCGGGTTCCTTCCTGTTTGACTTTTTGTATGGTAGATATTTGAGTTAGGAATCCAACGCAACAAGAATCACGGTTAAAGCTTATTTCTGGAGAGAGTTATAGCCCTTTTACTGACGGCTGCCATAGAACGGTGCCAAATCTAGCCACCAGCCAAACGGGTAGCCCTTTGGGCGGGCTCAAAAAATTTGATTTTTTCAAAAGTGGATGGATTAGGCATATATAGTCATATGGACTGATTAATAATGGACTCTAGTGTTCAAAAATGCTTGACTCAATGAAAAACCCGACGTTATTCCCGATCCCTACATAAGAGGTGACGGTTTTCGAAATCAACATGATAATCACCTAGAGGCCGACACAAATAGAGTTCCTTCCGGTTCAACTTTTGGTAGGGTAGATATTTGAGTAACGAATCCAACGCAACAAGAATCTCGGCTAAAGCTTACTTCTGGAGAGAGTTATAGCTGTTTTACTGACAGCTGCCAGAAAACGGGGCCAAATCTGGCCACCGGCCAAATGGGTACCTCTTTGGACGGGCTCAAAAATTTGATTTTCTCAAAAGTGGACGGATTAGGCATATATGATCATATGGATTGATTCATAATGGACTCTAGTGTTCAAAAATTGTAGACTCAATGAAAAACCCGACGTTCATCCCGATCCCTACATAAGAGGTGACAGTTTTGGAAATCAATTTGATAAACACCTAGAGGCTGACACAAATAGGGTTCCTTCTGGTTTGACTTTTGGTAGGGTAGATATTTGAGTAACGAATCCAACGCATCAAGAATCACGGCTAAAGCTTACTTCTGAAGAGAGTTATAGCCGTTTTACTGACGGCTGCCAGAAAACCTCAAAAATTTGATTTTTTCAAAAGTGGACGGATTAGGCATATATTATCATATGGATTGATTCATAATGGACTCTAATGTTCAAAAATGCTAGACTCAATGAAAAACCTGACGTTCACCCCGATCCCTACATAAGAGGTGACGATTTTGGAAATCAACTTGATAATCACCTAGAGGCCGACACAAATCGGGTTCCTGCCGGTTTGAATTTTGGTAGGATAGATATTTGAGTTAGGAATCCAACGCAACAAGAATCACAGCTAAACCTTACTTCTGGAGAGAGTTATAGCCGTTTTACTGACGTCTGCCAGAAAACGGGGCCAAATCTGGCCACCGACCAAAAGGGTAACCCTTTGGGCTGGCTCAAAATTTTGATTTTTTCAAAAGTGGACGAATTATGCATATATGATCATATGGATTGATTCATAATGGACTCTAGTGTTCAAAAATGCTAGAGTCAATGAAAAACCCGACGTTCACCCCGATCCCTACATAAGAGGTGACGATTTTGGAAATCAACTTGATAATCACCTAGAGGCCTACAAAAATAGGGTTCCTTCCGGTTTCAATTTTGGTAGGGTATATATTTGAGTAACGAATGCAACGCAACAAGAATCACGGCTAAAGCTTACTTCTGGAGAGAGTTATAGCCGTTTTACTGACGGCTGCCAGAAAACGAGGCCAAATCTGGCCACCGGCTAAAGGAGTACCCCTTTGGGCGGGCTCAAAAATTTAATTTTTTCAAAAGTGGACGGATTAGGCATATATGATCATATGGATTGATTCATAATGGACTGTAGTGTTCAAAAATGCTAGACTGAATGAAAAACCCGACGATCACCCCGATCCCTACATAAGAGGTGACGGTTTTGGAAATCAACTTGATAATCACCTAGAGGCTGACTCTAATAGGGTTCCTTCCGTTTCGACTTTTGGTAGGGTACATATTTGAGTTAGAAATCCAACAAAACATGAATCTCGGGTAAAGCTTACCTGTAGAGAGAGTTATAGCCGTTTTACTGATGGCAGACAGAAAACGGGGCCAAATCTGCCAACCGGCCAAAGGGGTAACCCTTTGGGCAGGATTGAAAATTTGATTTTTCCAAAAATGGACGGATTAGGTGTATATAGTCATATAGTTGGATTGATTATTGACTATAGTGTTCAAAATTGCTGGACTCAATGAAAAATACGACGTTCACCCCGATCCCTACATAAGAGGTGACAGTTTTGGAAATCAACTTGATAATCACCTAGAGGCTAACTCAAACTGGGTTCCTTCCGTTTCGACTTTTGTTAGGGTAGATATTTGAGTTAGGAATCCAACGCAACAAGAATCACGGTTAAAGCTTATCTCTGGAGATTGTTATAGTCGTTTAATTAACGGCTGCCAGAAAACGGGGCCAAATCTGGCCACCGGCCAAAGGGGTAGCCCTTTGGGCGAGCTTGAAAATTTGATTTTCCAAAAATGGACGGATTAGGCATATATAGTCATATGGTTTGATTCATAATTGACTCTAGTGTTCAAAAATACTAGACTCAATGAAAAATCCGACGTTCACCCCGATCCCTACATAAGAAGTGACGGTTGTGGAAATCAACTTGATAATCACCTGGAGGTTGAATAAAAAGGAGTTTCTTCCATTAAAAGTTTTTGTAGACTAGATATTTGAGTTAGGAATCCAACGCAATAAGACTCATGGTTAAAGCTTACCTGCAGAGAGAGTTTTAACTGTTTTACTTGCGGCTGCCAGAAAACGGGGCCAAATCTGGCCACCGGCCAAAGGTGTCCCTTTGGGCGGGATTGAAAATTTGATTTTTCCAAAAATGGACAGATTAGGCATATATAGTCATAGGGTTTGATTCATAATTGACTCTAGTGTTCAAAATTACTAGAGTCAATGAAAAACCCGACGTTCACCCCGATCCCTACATAAGAGGTGACGGTTTTGTAAATCAACTTGATAATCACCTAGAGGCTGACTCTAATAGGGTTCCTTTCGTTTCGACTTTTGGTAGGGTAAATATTTGAGTTAGAAATCCAACAAAACATGAATCTCGGGTAAAGCTTACCTCTGGTGAGAGTTATAGCCGTTTTACTGACGGCTGCCAGAAAAGAGGGCCAAATCTGGCCACCGGCCAAAGGGATACCCCTTTGGGCGGGCTCAAAAATTTGATTTTATCATAATTGGACTGATTAAGCATATATTATCATATGGCTTGATTCATAATGGACTCTAGTGTTAAAAAATGCTAGACTCAATGAAAAACCCGACGTTCACCCTGATCCCTACATAAGAGGTGACTTTTTGGAAATCAATTTAATAATCACCTATAAGCTGACTCAAATAGGGTTCCTTCCATTACGACTTTTGGTAGGGTAGATATTTGAGTTAGTAATTCAACGCAACAAGAATCATGGGTAAAGCTTACCTCTAGAGAGAGTTATAGCCGTTTTATTAACGGTTGCCAGAAAACAGGGCCAAATCTGGCCACCGGCCAAAAGGGTACCCTTTTGGGCGGGCTTGAAAATTTGATTTTTTCAAAAATGGACGGATTAGGCATATATAGTCATATGGTTTGATTTATAATTGACTCTAGTGTTCAAAATTGCTTGACTCAATGAAAAACCCGACGTTCACCCCGATCCCTACATAAGAGGCGACGGTTGTGGAAATCAACTTGATAATAACCTAGAGGTTGACTCAAAAGGATTTTCTTCCGTTTGAACTATTTACCGGGTATATATTTGAGTTAGGAATCCAATGCAACAAGAATCTTGGGTAAAGCTTACCTGTGGAGAGAGTTATAGCCGTTTTACTGACGGCTGAGAGAAAACGGGGCCAAATCTGGCCACCGGTCAAAGGGGGTAGCCCTTTGGGCGGGCTTGAAAATTTGATTTTTCCAAAAATGGACGGATTAGGCATATATGTTCATATGGTTTGATTCATAATTCACTATAGTGTTCAAAAATACTAGACTCAATAAAAAACCCGACCTTCACCCCGATCCATACATAAGAGGTGACGGTTGTGGAAATCATCTTGATAATCACCTCGAGGTTGAGTAAAAAGAAGTTTCTTCCATTTAAAGTTTTTGTAGTCTAGATATTTGAGTTAGGAATCCAACGCAATAAGAATCATGGGTAAAGCTTACCTGCAGAGAGAGTTATAACTGTTTTACTGATGGCTGCCAGAAAACGGGGCCAAATCTGGCCACCGGCCAAAGGGGCAACCCTTTGGGCGAGCTTGAAAATTTGATTTTTCTAAAAATGGATGGATTGGGCATATATAGTCATATGGTTGGATTCATAATTGACTCTTGTGTTCAAAATTTCTTGACTCAATGAAAAACCCGACGTTCACCCCGATCCCTACATAAGAGGCGACGGTTGTGGAAATCAACTTGATAATCACCTAGAGGTTGACTCAAAAAGAAGTTTCTGTTGTTTGAACTTTTTGTAGGGTATATATTTGAGTTAGGAATCCAACACAACAAGAATCACAGGTAAGGCTTACCTATAGAGAGAGTTATAGCCATTTTACTGACGGCTGCCAGAAAACGGGGCCAAATCTGCCAACCGGCCAAAGGGGTAACCCTTTGGGCAGGATTGAAAATTTGATTTTTCCAAAAATGGACGGATTAGGTGTATATAGTCATATGGATGGATTCATAATTGACTCTAGTGTTCAAAATTGCTGGATTCAATGAAAAATCCGACGTTCACCCCGATCCCTACATAAGAGGTGACAGTTTTGGAAATCAACTTGATAATCACCTAGAGGCTAACTCAAACTAGGTTCCTTCCATTTCGAATTTTCGTATGGTAGATATTTGAGTTACGAATCCAATGTAACAAGAATCACGGTTAAAGCTTATCTCTGGAGATTGTTATAGCCGTTTTATTAACGGCTGCCAGAAAACGGGGCCAAATCTGGCCACCGGCCAAAGGGGTAGCCCTTTGGGCGAGCTTGAAAATTTGATTTTTCCAAAAATGGACGGATTAGGCATATATAGTCATATGGTTTGATTCATAATTGACTCTAGTGTTCAAAAATACTAGACTTAATGAAAAACCCGACGTTCACCCCGATCCCTACATAAGAAGTGACGGTTTTGGAAATCAACTTGATAATCACCTAGAGGCCGACACAAATAGAGTTCCTTCTGGTTTGAATTTTGGTAGGGTATATATTTGTGTGACGAATCCAACGCAACAAGAGTCATGGCTAAAGCTTACTTCTGGATAGAGTTATAGCCGTTCTTCCGTTTAAATTTTTTGTAGACTAGATATTTGAGTTAGGAATCCAATGCAATAAGAATCATGGGTAAAGCTTACCTACAGAGAGAGTTATAACTGTTTTACTGACGGCTGCCAGAAAACGGGGCCAAATCTGGCCACGGGCCAAAGGGGTACCCCATTGGGCGGGATTGAAAATTTGATTTTTCCAAAAATGCACGGATTAGGCATATATAGTCATATGGTTGGATTCATAATTGACTCTAGTGTTTAAAAATACTAGACTCAATGAAAAAACCCGACGTTCACCCCGATCCCTACATAAGAGGCGACAATTGTGGACATTAACTTGATAATCACCTAGAGGTTGAGTAAAAAGAAGTTTCTTCCGTTTAAACTTTTTGTAGAGTAGATAATTGAGTTAGGAATCCAATGCAACAAGAATCACGGGTAAATCTTACATGTCGAGAGAGTTATAGCCGTTTTACTGACGGCTGCCAGAAAATAGGGCCAAATCTGGCCACCAGCCAAAGGGGTACCGCTTTGGGCGACCTTGAAAATTTGATTTTTCTAAAATGGACGGATTGGGCATATATAGTCATATGGTTGGATTCATAATTGGTTCTAGTGTTCAAAATTACTTGACTCAATGAAAAACCCGACGTTCATCCTGATCCCTACATAAGAGGCGACGGTTGTGGAAATCAACTTGATAATCACACAGAGGTTGACTCAAAAAGAAGTTTCTGCCATTTAAACTTTTTGAAGGGTATATATTTGAGATAGGAATCCAACGCAACACGAATCACGGGTAAAGCTTACCTGTAGAGAGAGTTATAGCCGTTTTACTGACGGCTGCCAGAAAATAGGGCCAAATCTGGCCACCAGCCAAAGGGGTACCGCTTTGGGCGACCTTGAAAATTTGATTTTTCTAAAATGGACGGATTGGGCATATATAGTCATATGGTTGGATTCATAATTGGCTCTAGTGTTCAAAATTGCTTGACTCAATGAAAAACCCGACGTTCATCCTGATCCCTACATAAGAGGCGACGGTTGTGGAAATCAACTTGATAATCACACAGAGGTTGACTCAAAACGAAGTTTCTGCCATTTGAACTTTTTGAAGGTTATATATTTGAGATAGGAATCCAACGCAACACGAATCACGGGTAAAGCTTACCTGTAGAGAGAGTTATAGCCGTTTTACTGACGGCTACCAGAAAACGGGGCCAAA
This sequence comes from Perilla frutescens, assembly GCA_026008535.1. Classification (NCBI taxonomy): domain Eukaryota; kingdom Viridiplantae; phylum Streptophyta; class Magnoliopsida; order Lamiales; family Lamiaceae; genus Perilla; species Perilla frutescens. Next base: position 136,802 of record BRKX01000002.1, read on the forward strand.
TCTGGCCACCGGCCAAAGGGGTACCCCTTTAGGCGAGCTTGAAAATTTAATTTTTCCAAAAATGGACGGATTAGGCATATATAGTCATAAAGTTGGATTTAAAATTGACTCTAGTGTTCAAAATTGCTTGACTCAATGAAAAACCCGACGTTCACCCCAATCCCTACATAAGAGGTGACGGTTTTGGAAATCAACTTGATAATCAACTAGAGGTTGAATCAAATAGGGTGTCTTTTGTTTTGACTTTTGGTAGGGGATATATTTGAGTTAGGAATCCAACGCAACAAGAATCACGGGTAAAGTTTACCTCTGGAGAGAGTTATAGCCGTTTTACTGACGGCTGCCAGAAAACGGGGCTAAATCTGGCAACCAGCCAAAAGGGTACCCCTTTGGGCGGGCTTGAAAAATTAATTTTTTCAAAAGTGGACAGATTAGGCATATACAGTCAAATGGTTAGATTCAATATTGACTCTAATGTTCAAAATTGCTGGACTCAATGAAAAACGCGACGTTCACCCCGATCCCTACATAAGAGGCGACGGTTGTCGAAATCAACTTGATAATTACCTAGAGGTTAACTCAAAAGAATTTTCTTCTGTTTGAACTTTTTATAGGGTATATATTTGAGTTAGGAATCCAACGCAACAAGAATCACGAGTAAAGCTTACCTGTGGAGAGAGTTATAGCCGTTTTACTGACGGCTGACAGAAAACAGGGCCAAATCTGGCCACCGGCCAAAGGGGGTACACCTTTGGGCGGGCTTGAAAATTTGATTTTTCCAAAAATAGACGGATTAGACATATATAGTCATATGGTTTGATTCATAATTGACTCTAGTGTTCAAAATTGCTGGATTCAATGAAAAACCCGATCTTCACCCCGATCCCTACATAAGAGGCGACGGTTGTGGAAATTAACTTGATAATCACCTAGAGGTTGACTCAAAAGGATTTTCTTCTATATGAACTTTTCGTAGGGTAGATATTTGAATTAGGAATCCAACGCAACAAGAATCACGAGTAAAGATTACCTTTGGAGAGAGTTGTAGCCGTTTTTACTGACGGCTGACAGAAAACGGGCCAAATCTGGACACCGGCCAAAGGGGTACCCCTTTAGGCGAGCTTGGAAATTTGATTTTTCCAAAAATGGACGGATTAGACATATATAGTCATATGGTTGGATTCATAATTGACTCTAGTTTTCAAAATTGCTTGGCTCAATGAAAAACCCGACGTTCTCCCCGATCCCTACATAAGAGGTGACGGTTGTGGAAAACAACTTGATAATCACCTAGAGGTTGAGTCAAAAGTAGTTTTTACCGTTTGAAATTTTTATAGGGTACATATTTGAGTTATGAATTCAACGCAACAAGAATCATGGGTAAAGCTTACCTGCGGAGAGAGATATAGCCGTTTTACTGACGGCTGCCAGAAAACGGGGCCAAATCTGGCCCCCGGCCAAAGGGGTACCCCTTTGGGCAGGCTTGAAAATTTGATTATTTTTCAAAAGTTGATGGATTAGGCATATATAGTTATATGGTTTGATTCATAATTGAGTCTGGTGTTCAAAAATGCTGGGCTCAATGAAAAACCTGATGTTCACCCCGATCCCTACATAAGAGGTGACGGTTGTGGAAATCAACTTGATAATCACCTAGATGTTGACTCAAAAGGAGTTACTTCCGTTTGAAATTTTTGTAGGCTAGATATTTGAGTTAGGAATCCAACGCAACAAGAATCATGGGTAAAGCTTACCTGTGGAGAGAGTTATAGCCGTTTTACTGACAGCTGCTTGGAAAAACGGGGACAAATCTGGCCACCGGCCAAAGGGGTACCCCTTTGGGCGGCCTTGCAAATTTGATTTTTTCAAAAGTGGACGAATTAGGCATATGTTGTCATATGGTTTGATTCATAATTTACTCTAGTGTTCAAAAATGCTGGACTCAATGAAAAACCCGACGTTGACCTCGATCCCTACATAAGAGGCGACGGTTGTGGAAATCAACTTGATAATCACCAAGAGGTCGAGTAAAAAGGAGTTTCTTCCATTTGAAATTTTTGTAGAGTAGATATTTGAGTTAGGAATCCAACGCAATAAGAATCACGGGTAAATCTTACCTGTAGAGAGAGTTATAGCCGTTTTACTGACGGCTGCCAGAAAACAGGGCAAAATCTGCCCACCGGCCAAAAGGGTACCCCTTTGGGCGGGCGTGAAAATTTGATTTTTTCAAAAATGGACGGATTAGGCATAAATAGTCATATGGTTTGATTCATAATTGAGTCTAGTGTTCAAAATTGCTGGACTTAATGAAAAACCCGACGTTCACCCCGATCCCTACATAAGACGTGACGGTTGTGGAAATCAACTTGATAATCACCTAGAGGTTGACTCAAAAGGAGTTTCTTCCGTTTGAACTTTTTATAGGGTAGATATTTGAGTTACGAATCCAACGCAACAAGAATCACGGGTAAAGCTTACCTGTGGAGAGAGTTATAGCCGTTTTACTGACGGCTGCCAGAAAACGGGGCCAAATCTGGCCACCGGCCAAAGGGGTACCCCTTTGGGCGGCTTGAAAATTTAATTTTTTCAAAAGTGGACGGATTAGGCATATGAAGTCATATGGTTTGATTCATAATTGACTCTAGTGTTCAAAAATGCTGGACTCAATGAAAAACCCCACGTTCACCCTGATCCCTACATAAAGGTGATGGTTGTGGAAATTAACTTGATAATCACCTACAGGTTGACTCAAAAGGAGTTTCTTTCGTTTGAACTTTTTGTAGGGTAGATATTTAAGTGAGGAATCCAACACAATAAGAATCACGGGTAAATATTATCTGTGGAGAGAATTATAGCCATTTTACTGACGGCTGCGAGAAAATGGGGCCAAATCAGGCCACCGGCCAAAGAGGTACCCCTTTGGTCGGGTTTGAAAATTTTATTTTTTCAAAAGTGGACGGATTAGGCATATATAATCATATGGTTTCACTCATAATTGACTCTAGTGTTCAAAAATGCTGGACTCAATGAAAAACCCGACGTTCACCCCGATCCCCATATAAGAGTTGACGGTTGAGAAAATCAACTTGGTAACCACCCAGAGGTTGACTCAAAACGAGTTTCTTACATTTTGACTTTTTATAGAGTATATATTTGAGTTAGAAATCCAACGCAATAAGAATCATGGGTAAAGCTTTCTTGTGGAGTGAATTATAACCATTTTACTGACGGTTGCCAGAAAACGGGGCAAAATCAGGCCACCGGCCAAAGAGGTACCCTTTTGGGTGGGCTTGAAAATTTGATTTTTTCAAAAGTGGATGGATTAGGTATATATAGTCATATGGTTTGATTAATAATTGACTCTATTTTTCAAAAATGTTAGACTCAATGAAAACCCGACGTTCACCCCGATCACTACATAAGAGTTGACGGTTGTGGAAATCAACTTGATAATCATCTTGAGATTGACTCAAATGAGTTTCTTCCATTTTGACTTTTTGTAGGGTACATATTTGAATTAGGAATCCAACGCAATAAGAATGACAGGTAAAGCTTACATGTGGAGAGAGTTATAGCCATTTTATTAACGGCTGCCAGAAAACGGGGTCAAATCTGGCCACCGACCAAAGGGGTACAACTTTGGGCGGGCTTGAAATTTTTTTTTTCAAAACTGGACAAATTAGGCATCATATGGTTTGATTCATAATTGACTCTAGTGTTCAAAAATGCTGGACTCAATGAAAAACCTGACGTTCACCCCGATCCCTACATAAGAAGTGACAGTTGTGGAAATCAACTTGATAATCACCTAGAGGTTGACTCAAAAGGAGTTTATTCCGTTTGAATTTTTTGTAGGGTAGATATTTGAGTTAGGAATCCAACGCAACAAGAATCACGGGTAAAGCTTACCTGTGGAGAGAGTTATAGCTGTTTTTTACTGACGGCTGCCAGAAAACGGGACCAAATCTAGCCACCGGCCAAAGGCGTACCCCTTTGGGCGGCCTTGAAAATTTGAATTTTTCAAAAGTGGACGGATTAGGTATATATAGTCATATGTTTTGAATTCTTGATTACCATTTATACATGTTAGTCGATTAATTTGATGTACTCATCGGAGAATGATTAATTGATAGAAACATAGAAATTAGGTTATATATGCTTAGAAGTACCGACCCAGTGAACAAGTAATGCATAGGGTTGAATAAATCTTCATGTACTAGATTAGAAGTAATGACATATGTGAAGAACTGACCAAGTGAAGTGTGTGTTCATTATATCTATGTTATGGTGTGTGCCTTTAAAAGCAGTCTCATAACAAATCAGTGATTACCCACAATTGATTTATTAAAGAGTAAAGTCGGGTTGTAAGAATTAATGAGTATTAATAAATGAAATAGTAATCTCGTTCCCCTGAAACCTAGGCATGTGTCTATTGATAAGTTATTTGTTTTATTTGTTATTTTATTTGTTGTTTTAGTTGTTTTAATTATCCTCTCTTACCTGCGTTTATAGTGTGTAGATATTAGTTTAGTATCTGTGTTTTAGAACGTGAGAATTACAGTCGTTGTGGGATACGATACTCTTACTCACCTAAGTATTATGATAGCACTGTGCACTTGCGGTACAATTATTTATTAATAAATAGCGTGCTAATAGAATTATAGGGTAGACTATTGGTATAATGCCCCAAACTACTCCGTTTGGCCACGTCACTTAACATACAGTTTACTTACTTATATTTGTGTGCTTATTTTAAATTGATCGGATGCTAAGGTCAAACTACATTATGAGGAATGACATCATAATTCCAAAATACAAATTTTTCACAATTATAACATGCAACCTATCGAATCTACACTATCACACAACATAGTATTTAAATGGAAGCATTGCATAGGCCCATCCACATCAATTATACAATTATCTAACTTATCGGGCTCATAGGTCTTACACAACCCGCCCATCTAGCACTCTAGTTTAGCCATCATAATATAGGGGTTCAACAATATAATTCGCACATAGAAGGCTCCAAGGTCGAATGACCCGCCTTTAAAATGTTTTGTATAATATCAAGTTAAATACATCATAACTACAAAATAGGGCTATAATACATCCTCAATGATCATTGATCATAAAAACAAAAGGAGAATGATCAATGTAATATTAATAGTATGAGTATTTCAAAAGAAGAGCATGCAAAAATAAACATAAGCTTGTGGGGGTTTCTCTTGTGTTCACAGCGCTCCTACTCCAGCCTCAACTCCTCAACCTGAAATTCATTGAATGAATAGGGTGAGTATGATAGAGTTAAAGGTGGAATTACTTAAGAGAAATCAAATAAACTGAAATAGAATGAAACTCAGAGGACAAAACCTCAGGCCAAAGCCTGCCCAAGCGTAAAGCGCCGATCAGGAAGAAACTTCCGGCCAAAGCCAAACGGCTCCCTTAGTCTAATGATCCTTTGATGCCCTAAATGACTCCAAACCTAGTACTTAAATAATAAAAGGCTAGGGCTCCATAAACAAAAGCCCGACCCATTACTCTATTCTAACCTAATTATCTTAACATAAATAACTTAATTAAACTAAGGAAATAAAGATAATAATTATAAATATAAAATAAATAAGATTGCTGCAGGAACCGATGTGTAACAATTCTCGCCTCGTTCAAAACAGCCTTGTCCTCAAGGCTGGAAGTTGACTTCAAAAGATGTCCCAAATTTAACGCATTATCTTGCCGGCTGAAAAAATTGCAACTCTCCACCTCAAGTAGACAACACGATGTTGCAGTCCCAAAACAGAAAATTCAAGAAGGCCAGACGACTCAAATAATAAGAGGAAACTGGCAAGCGGGTGTCGGTAATAGGCAAGCTCCTTACGATTCATTGAATCCTTCTCGAAAGCACGACTCATTGAATCCTTCTCAAAAGCATGAATCTGCACCATAAAATCCGGCGCAGCCGCAACCTCGAAAACTCTACCATATTTAAACTCAGTCCTCTTTAAAGTGGCCGCAACCTTTAGAGCTCTAGCATGTTTAACCCCAGCTCTCTTCAAAGCATTTTCCTCGGTCATATTTCCATTGGTCCCTTCTTCATCATTCTCAGTTGCGTCAGTTATTGACCACTCAATTATCCTTCTGTCTGGCACCGCTGTCTGAAACAGCCTTGTCCTCAAGGCTGCTAGACGATGACAATTTGTTTTGCCTCTTGCTCGCCCTTTTGGAGGGGGATCATACTCATGCTTGAGGTCATCCTTCGTGTTGTTTCGTTGTCTGCTGGGATCATACTCATGCTTGAGGTCATCCTTCATCTTGCTTCGCCGTCTGCTGCTCAAATGATCAAGTGAAAGATGCTTCTAGGTATATCGGTCAATAAAGCCGTATTTACCTCGATGCCCATAAACTCCGTAAGATGTTGCAAACATTGGACGAGTAGCAGTGATTGTCGTCGATACACTAGCCAGACAAGCAACAGGAGTTGTAGATGATGAAAGACAAGGTAAAAAAGCAAAAGCCTTAGCTTGCTGTTGTAACTTTCCGCAGGTGTTGCATCCAGATTCCTTACCGTGACAACCATTACTATACTTTCTGGAAACAATTTCACGTACCTCCTCCATATTAGAAGCATCCAAAGAAGTATTGCCCGAAACATGATGAGTGAAACAAGCATTATCCCTTAGAGGTGCTGATGTCACTGTTGGGATGAGAACAGGGGAAGGAGCGGGTACTGACTCAAGCGAAGTCAAGGCTGCGGGGGCTATTTTGGTGTGAGTCTGGCTGGCTGCAAGGCCTGTTTTAACACGAGCCTCGTTGGCAGGAACAACAGAGAATGTTGTACCTACATCATCTGGAAGAACCAATCCTTTCTCGAGGAGTTGTATGATACGATCTATGGATTTCTCAGATTTCTCGAATTGGTGTCTCATTTTCTATCTTGTCCAGACGTGTCTCTATCAAAGTTGGATCATCACCTTTCTCTATCGTCTTCTCCATCTTTCGAATCCGGCAGGTCGGACCAATTTGATAGAGTTAAAGGTGGAATTACTTAAGAGAAATCAAATAAACTGAAATAGAATGAAACTCAGAGGACAAAACCTCAGGCGGAAGCCTGCCCAAGCGCAAAGCGCCGATCAGGAAGAAACTTCCTGCCAAAGCCAAACGGCTCCCTTAGTCTAATGATCCTTTGATGCCCTAAATGACTCCAAACCTAGTACTTAAATAATAAAAGGCTAGGGCTCCATAAACAAAAGCCCGACCCATTATTCTATTCTAACCTAATTATCTTAACATAAATAACTTAATTAAACTAAGAAAATAAAGATAATAATTATAAATATAAAATAAATAAGATTGCTGCAGGAACTGATGTGTAACAGGGTATTTAACAACATACTCAGTGGGGAACACTGGAAACAGTTATAGCTAATTGCACAAGTGAAAATATAACATATGGATACTTCTTTTCTTTTATGGAGACTAGCCTCAACCCCGTAGGGTCCAAACATCATGATGCCCCTGTTAATAAACATCTTTGGCCATGTAGGGATGCCCGCAAGCTTATTATCCCCCAGGGAGGACATTAACAAGTCTATATTGATCCCGAAGGACCTCTTTATTGACCCCGAAGGATCTCTTTGTCGACCTCGAAGGATCTCTTTCATTTCACCGGTCCGAAGACCCTTCATACTTATACAATCAAAGTACAACAATAACTATAACTTTACACATGTTCACAGTTTAGAGTTACCCCACCTTATGAGACGCTTTAAAAATCCTTTCAACCTTGAAATACTCCTTTGCTGTGCACAAGTTGTCCACCTCGAGCCCCAATACGTCGCCTAGCATCTTTAAATCCCTTTTTCATTTTAGATGTCGAGTTATACAATTATTTCATAATTTTGACCAAACACATGCTTTACATGCCTTAAGGTTTACATACATATCCACATACACAACCATGGATATACAAGCTCATACTACGATTTTGGACTCAAAATACACATTAAAACTCTTTATGACATTTAATCGAACACGTTACGTGCACCCATTTAAACCACAAGAACAAGACTCAATTTAAATCCTTTGAACTCATAATTTCCAACACATGAACCTCTATCCTAGGGCTCTAACATACATAAACATCAACTTCATACAACCATCATAACACCTCCAACCAAACACCAACATATTAAGGGGAAATTAGGGCAAAAATCCAAACCCTAGCAATAATGAACCATAGGGATTCGATATAACTTCACATATAGCTTCAAGAATGTAAATAAATCATATGTTCAAGATATCAAGGCAAGAGGATCAATGAAATTGAAAACCTTAAATTTTGGGCATAAACCCTAGATTCAAATCAACATGAAAATGGTGTTTAATCACCAAGATGAAGAGGGTATTAAGTTACCTTGGTTGATGGATGATGATGGGAGAATCTACTTCAAAACTTGAAGAATTTCTTGAGAGGATTGGGAGGAAATCGCACAAGTAGAAGAAAGAAATGAAGATGAAATGTGTGAAGTGTGGTATTTAAAGGATGGAATTTCTGAAACGAGGCGCGGCCTGGGGGGTTGCGCTCGAGCCAAAGAAAAACAACTCCCTGAAGTGGTGTCACACGACCCAACCTGCTCGAGACCGTGTGCCAAGGGGCCTGCGGCGCGACCTAGAGGCGCAACCTCCTCCAGGCCGTGTGCCAAGGGGTCTGCAACACGACCTCGAGCCGGTGGTTCCAACCGAGTCAAAAGTTATGACCTCCGGACGAAACTCTGCCAAAACTTAGCGAGACCCCCGATCAACTCAGCGTTAGGGCGTTCAAGGTATGGCAAACTAAAATTAAATACAATCACATTCATTCACTATCATATAACTCGACATTTTTGTAATAAATATTCAAATTGTATTATACACTCAGTATAATATCACCGTGCTATGACGTATCGGCTCGAGTGAAATAACCTGCATTAAAGCAACGGCATAAAATACGAACATACCATCATAATTAATATTCAAACAATATTAATTCAACATCATTTTCCAAAATTATAATTTATAATTTAGCAAAAGGGGTCGGGGTATCACAATTGGAGATGGAATGAAAAATCTACTATATTTTAGTGATAGTATTGCTGTATTATATGAAAAACTATTGGAAATGGCCTTAAGATAAGGTATAATTGAGGATGGACAAAAAAAGAATACGAAAATACAAATATGGAACTAGTGTAGTATCATTTATCAATAAAGATTTACTACAAAAAGGTACGCATTTATGTTGTCCTTTTTATATGTAAAATACATACATTTTTGTGCAAATTGCAATTTAACATTGCGATTACAACACAATTTTATAATTCAAAATCGACGCAATTTTGCAATAACAAAACCACATTTCATATGATTCTTTACTGTGTTAATGAAATTTAAATCATAATAATGTTCTATATGTGCAAAATTGCAACATTTCATGCAATATATCAGCTTTCCATTTGTCTAAAAAATTTGGAATTGTCTATTTTGAAACAAATTATAAAATTGTGTTGTAATTGTAACATTTCAAAGTTCGTATCAAAATTGTAAATATTGTCAGAGTTAATGTATATATTTTTCATAATTAACCTTTATAATAACTCAAAAATTGTAGTTGAGTTTTTTGTCAAAAAAATCACCAACTTTGAAAGAATTTACAATTTAGATAAGATTTTTAAAATATTGCAATAATAATCCAACCTTTTGATTTATGGCCAAATAAATATACCAAAAAATCATTGTTTTTCTAGAATATTTCTTCATAAGATATTCTTTTTTAATGGATTTATCTAAACCGATATAAATTTTTTCCTTGTTGAAATCTTCAAGTGTTCTAATATTACATTTTTTCAATTTCTGCAAATCTGCTTAAGAATTTAGAAATTTGATTCAATCATGGGAGATGCTCAGTCTTTTTTATGAAGGCCCGTCGTTACTAATTTTCGGGATTATATGTTCATATTAATTAATTAGTGGCTAAACATCCAGTCAACATATATCTACTCACTTATCACCACAGTATAAATTTTGAAAGCATTGACAAAAATAATTAACCATAAATCAATCATTATAACAATAACATGCTAGCAACCCCCAAAAATTTGTGTTACGTTGTATTCGCCCATATGGCTATATAACAATAGCATGCTAACAACCGTCATTTTACATAGTTTAGAGATTACTTTGGACCAAAATAATTTTAGGTGCTTACATTAGATTTTTGAAACGCCAAGTCTCCTGTGCATCAGATGCATGGATCGACCCATGAGACGGACTCGCTCCGATCCAGGCCGACCCGCATTTGACCCGCGCAAAAAAAAATAAAAACTCGCCACCCATAGTACCAATTCGAACACTAAATAGTACCAATTCGTGTTTTTTTGTGCTTTTTAGGGTTTTTTTTTTGTTTTTTTTTTTTCTGTTTTTTGGGGTGTTTTTAGGGGTTTATTTTATATTTTTGGGGTGTTTTTAGGGGTTTGTTTTGTATTTTTTAGGGTTTTTTGGGGGGTGTTTTTAGGGATTTATTTTGCTTTTTTAGGGTTTTTCGAGGGTGTTTTTAGGGGTTTATTTTCTATTATTTATGGTTTTTTTGAGGGTCTTTTTAGGATTTATTTTGTGTTTTTTATAATTTATTTAGGGGGATTTTTTAGGGATTTATATGTGTTTTTTTAAGAAAAAATAAAATGAAAAATAGAAAAAATGAAAAAGAAAAATAGAAAAGTTAAAAAAAAAGAAACAAAAAAAGAAAAAAAAAGGAAAAATGTGGACACGTGTCGTACACGCGCCGCGCGTGGGTCAGCGAGGTGCACGGGTCACATCGCACGAGGTCTCACGGGGAGGCTCCTGCACAAGAGACCTCCCCTTTTTGAAATAGTGGAAGCCTTTTTTCCGACCTTTTTAGTTGTTCCATAGTACTAGCTTAGATTTTGTTTTTAATTAGCATGTGTAACACATTTTTTTTTTTTTAATTCTGGCCACCTACACAGGATTTGAATAATATTTTTGAAAGGGACATCCTTCACCAAATCCAAGTCACTAAGATTTCGGAAAATATTGCAATCTATTCTCGATGTCGATTTTCACTTTATTGCAAATTAATAAGTAAAGACGTAAGGCATATATGCGGCAACAAGAACAATAAAGAAAAAAGATTTCCTTGCACTCCTCCCATATCATACATTTCCCATGTCATAATTAAATTTTTTTTCAATTTTTTTTAATATACCCCTTATAATTGGGGTAAAGATGACCCCTAAATAAATTTTTTAAATTATTCTAAATCGAAATAGATTGAATGTTTAAAAAAATTTGAAATTTTTTTAGAGAAAATATTGGTTTTGCACGGAGCTTATGAATATAAATTAATATTATTATAATTATATTTGTAGTGTTGAATTGTATTGGATTATTGTATTTTTTTTTTAAAAAAAATTCATAGTATTGCTATATTTGTAGCTTTTTATGTAATATTATATACTCACAAATGGTCTTTGTATTATATTTTAAGGGAACCATACGTGATTTAATTTTAATTGATATTTTTTAATATATGAAGTGTTTAATCTTATTTTTGAATTATTTACCACAAATAATGATTATTGAATATTAAATATTAAATAAATAGTTTGTGACACATAATCTGTATGTTTAATATAATTTTTTTAAAGAAAATAGGGCATTGCTATTATCAGTAAAATATTTATTTATAAATAAAATGATAATTCAACATGAAAAAATTATTGGAGTTAAATGACTTGAAGCAAAAGAATGAGGAATTCAAGTTACAAAACAAAGCAAAGTTTGTGATGACATTCCCAATCAAGTTTCATCTTAAATTATATGAGTGTTAATAGGGGTGGCAAAATGGACCCGAGCTCGTCGGGCTAAGGGTAAAATTCAGATCTAGCCAAAATCTTTTTGGGTCAAAATATTTGAAGTCCGACCTGGCTTTTTTAGAGGGTCGGATCGGGTCGCCCGCGGGCCACAATTTATTTTTATCATTTTTGGGGTATACGGTCTGCCCCGTTTAGGCCATTCAATATTTTTGAGCTGGGTCGGGAAAAATATTGGTCCAATCCGGCCCGAAATCGGACGAACCAAGCCTAAATTGCCACCTCCAAATGTTACAAAAGGATTAATTTCAATTTAACCTCATTTTGGCTAAATGAATTAGAGTAACCCAGTTCGAATATATATATGTATACATATATAGGATTTGGTTCAAATGAGAACTAGGTATTCGCGTGAGAACTGTAAACCATGCTTATTTAGTGCAATTTTATAGTTTATTTTATTATATTTTAGTGCTAATTTTTTTTTAAAAAAATTATAATTTATCTTGTTGTATTTTAGTGCTAGTGACACTAGCACTATAATACAACAAGATAAGCTACAGAATTATATTAAATAAGCATGGTTTATAGTTCTCACGGGAATACCTAACTCTCATTATAACCAACCTATATATATATATATATGGGGCAGACTTGGGTGAGACCGTCTCATAGATGAGACGGTCAATACTCACATGCGGGGATCATTATTTATGGGTGGAGTATCATTAATTCACATGTGAGTATCCTTATTTATACCCGCATGTGAGTATCATTATTTATGGGTGAAGTATCATTAACTCACATGTATCATTATTTATGGGTGAAGTATCATTATTTATGGGTGAAGTATCATTAACTCACATGTATTGATCCGTCTCATGTATGAGATCGTCTCATACAAATTTTTGTCTATATATATATATATATATATATATATATATATATATATATATATATAACTACAGTGACCTAGAACCAAATGAAATCCTCTATCCCACTTTTCTCTATCCCATTCGGTGTCCCATTTTAATTTTTATTCGATTTTCATCAATTTTTTTCTTCAATTTCAATTTGTTATGGCTTAGTTTAATTTTATAATTATTATTTAGGGTTTATTCCACCCAATTAGGGTTTATATTTATTTTTTAATATTTATGTCTTGTTTTTTAGTTAATATAATTGATTATTATGATTGATTATTACAAAAATATGGTATATAATTTTTAAAAATTTTAATTTTTAAGAATAAATGTTGATTGTGATTTGTAATACTATAATAAAATTTATTTTTGTAATAAATATTTTTAAAATATTAAATTTTATTGTGGAACATAATAGTGGGACATGAGAAGTGAACTAGAGGATTTTATCCCGACCTATAATAGGGTTTTTCCCAAAAAATTGCAAATTCCAACAACAAAGTTTCTATTTAAGTCGAACCATATGGTGCCTCTAAACTCACCCAATACATACCTAATCTCCTCCTCGAGTCTAATAATTTTGTTTTGTTTGCGAATCAGATTTTTTGTTTTCGCAAGAAACAGCCATGAAGGTAAAGGTTGTGAGCAGAAAGCTGGTGAAACCACGCACCCCAACTCCACAAAATCTCAAAAACTACAATATCTCATTCATGGACGAGCTCAATCCAACCATGAACGTAAACGCCATCCTCTACTATCAACCCGATCACGACACGAACACGATGAACGAAGCCCTCACGAAGCGGCTGGAGGAATCTCTTGCTGAAATCCTGCCGCATTTCTACCCGTTTGCCGGACGATACATCAAGAAGGATCACCTGGTCGACTGCAGCGACCAGGGCGCTGAAATCGTCGCAGCGAACGTCGAGCTCGAACTGCGCCAGATTATACACAATCCAAGCCCTAAAGAGCTGAACGATCTTCTTCCCCGCGAATCTGGAGCGGCCGACGAGGAAGAAGATCCCATTTTATCGATCCAAATCAACAAATTTAACTGCGGCGGGATTGCAATAGGCATATGCATTTCCCACAGAATCATCGATGCTTCTTCCCTGGGCACGTTCATCTCCGCCTGGACAAAAGCCAGCCGGGGTGGCGACGGTGACGGCGACGCCGTCGTCCCGAGCTTCGACGGGCCAGTGTTTCTCCCCGGAAAGAACTTCCCGACGCCCGAATTCGGGTTGACGAGGACTAGAGAAAACGCACTCTACAACATCGGGTGTAAGATATTTAAGTTCGACAAAGACGCCATATCCCGCCTGAAAGAGAGAGCTGCAGCAGCACTAGTAACGATGGGCGAGTCACGCCCGCCTTCACGAAACGCGGTGATTTCGGGGCTCATGATTAGCGCCATAGCTGGTCTTGAAAGAGCCAGACACGGGCAGGAGCGGGATTTTCTCGTTGTGCAGGCTGTTAACATGAGAGGAAGAACAGTGCCACCTCTTCCCAAACATTCATGTGGAAATCTGGCAGCCCTAGCGATCACGGAATGCTCCCGTGAGGAAATAAAAAATATGGGATTCCTCGATTTCGTTCGCGTTCTACGCCGTGATATCGGAAAAACAGTCGGCGATTGCGCCAAATTGCTGTCGGAAGAAGGGCACAAATCCTTGATTGACACATCTGAATATGCGTCGGCGAAATCTCTCGGCCACGATGTTAACGTTGTTTGGCTCACTGACTGGACTAAGTTTCCGTTTTACGAGGCCGATTTCGGGTGGGGGAAGCCGGTGTGGGCGAGTGTTGTGGATGTTTTTATCAAGAACCATGTGACCATGATGACTACTAAGGAAGGAGATGGAGTTGAGGCATGGGTGCAGCTCGAAGAGAGAGAGATGGATTCTTTCCAAAACCAAATTAAATTCTTAATGGCGGGTTAATCATGCACTAGATCTCATTAATAAGTTTGTGTTTCTTGTTTGTTAATTTGTGTGTTTCTTTAATTTGTACTTGCCTCATCAACAATAAGCTCCAGGGTTTTGCAATGAATAAAAGTGTCGTTCCTTGTAATAAGTTTTGTTTCCTATGTATAAATTCGCTTTCAAAAAAATTCAGTCCCATTCTTAACAATATTGCGGCACAACGAACTCCACTAATAACTAAATGAAAAACGCAATCCTTAACCATTCACGATGGTGCAAAAATTGATTTGGGCAAAGGTTCATTTTGATCATATAACTATTTGTGTAGGAGCGCTTTGATCCCTATTTACCTTTTTAGTTCAAAATGATCCTATAACTATTTTAAAGGTTTAATTCGGTTCCTATTTTGATCCTCCAACTATTTTAAGACACACTTTTCTCACATAATTAGATTATTTCACACATTAACATACACTTTTTACACACAGATGTATTGAACACGAAATTTCCACCATTTTCACAAAAATTCCTCATATGGATTAAACATGAAATTTTCTCCATTTTCACAAAGAATCCTCCACTATTTTATGTTTGTATTGAAAAATCTTAATTATTTTATTTAGCATAACGTAAATAATTATTTTTGTATGTTTTTAGTTGATTTTTTTTATTTTTTGTATGTTTTTTTATTTTATCATATTTTTATGTTTTCATTTATTAATAATATTTAGATACATAGATTATTTCATACACTAACGCGCATTTTTTACATGAAATAAATGAAATTATCTGAATAATATGAATCATTATTATATGATGAAATAAAAAAACAACTAAAAACATACAAAAATAATTATTTAAGTTATGCTAAATAAAATAATTAAGAATTTTCTATACAAACATAAAATAGTGGAGGATTCTTTGTGAAAATGGTAGAAATTTCTTGTTCAATCCATATGTGTGTAAAAAGTGTGTGTTAATGTGTAAAATAATCTAATTATGTGAGAAAAATCTGTGTTAAAATAGTTGGAGGATCAAAATAGGGACCAAATTAAACCTTTTAAATAGTTATAGGATCATTTTGAACTAAAAAGATAAACAAGGATCAAAGCGCTCCTACACAGATGGTTGTAGGATCAAAATGAACCTTTGCCCAATTGATTTTAATCACAAATTTAAATATATTTTTTCAAAGTCATTTTATGTATAGTCCGGTGAAATCGTCGTCCATAAAAAAAAATAAACCAATACATCCGCTATAGAATTCATATTTCAAAGATTTGTAAATGGGTTTAATGGACTCATTTAACAACAGGAGTCGACCATTTTGGCATAGTGAATATATACCAAAATAGTTGTTGGCGAACAAATAAAATTGAAAGAATTTTTTAAGAATGGAAAATTAACCTAACCTAATTATAATTAATGAAATTATATCACTTTTATGGTCAGACAATAAAAAAAATTGAGTTGGGATCTGTTCCGGATGTGGTGTGCTTGTCTGTTTCTTTTTTAAGAGATCTTGCACGATTTGGTGTGGAGTGCAATAGTCGAATTATTGACTGTCTTATGGAGTAGATGCTACGCCGATTTGAACCATCACTGACAAGGAAAACATCTACAATCAAAGATGGAAAGAAATCACAAACCCTATATCAACTTCCAAATGGTGAAAGATTGAATATCAATAGTTTTTGGCATCATTGCATTCATAAGAAGAGCAGTTTGTTCATAATCGGTATGCCGAAGATTATTGATTTACTGAGTTTATTAATTGTAAGTCGTGAGTTTGTGAGTTTCGTACTAGCTAAAGTTGTTCCTTAAACCGTTCATCATCATAGTCTAGCACAATTAGTATTTTCGTGAGTGAAATATTTGAGGGTCATTTTGATTTTTTATTCGTGATCTCGGGAGATCTGCAAGTGAAGTCATGGGGTAGCTAGGGTACAAATCTAGTACATTTTTTCTACTTTATATTTTATTTATCAAAGAGTTCGTGTTGAAGAAAGGGCGACATAATGAGAGATTCGTGTATGTATAAGTATCCTGAATAGTTTTCACGAACGAGTAAACAAATCTTCAATTTTGGGTGAAGTTCTCCTATAGTAGGTTATTAAACCGAACTGGATTACCAATCTAGTACATTTTTACTACTTTATATTTTATATTTTCTTGTGACTGTTAAGAACTATATGAAAACAAACATGCACACGGATATGTAATTTCAACACTTATATAATATGTTAATGACATATTGGATAAGTTATATTATGATTTAAATTAATTATTAATGTTGTCTACAAAAAAATTCAGTTCAAATCATCTATTGCACTATTATGTTACATTTAGTGTTATACCATGCATTTGAATGACACGTGAACAAGTACAAATTATAATACGAATGCACAAACATAAATTATTTTTTTCCAAATGAAATCTCTTTTAAAGATCCACTAAAAAAAATATAAATAAAAATTTAAATCCATTTCAATGGTATGCCTGTGTTTTCAAATTCTCCCTGGGAATAGGAAACCCAATACCAAGAATATCTGTTTCTCAAAAATTTTGAAACTGATTTTAAGGTGAAAAGACATTTCATATGATAAAGAAAATTGACTTTCCTCATTTGAATGTGAACAATAATTTTCTATGTTTGTGCATTCTTATCATAATTTGTACTTAATCAAGTGTCATTCATCTGCATGGTATAACACTAGATGTAACACCTTAGTACAATAGACGATTTCAACTCGGGATAAGATTCTTTATTGCACCTTTCGTGTTGCATTCTCTATTGCACGCTCTATTTTTTCACTTTTTTCGATTTCAATTTCTTATATTTTAGTTTAATTTTACACATGTCATTTAGGGTTTATCATACCCAATTAACGTGGTATTATAATAATTTTTGGTATTTAATTTTTAGTTTTTAGTTACTAATTGATTATTTGAAAAATTAAATACTAAAATATAATAATAAATCATAATTGGGTAGGATGAACCCTAAATAATAAGTAGGGATGTCAAGCGGGTCAACCCTATCGGGTTATCGGGCTATTTCGGGCTGAAATTTTTTCTGGCTAAAAATTCTTGGCCCTAACCCTAACACTTCGGTTTTCGGGCTAACACATCGGACCGACATATTTCCGATAAAAATTAAATTCTTTTCTAGTCCCATGAAAAAATACCCAGTTGTTATTAATACAACTCCAAAGCTCAATTGAAGCTACATTATCGGAAAAAATGAACCAAAAAATTATGACTATATCCAAATCAAGCAAGAACGAATCCAAAAAGGTAAATTCTCAAATAAAATATAAGTCTTTACACTTTTTACATAATGAAATTGAAAACAACTCATCAAACTATAAATTTTAAGCACATGTTTATGGTTAATTTTCAAACCAATTTTACATCCTAGTAATTTGTTGAACTGAAATCATTATTTTATTTATTCAATCGTTATCTTTGAAAAAAAATAGAAATCAACAAACACAAAATTTTCAACCCATTTGTAAAGAAGCATCAAAGTAACCATTAAACCACACCTTCACAAATTATTCAACCTCAATTCTAACATTTAGGGTTGAAGATTGAGTTTTAAGTAAATATTTATTTTTTCAAAGAAACCCCCAGCCCAATGGGCCAGCCAACGGGCCGATCGGGCTAGCCCTTTCGGACCGCTAGCCCATTTGGTTAAAATTCAATTCGGGCCTAAAAACATTGACCCTAACTTACCTTTTTTTCGGGCGGTTTGGGCCGGCCCATCGGTTTCGGGCTAGATTGACATTGCTAATAATAAGTGCAAAATTAAACTAAAGCACAAGAAGTTAAAATCAAAAAATAAAAATAAAACCAAAAAAATCGAGTGTTCAATGTGGAATATCAACACAAAAGACGTAATAGACGATTTCGTGTGGTTTTGAAGGATGCTATTAAAGTTTGCTAAAAAGATTTTATGTTGGTAAGATTGTAAATGTGTCGATCGAGTCTCTAAAATTATTTTTGAGCGAATCTTGTATGAAATTATTTTATTGGTCCAAATTCGTAAAATCGATCAAAGTTTATGGTGGATTCGGACTTGTGAGAGCTTACAAGGAAGTAGAAAGCGACAACTCAGTATCGCTCTGACAGAAAATAAGTCATGAATAAAACCTGTCTAAATTATTGTAGGACATCATTATTGTACGACATCATGTGGCTAAAGTGGCTAAATTATTGTACGACATCACTGTGGAAAGAAGAGTTACTTTTTTTTTTTCTTGTCGCAATTCCCCATCGCTATATAATTCTTTTTTCAATTTATATTACTCTATTAATTAAGATTAATTAATAACGTGTCCCAACAGCATGCTTTAAACTCTATTTTAAAGCAATTTGGGCACTTTTTCCACTCCAAGAGAATCTCTATTCATGGCTTTAAAATAGAGATAGAGCAAAATGCCTCTACATTTAGAGCACCACTATTCATCATCTTTATCACTGTTTCGATTTTTGCTTTTATTTTTTTATTTTTTTGTTAATTGATATATGATGAATCTATTTTTTGCTTTTTTTTTGTTAATTGATATATGATAGCAATCTGTTTTTCGCTTTTTTTTTTGTTAATTGATATGTTCACTATTTTTTTTCTTTTTTTTTTGTTAATTTATACGATTTACATTTATATATATATATAAATATATGTTTTTTTTTCTATGTTGTAATATTATAGTTTATAATTTTTATTTTTATTTGCAATATTGGTATGTAATTTTGTTCGTTGCAATATTATTATGAAACGTTTTCATGTTTTATTATTATTTAGTTTCAGAAATTTTAATAGTTATTTTTGTTGGAAAAATTTTGATTAAAATAAATATATAAAAAGGAATATTATGAAATATTCCTTTTTAGAGTAAAACTTAGAGTAAACTGTTGAAGATGAAGTGAAGACCATGCTGTATAATAGAGATAGAGGCGCTGTAAAATAGAGTCAACTGTTGGAGATGGCATTAGAGCCATATTTTTGCAGCAATATTAGTAGTCTTGTGCATTATGCAAAGAAAAGTTACTTCTTTTTTTCTTGTCGCAATTTCCCATCACTAAATAATTCTTTTTTCAATTTATATTACTCTATTAATTAAGATTAATTAATAACGTGTTACGTTTAGAGCCGTACTTATGCAGCAATTATTAGCCATGTGCATTCTGCAAAGAAAAGTTGCTTTTCTTTTTTCCTTGATGTCAGAATCAAGAAATTTGACTCAATGAAGGGAGATGCTATCTTCCAGATTTTTTAACGGCATCACTAAAAACGTGGGATTATGTATGCGGGGCAGTCGGCACATTTCTGATATTGGAAATACCTATTTATACCCATAAATATAGAGTTTTTTTCAAAAATATCCACAAACATAATAACCATTTACTATATACCCATTTTATCTATTTTATCCTTAATTTCCCACCTTTTTCAAAAAGCTTACACAATCTTTACACATATAGATCAATCATTTGGATAGTTGTGCATTAATTCAAAAAGTAAATCAATGATTCAAAGAAACATAATAAGACAAATTGAAAAGAGAAGAGAAAATATTTCGAAAAACACTCACCAATTTCCAAGACTACCACCTGTGAATGAAAAAGGTTAGTTTAAACATTTTAAGTTAGGGTAATTTATTCAAATTTTATAACAAATTCGATATAAAACTGCTCCTGAAGACTGGTACCGGTACCTGTCGATAGGTACCGGTACCGATCAATGATAGGGACCGGTCCCGATCGGCAATAGGTACCTATCCCGGTCTGCAGATGTTAAGTATTTTTTTTTTGTAAAATTTAGATCTTTAATTGCTTTAATTTATAGTGTAGTTATATTTCGATTTGTTATTTACACTTAAATTATGTTGTTAATTGAAATTATTTGAGTGTTCATAAATTGACTTTATTTAAGTGTTATTTGAAATATTCGATTATTAAAGTGTTTTAGGGTTATTTGATATAATTCAACATGTTACTGTTAATTTAAACATTTTAAGAATTTATAACATAATTAGGAAGAAAAAAAAATGTACCATGACTGTGACGTGTATAATATAACATGCATAATAGTCTTGCCTATAAAATAAGAATTTGAGAATTCATTCGTGCCTTTAAAAACACAAATTTAGGTTATTTGAAATTAAGAATTTAAGTGTATTTGAAGTTACGAATTTAATAAAAGTATGGTTTAAAAATAGAATTTAAGTGCTTTTAAATAAGAATTAAATTGCCTTTAAAATTATTATGATTAATTATTTAACATTAGAAAATTTTAAGTTTAAAATCGTGAATATTTTTAGATAAGATTGTTTTAGATATGAATATCTTTCATAAGACTATTTGAGAAGTGGTAGTAAGTAAGAATAGTTGTGACGTAGATTAAAATATTATTTTGTAAATTAGATTTTTTTTAATGATTTATTTAGCATGATTATATGGAAATAAGATTTAGCATGATTATATTTAGCATATTTAAACACTTCAAGTTAGGGTAATTTATTGAAATTTTATGACGAATTCGATATAAAACCGCTTCCGAAGACTGGTACCGGTACTTATCGATAGGTACCGATACCGATCAATGATAGGGATCGATCCCGATCAGCGATAGGTACCAGTCCTGGTCTGCGGACGTTAAGTATTTATTTTTGTAAAATTTAGATCTTTAATTGCTTTAATTTATAGTTTAGTTATATTTCGATTTGTTATTTACATTTAAATTATGTTGTTGTGTTATTTATAATGTCATTTAGTGTAATTTGAGACTTAAGAAAAAAAGACAACTAATAGCTCGATTCAACATGATCACACCACACAAAGTAGGACTTCTGATTACCTTGTTTAGGCTATATCTTTTTCTTATAAATAGCCTGGGATTCAGACTAGTTTAGGTGACACGAATTTTTATGAATACACAAAAGGACTGAGAGTTAAAAGACTTCATATTCGAAGCATATAGTATTTGGGTAGACTAGGTTTGATCGGTGAGATCATTTTGTTTCTAGTCTATGTTTGAAACTCACTTTCATACACAATATGAATTGAAATCTAAAGCTTTCTATTTTTTGCGTGGTTTTGATTGTTGTTGGCTGCTGGTGTGCATTCATAAATAAAAGCATGTACTATGGTTGTTGTAAAATTGAAGCATGCTTCAATTTTAACACATAGTCCGAGAATGACTAGTACTGATCCCTATCGGTCGGGACTGGTCCCTGTCGGTTGGGACTGGTCCCTATGGTTGTTGGAAAAATTGAAGCTGAGAATGACTAGTACTGGTCTCTATCGGTCGGGACTGGTCCTTATGGTTGTTGGAAAAATTAAAGCCGAGAATGACTAGTACCGGTCTCTATCGGTCGAGACTGGTCCCTATCAGTCGGGGCTGGTCCCTATGGTTGTTGGAAAAATTGAAGCATGCTTCAATTTTAACACACAGTCCGAGAATGACTAGTACTGATCCCTATCGGTCAGGACTGGTCACTAGCGATCGGGACTGGTCCCAGTTGGTCGGGACTGGTCTTTATCGGTCGGAACTGGTCACTATCGATGGGTACTTGTCCCTGTCGACCGGTATTGATACACTATGATACAAAAAATGAAGAAGAAAGTGCATTTGTGTAAGTGAATTACATGTTTTTTGAAAAAGTTGATTAGATCATCACATTTGTGTAAGTGCATTACATGTTTTTTTTGAAAAAGTTAATTAGATCATCATATCAAATCAAACTTTTGAGGGTGATAGAGTAAATGTGGGTATATAGTGAAGATAAATTATTTGAGTGGGTATTATTGAATTTACACTATTCAAAATGGGTATGGAGTGATTGATCCCCTTTCTGTTACACGATCTAACGGATTTCCTTATGTTAGATAGATATTATTTGATCCATTAAAATGGTCCCCTCTCCTTTTTTCTTTACTTTTTTAAATTTTTTTTAACTAGTATACCACCTGTGCGAGGATGTTATTAAAAAAAATATTTATGTATAATAATGAAATTATATTGAATAATGAATTTCACATATAAATATATGAATTATATCATTTGAATTATAAATTACTTATGTATTTTACATCATTGGAGAAACCAACCTTTGCGGCTCTAGCCATGTCGGAAACTCAAGTTGGTTGTTAAATCGAGAAGGCAGAGTCCTCACTGCCCAGACGATCTCGACAGCGATTAATCGGTCAATTATGCACGAATACTTTTTTAATCTTTTAAAATATTTTTGTTCAAAATATGATTAGATAAAAATTTTGAGGTTTTCCACCCTTTTTATACAACAACTTACACCCTAAAGTTTCAATCTACAACCAATGTGGGATATAGGAAAATTAAAAAAAAATGTGGAACTAATTTGAGGTTTCGATTTAAGATTACACACTCTTTTATACAACCCACATCAAAATTTTAATTTACAACCGATATAAGATGTAGGGTAAGTGAAAATTTAATATGTAAATAGTAATATGTAATAATATATTATAAATAAATAAAAATGCTTAGGCGAATACAATCTAAATGGAATTTTATATGTTATTATATGTAACTTTATGAACCCACTTGTGGAGAAATAAAACTTCATAGTCCCGTTGATTAATATGTAACTTTAGAACTTCACAAATCTACACACACACGCGCACACACGAATGAGGAATGATAGAAAACAAAATAATTTTTATTGAAAAAATCAAATACATTATCTTTAAAGATTTTAACTTATTAAAAGATTTGGATGTGAATGTTGATTTTTTTAATGTATTTAATTAATTTAAAAAATTAAAAATATTTTAAATTAATATATTTAAAATATTTTATTATATTTATTTAATATATTTAATTCAATTTTAATTTAAACATATTTAATTTCTAAAAATTTAAAATCTATCGTATTAAATTGATAAAATCGAATATCAAATATTATACTTGATCTCAATTTGAGGCTAAGAAATTGATTTCGTTAACTTCTCCAATCATATAATTTGTTGCATAAATGTTTGGAGAAATACATATATCTGATTGAGGGGTTGAAATTTGGAACATGATGTTGATGATATTACCTTAAAATCTGGTGATATTGAAGGATTTGTCGGAATATTTTATAAATTTGAAAAAGGGCATTGTCAGAGTTGGAACACAATATTGACGGAAACTACATCCTTCTTTATTTTATTTTAAAAAAAAATTAATGGGAAAAAAATCGAAGACAGCTGGTCAGGAAGAGAGGTGACGGCGACAGAGGACGGCGGGTCTATAGTATGGAGGGGAGAGTAGGGGTGAGTAAAAACTCCCGAAACCTGAGAACCGAATCGAA
The DNA here is from genome assembly GCA_026008535.1 of Perilla frutescens. NCBI lineage: Eukaryota > Viridiplantae > Streptophyta > Magnoliopsida > Lamiales > Lamiaceae > Perilla > Perilla frutescens. The sequence continues at coordinate 160,849 of BRKX01000002.1, forward strand.
TTAGTTCGATTTTTTCGATTCGGTTCTTTTCAAAATTAAATTCGGTTCGATTTGTTTTCTAACAAAAATTCAGTTTTCGATTTCGGTTCGGTCCAGAGGAAAAATACCCGAGCCAAACCGAAAAACCAAATATATATATATATATATATATATATATTAGTAATAAAAATACTCGACTTTGTTGGACTTTATAATTTGTTCGGCTTTGCTTTGTTGGAGCTTACACTTTTTTTAAATTTTATCCAATTGTTTATTGGTATTTTTTGAACTTAAATCTTGATAATTAGCTAATTCATACTTATACGTATTTAATTATATCGAATAAGGAGAATTTAAAGTAAAAGAAATCAGAAAATTAAAAAAAAATTCGGTTCAAAACCGAACCGAACCGAAATATTTCGGTCCAGTTCGGTTCCGATTATAAATTCGGTTCGGTTTGCATCTATTTTTAAAAAAATTCAATTTTCTTCAGTTTTAATATTTTCGGGACCGAACCGAACTGAAAAATCAAATGCTCACTCCTAGGGCAGAGAGTGAGGATGGAGAACATTTTTTTTTATTTTCTTTTGAATTATTATTTTTTAATTTATTTTCATAGTGAAAAGGATAGAAATGACTTTTATTGTGGTACGTGTGTGAAGATAAAATGTGAATATATGAAAAGGATGTATGGTGTATAAAATAAATGTGGTGTATAAAGAAAAATGGTGGTAAATTTAGAAATGCCCTTAATCAATTAAAGAGTATAAAATTTAAATCAATATTTTTAAAATATTTCATTTGAACTATTTAATATATATAATTCAATTCAAATCTATATATTTAAAATATATTTAATATCTATATTATATCTAAAGTAAGATAGTTACTATAGATAGTAATAATAAGTTTTCCCGCCTAAATGCACTTTCTATAAATAAAAATAAAATATTTATTTATTAATTAATATTTATATTATATAGTACGTCATTCAATACTAGAATTTCAATATTATAAATTACTTTTTTTTATTTTGCAAAAATACTATTTTTTATCAAAAATTAATTTGTTCATAAGATGAAAAAAAATATGCGGCCTTTGAATTGTTGATTTATATGTAAATTTTCTAAACACCTATTTTTTTCTTTACGATGGACCATAAGTTTATGTTAATTATTATTCTTTTAAGTATTATGAGTGAATGTTCCAATATATTAATTTAAAATATTTTAAATTTTTAAGTTGATTAAATATATTAAAATAATTACAGATCCACATCAAAATTTCAATTAAATATATTTAAATTTTCAAATTAAATATATTAATCAAGATACATATCGAGAATTTTAAATTAAATCTATTTAAAATTTTGAATTAAATGTATTAATTGAACTTAGCAACTAATTGTTAAATACATTTATGTCATTATATATTTATATATATATATATATATTAAGTAGTTAAAGCTTATACTTTTAGTTTTTGAAACAAAAATCATCACACATAAAAAAAAAGTATAAATATTGTTATGCATGAACAAATTATAAACTGTGAGTTCCAGTAATGATATTTCCATATTTGTTGATCTCTAAGTTAAGATCAAGTGTAATATTTAGATATTTGATATTATCATTTTAGCATTAAATATTAAATATATTTTAAATATATAGATTTGAATTGAATTATATATATTAAATAGTTCAAATGAAATATTTTAAAAATATTGATTTAAATTATATACTCTTTAATTGATTAAGGGCGTTTCTAAATTCACCACCATTTTTCTTTATACACCATATTTATTTTATACACCATACATCCTTTTCATATATTCACATTTTATCTTCACACACGTACCACAATAAAAGTCATTTATATCATTTTCACTATGAAAATAAATTAAAAAATAACAATTCAAAAGAAAAAAAAAAAAAAGTTCTCCATCCTCACTCTCTCCCCTAGGAGTGAGCATTTGATTTTTCGGTTCGGTTCGGTCCCGAAAATATTAAAATCGAAGAAAATTGATTTTTTTAAAAATAGAAGCAAACCGAACCGAATTTATAATCGGAACCGAACCGGACCGAAATATTTCGGTTCGGTTCGGTTTTGAACCGAATTTTTTTTTAATTTTCTGATTTTTTTTTACTTTAAATTCTCCTCATTCGATATAATTAAATACGTATAAGTATGAGTTAGCTAATTATCAAGATTTAAGTTCAAAAAATACCATTAACAATTGGATAAAATTTAAAAAAAGTGTAAGCTCCAACAAAGCAAAGCCGAACAAATTATAAAGTCCAACAAAGTCGAGTATTTTTATCACTAATAAATATATATATATATATATATATATTTGGTTTTTCGGTTTGGCTCGGGTATTTTTCCTCTGGACCGAACCGAAATAGAAAACTGAATTTTTGTTAGAAAACAAATTGAACCGAATTTAATTTTGAAAAGAACCGAATCGAAAAAATCGAACTAATTCGATTCGGTTCTCAGGTTTCGGGACTTTTTACTCACCCCTACTCTCCCCTCCATACTATAGACCCGCCGTCCTCTGTCGCCGTCACCTCTCTTCCTGACCAGCTGTCTTCGATTTTTTTCCCATTAATTTTTTTTTAAAATAAAATAAAGAAGGATGTAGTTTCCGTCAATATTGTGTTCCAACTCTGACAATGCCCTTTTTCAAATTTATAAAATATTCCGACAAATCCTTCAATATCACCAGATTTTAAGGTAATATCATCAACATCATGTTCCAAATTTCAACCCCTCAATCAGATATATGTATTTCTCCAAACATTTATGCAACAAATTATATGATTGGAGAAGTTAATGAAATTAATTTCTTAGCCTCAAATTGAGATCAAGTATAATATTTGATATTTGATTTTATCAATTTAATACGATACATTCTAAATTTTTAGAAATTAAATATTTTTAAATTAAAATTGAATTAAATATATTAAATAAATATAATAAAATATTTTAAATATATTAATTTAAAATATTTTTAATTTTTTAAATTAATTAAATACATTAAAAAAATCAACATTCACATCCAAATCTTTTAATAAGTTAAAATCTTTAAAGATAATGTATTTGATTTTTTCAATAAAAATTATTTTGTTTTCTATCATTCCTCATTCGTGTGTGCGCGTGCGTGTGTAGATTTGTGAAGTTCAAAAGTTACATATTAATCAACGGGACTATGAAGTTTTATTTCTCCACAAGTGGGTTCATAAAGTTACATATAATAACATATATAATTCCATTTAGATTGTATTCACCTAAGCATTTTTATTTTTTTATAATATATTATTATATATTACTATTTACATATTAAATTTTCACTTACCCTACATCTTATATCGGTTGTAAATTAAAATTTTGATGTGGGTTGTATAAAAGAGTGTGTAATCTTAAATCGAAACCTCAAATTTGTTCCGCATTTTTTTTTAATTTTCCTACATCCCACATTGGTTGTAGATTGAAACTTTGGGATGTAAGTTGTTGTATAAAAAGGGTGGAAAACCTCAAAATTTTTATCTAATCATATTTTGAACAAAAATATTTTAAAAGATTAAAAAAAGTATTTGTGCATAATTGACCGATTAATCGCTGTCGAGATCGTCTGGGCAGTGAGGACTCTGCCTTCTCGATTTAACAACCAACTTGAGTTTCCGACACGGCTAGAGCCGCAAAGGTTGGTTTCTCCAATGATGTAAAATACATAAGTAATTTATAATTCAAATGATATAATTCATATATTTATATATGAAATTCATTATTCAATATAATTTTATTATTATACATAATTTTTTTTTTTAATAACATCCTTATGCATCGCACAGGTGGTATACTAGTTTAATGCTAAAATGATAATATCAAATATCTAAATATTACACTTGATCTTAACTTAGAGATCAACAAATATGAAAATATCATTACTGGAACTCACAGTTTATAATTTGTTCATGCATAACAATATTTATACTTTTTTTTTATGTGTGATGATTTTTGTTTCAAAAACTAAAAGTATAAGCTTTAACTACTTAATATATATATATATATATAATTAATTAATTAATTAATGACATAAATGTATTTAACAATTAGTTGCTAAGTTCAATTAATACATTTAATTCAAAATTTTAAATAGATTTAATTTAAAATTCTCGATATGTATCTTGATTAATATATTTAATGTGAAATTTTGATGTGGATCTATAATTATTTTAATATATTTAATCAACTTAAAAATTTAAAATATTTTAAATTAATATATTGGAACATTCACTCATAATACTTAAAAGAATAATAATTAACATAAACTTATGGTCCATCGTAAAGAAAAAAATAGGTGTTTAGAAAATTTACATATAAATCAACAATTCAAAGGCCACATATTTTTTTCATCTTATGAACAAATTAATTTTTGATAAAAAATAGTATTTTTGCAAAATAAAAAAAAAGTAATTTATAATATTGAAATTCTAGTATTGAATGACGTACTATATAATATAAATATTAATTAATAAATAAATATTTTATTTTTATTTATAGAAAGTGCATTTAGGCAGGAAAACTTATTATTACTATCTATAGTAACTATCTTACTTTTAGATATAATATAGATGATCTCCCCCCTTTTCTTTTTTTTTTATTCAATTTTTAATTTCTTTTTTTTTCTTTTCCAAAAACGTGTTATCTATCTTTTTTTTTTTAGAAACGTGTTCTCCTCATTTTTTTTCTTCTTTCAGAAACGTGTTTTCTTCTTCTTCTTGTTTTTTTTTCTTTGACAGTTTTTTCCTTCATCTTTGGCAGTTTTTTTTCCTTCTTCTTTGACAGTTTTTCTTCTTCTTTTTTTTGTGTGTTTTTTATAATGATTTTGTTAATGATACTTCATTCATACTTTATGATACTTCACATCACATTTAATGATACTTCACCAGATAAAAGTTGTATTTTCATGAAAATGAAATTTATCGATGATTAAGAATTAATTATTAAATTAACAAAAGAGAAGTATCATTAATTATGAAGTAAGTATCACTCGTAATAATAAATGAAGCATCACTAATATAATGAGTAGTTATTGATCACTATCATGTTCAATTTTTTAATTGCAATATTTTCTTTTATGTAGCTAATGATTCAATTTTTGAATTGCAATATGTTTATACTGATATTTTTCTTTCTAATTAGTGATACTTTCTTTGCAGTTAGTGATACTTTTCTTCTAATTAGTGATACTTTCTTCTGCAATTAGTAATACTTTTCTTCTAATTAGTGATACTTTCTTCTGCAATTAGTAATACTTTTCTTCAATTAGTGATACTTTTTCCATAGTAATGAGACTCCACTTCACCCCATAAATAATGATACTCGTGCGTGAGTTAATAATACTTCACCTCATAAATAATGATACTTTGGTTAATGATATACTCCACTCATAGTTAATGATAATTTACCTTATAATTAATGATACTTCTTTTTTTGACTCAATAGTTAGTCAACTGTCAGGAAAAATATATATATATATATATTTTTAAAAATAAATGTATACTCTGAAATGACTATATTAAAATTATTAAAAAAACAAAAAAAAGAGACGAAAAAAATGAGAAGAAAGAAAGAAAAAAAAAAGAAAGAAGAAAAAGAAGGAAACGGAAAAAAAAGGAGAAGAAAGAAAGAAAGAAAGAAAGAAGAAAAAAGGGCTTTTGCGCAGCCGCCGAAAAAAGGTAAAAAAAAAATGCACAGATGCATGAGCTACATGCGCCTGCGCGTGCAGCTCACACGTCAGCGCGTGGGGGCGGGTTTAGGCTGATTTTGACTCGTCTAATATAAGAGACCCGTTAAACGGTCTCATATAAGTTTTTGTCTATATATTAATATTAACTATATTTCAATACTAATTACTTAATTAACTATATTTTATCTAGACTCGATTTTAAGGTTTGGATTTTCATTAACTAAATTCAATAACACAAATAAAAGAAATAAATAAACACTTCAAACTTGGAGAGCAATGGAACTTCAGAAAGAAAGTGGACTCTAGGGAATTATATTTCTATGGATTTTATGGAATCATATCAAACGAGATTTAATTCCTAAATTTGCAGGAAAATCACTAAATTATCTAAACCCTCTCTCTTGAGTAAGTTCTAGAAGCAGATTAAACTTTAACTAATTATCATTTTTTGATCTCAAATTATCTTCTAACTCCTAATGGTTATCAAGATTTGGATTTTCTTGTAATGTTATCATCTTTCGATCTCAAATTATCATCTAACTCCTAATGGTTCTCAAGATTTTTTGTCCTCATGATAACATAGCAATCTCTCGATCTAGTAAGCTCGTGTTATATATTTCTAATTCGTTAACTAATTAACATCTCTCGAGTGATAACCAATTAACTACACAAGTGCATTTGCTGGCCAAACAATTACACAAGACAATCAAATTGAGGAAGCATAAGTAAAAAAAGGAAAGGAACAATATCATGAATTGAAGTCATAGAAATCCATGTCTATATAAAACCCTAGAATCTCTAAGCCTCATTTGGTTGACATGGAATCTAACTTGTGAAAGTACTATGATTCCCTATTTTAACATTAAAATGTTTTGTTCATTTTTTATGTAATATGGAAATTAAGGAATCACATTCCTCAAAACAAGGAAAATTGTACAACTTTCCTAGATTGTGAATACCTACTCCAAGTAGGTATTCTTTTTCCTTATTTTTTGAAATCTGTTGTTAAATGATTTCATTGTTCGATTTCTTCATTTATTATTATTTATTTTTTTATAAATTATTATTATGTTTGGATTCATATTTTTTAAATTGGATTTTTTTTAAATTGTAAAAATAAGATTTATTATTCTCTTTCTTATTATTAATACTAAGTTTGGATTAAAAAATTTCAATAAAAAATGAGTAAAATAAATAAAATAGAAAAAATATAAAATTTTATAAATGAAAAAAAGAAATTTAAAAATGTGATACTTTTTTTATTGAAGAAATTACGATCAAAATTCGACTATTTTATCAATCATTTTTTTTGTATTTCTATCAAAATTCCAATAAAGATAATTTTGACTTTCAATTTAATAAAAAAATATTTATATAGATAATTTTGACTTTCAATTTAATAAAAAAATATTTGGATCACCAAGACAATATTTACCTTAATTGATTATTTTTTAGTAATATCATTTTATTTAAATTGAAATAATATGTTGCATTCAATATCAATAGTACTAATGCAAATTGAAGAATTACACATTATATGGTTCGTAATTTAAAATTATAAATATTGGTAGTATGAAATAAGATACAATATATATATTTTAGACATTTAATTATCCACTCTTGTTTAAATTTAATCCAATAATAAAAAGAGAATCATTACAATTTCTTTGTTGTGTTCCAAACACAGAATAGATATTCTGTTAGTAATTATTTTCCTCATAATGACACTCCCATAAATCATATTCCTAAAAATTTTTACTTTTCTGTCAACCAAACGAGCCCTAAATGTTGAGCTATTCATCATAAATTCACAATCCATAGAAAAAGAATAAACAACTATAGCTAGCATGATAATCCCAACAGAAGAAATCATAAACTAAAACTCACGTCAAAGTCATGAATCTTCAATCTATGTCTTCTCTCTGATGTCTCTGTGTTCTTTGCTCGCCTCTAGCGTAAAACATGATTGAATTTTCTTGTCTAACTAACCCTGAAATAGTTAGGAAATAGTCCAAACCCAAAATAGAAAAGAACTAACCCCAAAAGGTAAGAAACAATCCACCGGAAGAGCACGGTCCATGCTTGACTAAGCAGGGACCGTTCTTAATTATTTAGAATGCAGACAGTCTCTGGAATGATTGGTGCTGACTTAATTCTGGGAAATTCTATCATGTGTGTCCACGTAGTGTGTCACATGTCTCAATAAATCTAATGTGACACTTTGATGTGTCACAATAGATTGATTGTGACACATTAAAATGTCACATTAAATTTATTGTGGCAGAAGACATAATACGTCCTTACGCATTACAAAATTTCCACTTAGTTCCAAAATGAATCAAACTTTTAATCACCCATAGCCACGATCAATCATTGCTATCATTACCATCATTACTTATTTACACTTAGCATGGTCCGTGCTAACACCTTAGCCATCAGCTCTTCATTTTATCTTCTTTTGCTCATCATGTATGGCTCTTCAATTCATCTTTAAACCTGAACATTCTCCCAACTTTATTCTAGCTCTGAACACATCCAAAACTCATGTATTTTTCTGTCAAAACTCAATTAACTCGTGACATGCCAACATTTATTAAAATCAATAATACACGTCTCAATGGGTTATGCAATCGCACAAAATATATATCTAATTAACCTCGAAATGCATATAGATCCCAAGTTTCTCAGGATGAAAGGAGTGTAACATCTCGACCTCGAATATGTAAAACGGCATTTTTTATGAAGCAAAACTAAAATGCTACAATGATATTCATTTAGAAACAGATCGATGGAGTAGTTATATTTTATTTTTTGTAAATTTCAGTTTCTTTTTTTTTAATTTAGTTTGATAATTGTTAATTTTTCAATATAATTAGGGTTTAAAATTATATTTAAGCATTTAGTTTAATTTTTAATTAACAGTATATTAATTGGTTGATTATTGGATAATTAAGATATATAATATATTTAAAATTTCAAGATTTAGTAATACAGTGTTTCTTCCACTGGGCATTTCATATGGGTTTTGATAAAGATCCGGTCCCTTGAGTTATCGATATGTGATTTTCGGGACTTTTAGGATTATCACTTTCTTTTTTCTTTTATTTATACAATTAATTAGAGTAATACAGTGTTTCAGAGCCATAGTAGATGAAAGAGATGCAGCAAAAAACTCAATTATTAGTCAGGTCCGTTATGCAAAGAAGAGTAATATTTTTAATCTTGTTGCAATTTGCAATTTCTATAGAGCATCCACAATGGGAGTAAATTTTGGGTACAAATAGAGTGGTACATACTACTAAATTAGGTACACTATAGGAGAGGGAAAAAAAATGATACAAACTATCGAAATGGTACAACTGCATGTACCAAGTATTTGTGTGGAAAAGATTGAGATTTGGGGCCATCCCTTTATACACGATGCTCCACCGTGTAGAAACCAAAAAAAAATTGAAAGTGTAATATACATGGTGCTCCACCGTGTAGAACCAACCAAAAAAAAAAAATGTACACGGTTGTAGAGCAAAAAAAAAAATCAAACTGTAATTAAAAATGTACATGGCAATAGTAATGTTAATTAGTTCATATACACGGCAAAAAAAATGTACACGGCAATAGTAATTAAAAAATGTTAATAGTTCATGTACACGACAATAGTAATTAAAAATGTACACGGCAATTAGTAATGTACGCGGAAATTAGTAATGTACTCGGCAAAAAAAATAAAAAATTCAAAGTGTAATACACGGTTGTAGAGCAAAAAAAAAATCAAAGTGTAATTAAAAATGTACACGGTTTTAGAGCAAAAAAAATTCAAAGTGTAATACACAGTTGTCACGGTTGTAGAGCAAAAAAATTAAATCAAAGTGTAATTAAAAATGTACACGGTTGTAGAGCAAAAATAAAAAAAATAAAAAAAAATAAAAAAAATAAAAAAATATCAAAGTGTAATACACGGTTGTCATGGTTGTAGAGCAAAAAAAAATTAAAGTGTAATTAAAAATGTACACGGTTGGAGACCAAGCATTTTCGTAAAAATTAAATAAATGAATGAACAAAGAACTATTGGCAATTCAACCTTCGTGACCAAGAAAATTTATGTGGAGGTCTCCTAAATATTTAAAAAAAAATACATGCATCTATTAGTTTTGGCAGTCTTATAGCAATTTCCAATGAGATGAGCATGCATGCATATATCAATTTTACAATCATGTGTCTTTTCCTACTGTGTATGATCAATTTTGCCATAGTCAATGTGGAAATCCATCTCAATGATTTTCAGCTTGTAGAAATTTGGTCTATAAGTAGAATCATTTTGCTTATTAATTATATCTATCTTACAAATTCTCCAAATTTCATAATGGATAAAAATTATTGGACGAATTTCTTCAATTCTTCCATTCCAGAAGAAAATTTAAACTCTCCTTCCCAAAATCCCAACGTTTCCCCACCAAATTCCAACATTCCTCCACAAAATTTCAACTTTCGTCCCTAGAATTTTTATTTTAACCCAAACTCTCAATTGAATCCAATGAGTGCTTTAGGAGCTACTCCGTATATGATGTATTCGTCGGACTGTTATCAATACCCCCGTTTAGGCCCCCTCCTCATGGATTTTCTTACGGAAATCCACCAGAAGTGCATTCAAAATCGACAAAAATGGTTAGTAAAGATGGAGGGAGCATTCCCAGTTCTGGACATGGTTCATCTCCTCTAAGGCTCGATAACATAAATCTTGAAGCGGATTTTGAAGCTGGAGTTGAAAGAAATGTTGTGCTACAAAGAAGGACAAGATGTACACCAAAAGGAGAATGACGTTCTTGCACGTTGTTGGGTGAGTACCAGGGAAGATTTGATGGTCGGAACTGATCAAAAACTAGATCAGTTCTGGGTAAGGGTGGAAACAGAGTACAATAAAAATCGTCCAACTAACACTCCGGTGAGACCATGGGAAGCATTGAAGACACATTACTATACGGCTCAAAGAAGTATCACTGCTTTTAATGCAGAATACATTTCCGTGAAGCAAGGTTGGGGAAGCGATCACAATGATACCGACATACTCATAGAGGCACTTAAGAACTGGAAGCATAATCACAACGGAGAATCCTTCAAACTTTTAGGCATGTGGCAAATTCTAAAGAATTGTCCGAAGTGGAACAACCTAGATGAATGTGATCACCGTGGTAAGAAGAAGATGAAAACTCTCATGTCAGAGGTGCACATATCATCTTCCAACAATGATGATGTTGAAGAACGTGTCCGTTCCATGGGTTAAAAGGCTGCGAAAAATAAAGAGAAAGGGAAAGGCAAGGCAAAAATCGATGGAGCTCCTTCTTTGCAAGATGTTCAAACTTTGATCTCAGAACAGATGAAAAGGTATAAATGAATTCAAGAGGGAAAATTGATCAACTTAAATACCAGAATAAAGCAACTGAGTATTTCATACTTACTAAAGATACATCTGGAATGAACTCCACCCGCCCTTGAAGCACACAACATCATGGTTGAAGAAATTAAGAAGAAATGGGGGATACAGTAATCGACTCTTTTACCAATTTATGTTTATTTAACCACTCCGTATTTTCATTATGTAATTTATTTTGATTATAATTATGTATTGTATCTTCATCATGTACCGTACTTTCATTATAATTAGGTATTGTATTTTCATTAGTGTGTGACAACTAAGATAAAGTATTATGTGACAAGTATCTGACAAAAAAAATGATATAAATTGCGATGCATGCCAGCTATAAATAAAGTAATTATAACAAGTGTCTGACAAAAAAAAAAAGTAAATGGCGGCATGTGCCAGCTATAAGATAAAGTAATTGTAGTGTGTGCCAACTATCATCCAAATATCACCATCAGCACAATATTTATCTATATATATATGTGTGGTTTATTATTCATGTTTCTCACAGCTAAATATTGAAGTAACTGTCAAATATAATTTATTAGATAATTTAATTGTATCATTTCTATAATTCAATTTATAGCATATATAAAATTATTTATACAAATAAATAATATATGATAATCGTGATTACTATAGTTATATATTGGTTGTATATTAAATTATTTTCATAAAAAATTATGAGTTTATGATGATTAGTGATTGATTTGTGAATAATTTTATGTCACTCTAATTAATTTCAAAATATAACTAAAAGATATTAATTCATTAAATGTGCATAAATTTATAAGTTTAACTGATAATCTATATATATATAATAACACACTTTTCCAACATTCATTTTCCCGCCCATTGTAACATGGTATTTTTGGTAATTATGTTTACAACCACTTAATATAAATGTTTTTTGAAGTAACTGTCAAATATAATTTATTAGATAATTTAATTGTATCATTTCTATAATTCAATTTATAGCATAAATAAAATTATGTATACAAATAAATAATATATAACAATCGTGATTACTATAGTTATATATTGGTTGTATATTAAATTATTTTCATAAAAAACTATGAGTTTATGATGATTAGTGATTGATTTGTGAATAATTTTATGTCATTCTAATTAATTTCAAAATATACATAAAAGATATTAATTCATTAAATGTGCATAAATTTATAAGTTTAACTGATAATATAGAAATATTACAACTGAAACATTTGTTGGCTATTGAAATACGCAAGATAATTATGTATATATATTGGTGTAATAATTTAAATTATAAAAAAAAAACCCTAACTCCCATTACATTATTTCTTGATTCAAATTTTAATTATTGTCCGATTTGTTATCTTACTTAAAATCAATTAATTAAAAAGTTAGTTATTATAGGTATGATGTCAAGTACGAATAATCCTAAATTATTTATCTATAACACTTCTCTTAGCTTTAAATTTACTTTTGAATTTTTTTATATACAAAAATTATAAGAAATGTTATATATAATAAATTTCATTTATTTGATAAATTTATTATTGTCGCGTTTCGAAAATTTGTGAAGAAAATAAGTTTTTTATTGAATAATTTTTTAGATATAATAATATACTTGATTTATAATATACTATTAACATCATTTTTTATTTCATATAATTTTTTATATATTTATCTTGAAAATTAATTATTTTGAAAATTTGATAAATAATTATAAATATGCTACGTACTTTATCCGTGCATCGCACGGGAGATATGCTAGTTTTATTGATAATCAAAAGATCTCCGTCCAAATCTCTAATACATTTCCTCCAAGATCTTCAATCAGAAATTAAGTATGGAAGTATGAAATTAAGTACCAAAATATACTTTTTTATAAATAATGTATATACAAGTAAAATTATGCACGATTAATGGGGATAGAATCCTCTATTCCAAATTTAGTGTTCCAACTCGTATTCCACGATTGATTTTACAAATTTAACAATAGATATTACAAAAATAAAATTTAATTATAACATAATCAATCTAGTCACATTTATCAACAAAAGATTGAAATTTAAAAAATTATGAATTATATTTTTAAAATATTCAATCATAATAATCATTTATTTAAAAATTAAATATTAAAATATAATTATAAATCCTAATGGGATGGGGTGAATCCTAAAAATAATCATAAAATTAAACTAAAACATAATAAATTAAAACTGACGAAAAAAATATAAGAAAAATTTATAAATTTTATCGTAGAATACGGATTGAAACTCCAAATTTGGAACAGAGGATTTCATCCGCGATTAATGTGTGAAAATAATTTTATTTTAAAATAAGATGATAAGATATAATAAAACCGCACAACTTATAAATTGAGATATTAAAAATTTAATATATATGAAAGTTATTATAGGCAATGTATTTTAAAGAATTAATTGCAATCTTAACATCGTTCAAATCTTCCAGCTAAACTCGTCTTACGAGTTTTATGTGAGGAGCCTATGTTTCAATTTTAACACCATTCGAATTTGCAAATTAGCACAAAATTGTTTTGCAGTTTAATACTCTTTATAGTGCTAAAACAAATTGTCAAAAATAAAATATAAAAAATAAATAAAATCAAAGGATTTAAAGACATATTTGAAACTCATAATAGTATATGTTTTGTTGCTTTGAATTTTTGTCACCCATCTATCTTCATCAACAAATTAATTTATACTATATTTTTTAAAGAGGCAATAACTATTTTAGCCACTTGAACTTTTAAAAGATTTATTTTAGCCACTAACTTTAAAACATATTTATTTTAGCCATTTTGGACGAAAATGCCCCTGTCCGCACTGGCATTGCGCGCTGGACACTGCGCGCTAGGGTTGCACGCATGCGCGCTAGGGGTGCGCCCTGGCAATGCGCGCAACACGCGAGGGTAAAATCGTCATTCTGGCTAAAATAAATATGTTTAAAAGTTAGTGGCTAAAATAAATTTTTTTAAAGTTTGACCGACTAGTTTTATATATTACCATTTTTTTTAAATCACGAGAGGCAAAGTTGCGGCTCGGATCTACATCAGCCTCTCAAATTGGAATTGGTAAAATCTTTCGAGCTATTAACGATGCTCGGCCTGTTGTACCTCCACATAGTCGACTTTAACACCAACTCATTTTTAATCAGATTTATGAGATGAGTGCATTTTATTTATACTACATAGGAAAGGTCATCATTATCATTCTCATTGACTCTCAAAGGTTTATTTTGTACATTTTCTTACGAACTTTATACAAAAATGATACATTATATGTAATATTTTTAAAAAAAAGTATTTACAGAAAAAAATATATTAACTGATGCATAATATTTTATAAAAATAAAAGCATAGTAACACATGGAATTTATACCTTTTTTTTTCTTGTCGCAATTTCCAAGTATATTGACTTTTGCTTCGTCATGTTCCCATTGTTAATACTATCATTATCATTATTATTATTCTTATTATTTCAATTTCTGAAGATCTGGTTTGAGAATCAAGAAATTTGACTCAAGATAGGAGATGCTATCTTCCACATTTTTTAAAGGCCGTCATGCATTAATAACATGGGACTATATATAAATATTAAGTATATATATTAATTAATAATTAATTAATTAATTAACGGCTAAATTTCTAGTCCGTATATTTTTTGAGTTCTTCTAGCCCATTTCATTTTATTTATATACCCGGCCAACTGTCAAATTTATCAGTTTTTTTTTCTAAATTTCAATTTCTCGTTCTTTATTTTAATTTGACAAAGATTAATTTCTTAATTAGGGTTTATAATTATTTTTAAATATTCAATTTTCATTATTTAATAATAAATGTTAAGTATATATAAAATTAAATCATTGGAATTGAGGTAGTTAGGCCTCTATATAAAGTGCGACGGAAATCTCTGTTATTAGGGAATTACATATATATTTTAGTAGTAGTAATAATATTATTATTATTATAACAATAATAACAGATATTAGAGGCCGGCGCCATGGAAAATTTAGACGCAGAAGCTCAAGCAGATCTGTGGAAATATGTGTATGGTTTCAGTGAGCTGAGAATGGTGAAGTGCGCCGTCGAGCTAGGGCTAGCCGACGTCGTGGAGAAGCACGGACGGCCGATGATGCTATCGGAGCTGTCATCGGCCGTCGGCTGCCCGGAGACCACTCTCTTCCGGGTCATGCGTTTCTTGAACCACAGAGGCATCTTCAAGAAGCAAGTGAAGTAAAACGACGACGCATCATCGGTTTGCTACGTCCAAACGCCGCTCTCCCGCCTCCTGACCCGGGAAAATATGGGCCCTCTTGTGCTCGCCCAGGATGGACCCGATTCCCATCTGAGTGTAGAAGATTTGAAAGCTGGGAAAGGGTCAGGTTCGGAGCCTGCTACTGCTGATGACAAAATATGGAGCCCTGAATTCGGCGGTGAAGAGTTCAACCGCCTGGTCCGTGACTATTTTCACTGCCATGGTAGAGTGACGACCTCATCACTGATAAGGGATTGCCCCAAGATTTTTCGGGAAATTTCTTTGTTGGTGGATGTGGGCGGTCGGGCCGGAACAGCTCTCGGGATGCTGGTCCAGGCCTTTCCCTCCATGAGGGGGATCAATTTTGATCTCCCTCATGTCGTGTCCGGAGCGCCGGCCCTAGATCTGGTCCACCACGTTGGAGGGGACATGTTTGAAACTATTCCCAAAGGGGATGCTGTTATACTCATGGTGCGTAAATATATTCACGTCCTCAAATTCTTCTATACAATGATTGTACATATAATAGACTGCCTATTTAGTTACTCCTCCGTCCCATTTGCAAGGTCCATTTTCTAGTAAAATAGAGAGAATAAATAATAAAAAGGTCGATCTTGTTATTGGGACGGAGGGAGTATAATTTGGTAAATTATTAAACAACTTGACAACCTTGGATGAATTTGTTCCTGCTCTCTCTCTCTCCAATTTCTCTCTCTAGTCAATACTGCACGATTGGAGCGACCAACTGTGCATCAAGATTCTGAAGAAATGTAAGGAAGCTATTCCGGTGGATAGAGGGAAAGTGATAATTGTAGATGCCGTGCTTGATAGTGATGAAGAACAAAGGAATGACGAGTTCACCGGAGCTCGTCTGGCGCAGGATATGGGGATCCTCATCGGAACAGTCACCGGAAAGGAGAGGACTGCTAAGGAATGGGCGCAGCTCATTGATGCGGCCGGCTTCGGTAGCCACAAAATCAAACATATCAAAACTATTGAATCTGTTATCGTGGCTTATCCATAGCTACTAGGTGTGTGTGTGTATGAGATTCCTCATTGTTTAATTAGCATTTGGTTTTGATTTTGCTTGTTGGTTGAATGATGTTTTTGGTTCAAGGAATAAATGAAAGAATAAAGATTAATTATTGCATGAAATGATTGAAGTTTGATTATAAATATAAGAGTTAATTACATATCAATACCGAATGTTTTTATAGCACTAAAAACATGAAAAATTCCCGTCTCTCTCTTAGAAATAGTCAGATGTAGCATGAAATACTATGTCATCAAAAATATATAAAAACAAATGCCAGTTGTTCATTAGCATCATCAATATATATTAATTTAAGGAGAATGCTAAATGGCAAAAATTATTCGAGCACAAATATTGAATTTCATAGAATTTTAATGTAAAATAACACTATCATCTTTTATACTCCATTCATCTCGATTATATAGTCTATATTTTTATTTTGGGGTGTCCCGATTAATAGTCTCATTACTATAAGTGGTGTTATTTTTAATAGGAATTTACAATTATGCCCTTATTAGGTTTTGGAAATTAAAAAAATTAAACATTTAAGTTTGTGACAATTATAAATCTTAAATGTTATTTTTTTCAAAAAAGAGAAATATTAATTAAAATTGACCAACTTAATTAATTTGTATGTACTTGAATTTGATCAATTCTATTGATATTTATTGTATTTGCACTTCATTAATTGTATATTTTCTTTGTTTCAAAAAATTAATACATTAAAGTTGAGCTAAAATTTAAGTTTTATTAATTTTCATTAAATAAGGTTAAAGTTGGAAGTTTAGCTTTTGTTTCTTGTTTTCATAAATATTTTTAATTTACGTACGAGTAGAAAAATGACTATATAATCGGGACAGAAGGAGTACAATTTAAATTAAAATTTATTTCTCATTTTCTATGTAAATTCCAATATTTAATTTGAATACATGAATAATCACTAATGCATAAAATTCATCCCCATTTTCTACACCAATTTTCAAGTACAATGAATGTAACACCCCAAATCCAATAATAGAGGCCCAATGATTCTTCTAGAGCCCAAACGCTTAAGTTGTATCCATTTTTAATAAAAGACTCAAATAATTGGCTTTCTAACCCAATTATGATTTTATTTATTTACGACCTAATTATTATCAAAACGAGATGAACGAATACATTAGACGATAGTGCTCATCGATATGAATCTATAGAACTTGATTTTATCTTTGTTAGATTTCAATTGACAAAGTTATGCTTTAATCATTGATTTAATTGAACTTTAGGGTTAAGTTATGGAAGGGTATAAATACCTCATCATTACCACTTAAGCCTCCTTAACTCATTTCATTTCATTTCATTCAAAGGGGATCAGCCCCCTCTACCCTCTCTCTCTCTACTCCTTTCCTCACCACCACCACCTCCACCGCCACCTCCTCCACTGCCAGAAAAAAAATTCGGCGGAATTTTTAACATGCAATACCACTTTTTGATTCCCCCCGTTCTCCTCTTTCCTTTTCTCCTATTATTTTTGAAAGATTTTGAGGTTTAGACATCCGATTTTTGGATCTAAGATTGGGTTAAACCCTAGCCTTTTAAAACCTCATTTCTTTCTTTATTTTTCAATTTCTATTTCGATTTTTATGTTCATAATAGCGATTTATGGGTTGTTTTGGTTGCTCATTTTAAATGATGACTTGATGTAATGTTCTTATTATTATTATTATTATTATTATTATTATTATTATTATTATTATTATTTGTTGTGTATTTTTAAACACATTAGAAGTAGAATGGGTAAAATGAAAGGTGAAAATTTTGGATTTTTAGTTGGCAATCTTGAACAAAAAAAAGAGCTATGAAAATGAAAAGATATATATATATATATATATATTTCCAAATTGATGCATTTATAAATGTATATATTCGTGCGTGTATTGTGGGTGTGGATGAGTGCGTATGTGTGTGCGCGTGAGTTTTAATTTTTGTTTTCTTTTTATTTATTTTATATTTTATGTTATTATAATATAGATAAGTATAACTAAAAAGCTTAGAAATAATTATCAAAAATTGATCTTAGTCTCTTGAATATTTCTCTCAATTAAATTACAGGGGCTATGAATTAATCCTTGTTAGTAACAATTTTTATTTTTATTTTTTGTTAATTGTTATTGAGGTATATGTTTTTGACACATATTAATTATAAATCTTGAGATATATTTTAAAGTTTAAGTATAGCCTACATGGATAATTCTTATTTTTATGTTATGAGGTCTCAGGTTCAAATATACTTAAAGTAGTTTATTATTTTAATTAATTCATGTATTTTCTAAGTTATTAAATTCAAAACATGTTGTAATTTTCGAAAATCATATTTTGCTTAATGGCTGGAGTCTTGATTTAATAATGATAGGTCTAAAGTTTAAATCTTATGAAATGCATTTTTTAGGGAGAAGGTCCATTTTGATCCTATAACTATTTTGATCATATAACTATTTATGTAGGAGCGCTTTGAGACATATTTTACCTTTTTGGTTCAAAATGATCTCATAACTATTTTAAAGGTTCAATTTGATCCCTATTTTGATCCTCCAACTAATAGAGATAGAGACAGAGAGAAATGACGGTAACAATACCCGTTAAAACACACACTAAGACAGAGAGAAACGATGTTAACAATACCCGTTAAAACACACACTAACACATACTTTTCGAACATACTTAGATTATTTCATACATTAATGCATACTTTTTACACACATATTGATTTAACACGAAATTTCCTCCATTTTCGCATATAGGAAGCTTGTAATAATACAAATCTGATAATTAAAAAAATATTCATTTTCAACATAATTTAGCATAATTTGAATGCCCAACAATGAAATTAAAATTCCAAAATTAGGCTTGAAGAAGTCTTGTATTTGAGTGAAATTCAATTAGGATTTGAGAGCCATAAATTATTTAATGAAATATTATTAATAAATGAAATTATGTGTGTGATATGAATTATTATTATATGGTAACATAAAAAAATAATTAAAAAACATACTAAAATAATTATTTACTTTATGCTAAATAAAATAATTAAGACTTTTCTATACAACATAAAATAATGGAGGATTCTTTGTGAAAATGGAGGAAATTTCATGTTCAATCCATATGAGGATTCTTTGTGAAAATGGTGGAAATTTCGTGTTCAATCCATGTGTGTAAAAGTGTGTGTTAATATGTGAAATAATCTAATTATGTAAGCAAAGTGTGTGTTAAAATAGATGGGGGATCAAAATAGGGACCAAATTAAACCTTTAAAATAGTTATGTGATCATTTTGAACAAAAAAAGTAAATAGAGATCAAAGCGCTTCTACACAAATAGTTATAGGATCAAAATGAACATTTGCCCTTTATTTTATACCTAGTTATATGCGCGTGGAGCCTACATGCCTAACTATTTTTGCGTATTTGGACGGGTTTAGATGAATTTTTTAGATGGGTTTAGGTTTTATTTGACCTGTCTAATGAAAGAGACTCATTAGACAATCTCATACAAGTTTTTGTCTTTATTTACGGTTTGTTCTAAATTTAATAAACAAAAGTGAATTTCCTCTAAAAAAAAAAGAAATATAGTGAATTTCTAGAACTTAAGAACAACAACGTGATTTGACTTGGCATGATTTTTCTCATAATAATAATAATAATAAGAAGAAGAAGAATAAGAATAATAATAATAAATGAGAGAGAGTTGGTATAATGGTATGACATTGTTAGTTGAGTTGTGTTTGGTGAAAGTTGTCCCCTCCCCCAATATTATTTAAATCTCTTATGTTGACCTTTATTAATTTGGATCGAGAAAAAATATGTATAAATCAACTCATGATGTATCTCTCGTGGATAACACCGAGAAAATTTCACTTTTGGTCTCATAGGACACACCTTAGTTCGATTTTGATCCCGATACTATCAATTTTGGTCCTTTTTCAAAAAAATCGATCAGTTTTAGTCTCATAGGTTTAAGATTATCAATTTTGGTCCCATGATTTTTAGGCCAAAAGCGGGACCAAAATCGATATTTTCTCTGTTTGGGACCAAAAATGATAATATCATGACCAAAATCGAACTAAGGTGTGTCCTGTGGGACCAAAAATGAAATTTTCTCGGATAACACCGCATGAATTGAGTTAATTAATTGGAAGTCATATTATATTGGTATACATTTGCAATCTTTAAGATTAATCGACCAAATCAAAATATGAAAACCGATAACACAAAAGTTTTCGAGTAACGCGAAACGCTTTTTTGTGGCCCATTGTCTGAAAACAAATTTATTATATGAAAAAAAAAAAGAATCTTGTCAACATAAACACCATTTTCTACATTTTCGTATAACATTTTCAACCCAAATTAAAAATTATAAAATGATGCATAACATCGAGTGTAGGGAAACCGTAGACGATCTCTTGGCTGATATATATCATTTTGTTGCTAGATGGTTTTAGACGTTTTTATCATCAAAATCCAATTCTTGTTAATTAATTCGAATCCATATATCGAACGAATTTCTAGCTAAAACTCGGAAAAAAAAAAAACAAGAGATGTGTCTTTATTGTTTCTGGCTTACTTATTCAGCCAGACGTCAAATTAATTAAGTATTGCTACACGTCGAATAATATATCCTTTCAAAAAAAAAAGGTCGAATAATAGGTGACCGATGGAATGGAAAAGAGCAAAGGTTCAATTTGATCCTATAGCTATTTGCACAGAAGTATTTTGGTCTCTATTTAGTTTTTTGGTTCAAAGTGATCTCATAACTATTTTAAAAGTTCAATTTGGTCCATGTTTTGATCATTCAACTGACGGTGATGGAGACAGATAAAAGCGGCGTTAACAATAACTGTTAAAACACACACTTTTCTCACGTACTTAGACTATTTCATGCATTAACTCACACATTTTAGACATAAGGATTGAATACGAAAGTTCATCCATTCACACAAAAATCTCCTTAATCTTAATGATTTTCTTGGAAAACCCAAAAGTTCCAACACACCTAAAAGAAAATTCATGGTAAAGTTGGGGTTTTGTTACGGTTTAAGCTTCAGTGTCATTCCAAGAACGTAGTTTTACCCAATAAGAGCGTGAATGAAGGGAAAAAGAAGAAATACAACGGCATTTTGCCGTAGATTTTGTGGGCTTTAGAGAGCTGGTTAGATGTTGAGGGCATTCTTGAATCTTACTATGGCATATGGGAGGCTTAATCCCAAAGAACAGATAGTAATTCTTAAGGAACGGAGTAGATGTGATAAGATTGTTATGGTATTTGAGTGGTTTAAGTAGCAAAATAATTATATTCCTAATGTCATACATTAGGTAGGGCTCAGAAATGGGATGAGTTGAGGCTTTATTAGATTGTTGCAAAAATAGGAGTTGTGGCCACGAATAACACGTATGGAATGCTTGTGGATGTGTATGGGAAGGCAGGGATTGTGAAGGAGGCTCTTTTGTAGATTAAACATATGAAGTTGATGAAATTTCGTGTTCGATTCATGTGTGTAAAAAGTGTATTTTAATGTGTGAAATAATATAAGTATGTGAGAAAAGTAAGTGTTAGTGTATTTTAACGGGTATTGTTAACGCCGTTTCTCTGTCTCGGTCTCCGTTACTTGGAGGATCAAAACAGGGACCAAATTGAACTTTTAAAACAGTTATGAGAACACTTGAACCAAAAAGGTAAATAAAGATCAAAATGCTCCTATACAAATAATTATAAAATCAAATTGGACCTTTGCCCGAATGAAAAATGTAAAGAGGTTGATTACAATTTGAAGAAAAAGAAGATGAAATGGAAATGTGAAGAAGATCAACAAGAAATCAAAACGAATACAAAAATGAAAAAGAAGTGCAGAAGATGATGAGTTACTATTTTTGGTAAGCAAAGAAGAGGGGTTAATTTATATTTGTCAACTCTTATTAGGTCAGACAGAAAAGTAAAAAAAAAATCATGTATTTAAAAGTTAAATATAAATATTCTATAAAATAAAGAAAATTTACACTTTGATACTTACATTTTTTATACTTTTTTAAAAATGACTCATTTTATTAGTATTAACAAAATAATACCCACTTTATCAATTTTTTTACAAATCTAACCTCAATCAAATTTTCAGCCTAAAATATCTACGTCGCACACCAGAATTCTTGCGTGGCTTTTTTGCTCAGATAAAAAATATTAGCTAGATATTCCACATCATTTATAAATTAAAAATAAAATAAAATAAAATTATTAGGCATAAATTATAGTAGGAAACTTGATCGCTGTTAGATTTGCAAAAATTTTGAAAAAGTAAGTACTGTTTTACTAATAGTAATAAAGTAGTTCATTTTTTAAAAAATATCCAAAATGTGAGTATTAAAGTATAAATTTCCCTTAAAACGCGATAAAAAGAAAGGGCTTATGGGCAATTTTATGTTCGCCGTTGACTTTTGTTGCAATTTCTTCCGTCACAAAAAGGGAAAGATAGTGTTTGAATTTCGTTCTTGTGTTGCTGGAAAATGGAAGAGGAGGTTCCTCTACTGCCGGAATCAAAGGGTCGGAGGAGTCTTGCCGGAGAGGTGAAAAAAGTGAGCTCGATCGCATTTCCGATGATGGTGGTGACGATATCACAGTATCTTGTGCGTGCAGCGCCCATGTTTATGTTGGGACATTTAGGGGAACTTTCTCTCTCCGGCGCTTCCATCTCCACATCTCTCTGCAACGCCACCGGTTTCACCGTTGTGGTAAATCTACTCTCTCTCTCTCTCTCTCTCTCTCTAGATCTTAATCTTTTCTCTCGCTTATGATCGCAGTTCGGGATGGCTAGTGCATTGGAGACGCTATGTGGGCAGGCTTTCGGAGCGGAGCAATATCAGAGGCTCGGAACCTACACTTGTGCATCTGTCGTATCTCTATTTCTCGTCTGCATACCAATCTCTCTCCTTTGGATTTACGCCGAGAAGCTGCTCATTTTGATCGGACAGGATCCTCTGATCTCGGCTGAAGCCGGGAAATACTCGCTGATGCTCATCCCTGCATTGTTTGCTTCTGCTTTCCTCGAGTCCTTGGTTCGATTCTTGCAGACCCAACATCTGATAATTCCGATGTTGTGCAGCTCACTTGTGTCCCTGTGCATCGAGTTGCCCCTCTGCTGGGTTTTCACGTTCAAGTTCGACCTGGGAGTCGCCGGAGGAGCCCTCTCCGTAGTCATTTCGTCTTGGTTTAATGTTTTCTCTCTCCTTCTCTATGTCAAGTATTCTCCGGCTTGCGACAGAACGCCGATTCTCACCCCGTTTTCGAGGGACGTTTTCGTAGCTGCCAAGGACTTTTTCCGAATTGCTGCACCTTCAGCTCTCATGTTCTGGTAATTTTTTCATTTACTCAAAAATCCCTTACTCGGTCCCTTTGGAGATGGTCTAATGGTGAAATCGTGTTATCTTGATGCTAAAGGTCCTAAGTTCGAATTCCACCACCAACACCACTAGGTGTGAACCTGTCACGTGTGTTTACCTTTTATAAGCGAGCTTTACCAGTGCGCACCACGGTAGTGGCTGCGGATTATCCTCGACATCCAAAAAAAAATCTGTTACTCATACGTGCGTACCTATCTATTAATTAATTAAGAGCAGTTGTTGTGTGCAATCCGATGGTCAGGACATTGATCAAAAAATCCGTGAAAATTAATATCATTCATGATACTGAAAAATATTATTTCAAAATCCAAAAGTATCATTTGTATTATTAAAAATTATGGTCCAGAAAAGAAAAAAAAACTGTTAAAATCAGTATCAATCTAAACATTAAAAAATATCATTCGAAATTAAAAACAGTATCGCCCGTTTTGATGATTCTTTTGGTGAACGCGAGTTAACCGTCTGATGTACATCGTATGTATAGGAATATTTATGATTAATTAATATTAATTCAGTTATTAGCTACTTAATTGTGATATATATATAATGAGTTTCAGCTTGGAGGGATGGACGTACGAGCTAATAATACTGCTCTCCGGCTTGTTGCCAAATCCACAATTAGAAACATCAGTAGTTACTATGTGGTATATCGATCTATCTTATTTAATTTATTTAATTTTTGTTTCTATATATATAATGCTGGACTAATTAATTAATTAATTGTCTAATTTTGGTTGACTGCAGCTACATGATTGCTGGATTACACAGTTATATACCTTATTCTTTCGGCGCTGCAGCCAGGTTTCTTCTCTTTCTCCATATATATATATATATATATATATATATATATATATATATATATATATATATATATATATATATATATATATATCACTCCAAAACAGCTAGAATTGTTTGATTCTCTGTAAATTATATCTCGTGTTTCACCCCACCATTATAATAGGAAAGCTCGTATCGTAGAAATATTTAAGTAGTTTGAAAAAAAAAAAAAATTACTTGCAGCACTCTGGTTTCAAATGAGCTGGGAGCAGGGAAGCCAGAGGCAGCTAGATTTTCTGTGTATGCAGTTCTGGCTGTCGCAACGACGGAGTTTGTGATAGCCGGCATCGTTGTTTACCTTTGTCGTGGGGTGTTGGGATATGCATTCAGTGAGGAAAAGGAAGTGGTGGATTACATAGAGGAAATGGTTCCATTGGTTTGCATCACCATCATCATGGACAGTATTCAAAACGTGCTCTCAGGTGATTTTTTAGACGATACTCGACCTCGACATGATTACATCCATAGCTAGCTAGCTTAGATATTTGGTCCTATGACCAGGAAATTCTTACACACACTAACTCATCTGTCACAATATCTCTATTGGAACATTTGCATGTGTTACAATAGATCTATTGTGACACTTGAGCCACTACCCCAACATGTGGCCAAGAATTTCCCACTATAACCTAACCGGCCGGACGTGTTGCAGGCAGAGGCTGACCTACATTAGGACAAGGGGGGTCACTGGGCCCCTGAAATTTTGAAATTTTTTCATGTTTATATAATAAAAATGCATGTTTATATGAACTTTATATGAAAATAGATGATAAAAAAAAGCCACATTGAAAAGTGGTAGAGTTTGTTTTCTTTGGAATTGTGGCCAACGTTCAAGCCTCCAACAAAATAAATACCTTTTTTCCTTTCTTAGTGTTTTACTTTTTTCATTCACGTGGGTTTTTTACTTTTTTTTTTAAATTGAGAATTATTTTAGTTTGTTGTTTTATTTTCATTATTAATAATTATTTTATTATTATTTACTCGAAATAAATTGATATACAAAAATTTTTGGTTTTTTCATTAAAGTAACAATTGCCTCCTCTGGCAGAGGTGGTGGATACGAGATTTGCTAATGACTTTGTCTATGTATCGGGAATCAAATATTGTGGCTTATACAGTTATACTGTTGCTCAGTTTGGAGTGGATGTGGGTTTGTATGTATTTGGAATAAGAATTTTTCCTTAGTGGTTGAGATCGTTAGTTGATTAATACGGATTTTTTTTTTTAGTTTAAAAACTAAAAAAACTTGATCCGAAATCTAATCCATGGATTTTCAGTCCATTAAATCTGTATTTATATTGTAAGATCTCGATAGTATATTAATTTATGTATGCACATATATATACATATATTTCATGTATATATTTATATATTAATCAATTTATTTTATTTTTATATTCTATGTATATATATATGTAATATTTTTTACAATATTATTATTTGAACCCCCTAAGTAAAATTTTTGCGTCTGTCACTGGTTGCAGGCGTGGTTAGAGGCGGCGGATGGCAACACATCGGGGCTTATGTGAACCTCGGGGCTTACTACTTGGTCGGAGTTCCGGTGGCTTTAGTAATGGGTTTCGTTTTGCACCTCAAAGTGAAGGGCCTTTTCAGTGGAGTGGCCGCCGGAGCATCCGTGCAAGCACTCTCACTTTCTCTTATAACAGCTCTTACAGACTGGGATAAACAGGTATACATATATATACATACATACATACATATATATATATATATATATATATTCTTTTCAATAAACTACCAGTTTAAATTAAATATTGCTAAATATAAAGCAGAGCTTAATCCCATCAAATTGATCTATATATATTTAACTAATACGAATATATTCAATGTAATGCATGCATATCATCACTGGCGGCCCTTACAGGGGCACCATTTTCATATTTTATAGTAATTATAGTCATATTAATTTATTTTAGTTTTAAAAAATTGAATTTTAGCTAATAAAAAACTTTTAACCTAAAAGATTAAAGAAAAATATAAAATTATTATTTATTACATTTGATTTCAAGTTGTTCAATTTTTAGTTAGCAGTTTTGTATTAAATTATATAAAATATAATATTTTCGTAAACGATTTTGATGAACACACTAAGTATTATAGTATTGTATAGGATATCTCATTTTATGGTATTTTCCCTCGGTCCTAACTATAATCAAAATATGTCAATTTTAATGTAGTTTCATATTTATTTATTTATTGACAAAAACATGTTAAAAATGTCAATTAAAATATTGTAAATAAAAATTACATTTAAGTCATTCATACTCTAGGACAAGGCACATTCTATTTTATTCAAATATTTACAATTTTATAGTATTTTTTATAATACATAATCAGCTCTTTATTACTATTTATCTATATAAATATAGTAACAACAACAAATACAATCAAATATCAACAAAATTATAAATATATCATTAATATAAGCATTAATCCAGACATGGTACTGTTTGACAGATTTTGACCACACGTTCCAACTTCCAACACAATTAATGTTTGTATTACTAAAACAATTAAAAGACCTCTTAATCCAACATAAATAATGATTTTGCATTAGACCATATATCAAAATACGAATGAATTAATATACTCAATTAGGCCATCCAAGCTATGATATGATGAACCACATTTAAAAACTTTTTCTAGAAAATATTGATTTTGTAAAAAATATTAGTGAGTTTCTTCAAAAAAATGTTAGAAAAGATATCTTTAAATGATATTTTTTTATTTTGAGCCTCGTAATATGATATTGTTTTAAGTAATTTTGTTATTTTTAAAACATTCTAGAATTTTATTTTTTTCTGAAATTGAACATATCAAATAAATTTTGGTAATTTTGAAGAATAAGATTTTTAAGCCCATTTTATATGTATTTTGATTTTTGTTATATTAAACTAGGAGCATCATTTTTGACGTCGCACAGGGCCCTCGAAATCTCACGGGCGGCCCTGCATATAATATGCACTTCAAATCCTCTAGTCATAAGTTGTGTGTGCCAATCATGTACGAAACATCAAAATAATTATTTTTCTTCAATTTTAATTTTTTTTGGTTTATTATAATTTTACATTATTATTTAAGATTTATTCCACTAAATTAGGGTTTATAATTATTTTTTAGTTAATATAATTGATTTTTTAGAGGATCTCAACTCTATAATGTGTGGCATTAATAATATAATTGTGTTTTACAGGCAAGGGAAACAAGAAAGAGTATTTTTTCTGGGAATTTACAGGCTATCCCAGTTCACATTTGAGACGAAAGTGGCATATATTTTATATTAATTCTACCAAATATATCGTACTAGTAATACATACAGTGGTGGCCTTGTATTTGTTCAGGTATTTAAAAGTTTAGGGAGAATGTCCATTTTGATATTATAAACGAGCAATTTGATCCCTATTTATCTTTTTGGTTCAAAATGATCACATAACTATTTTAAAGGTTTAATTTGGTCCCTATCTTGATCCTCATACTATTTAACACACATTTTTCTCACATAATTAGATTATTTCACACATTAACACATACTTTGTACAAACATATGAATTTAACACGAAATTTCCTCCATTTTCACATATATGAAGCTTGTTATAATATAAATTTGATAATTAAAAAAATGTTGATTTTCAACATAATTTAGCATAATTTGAATGCCCAACAATCAAAATACAAAACTTAGGCTTGAAGAAGTCTTGCATTTGAGTGAAATTCAATTAGAATTTGTGAGCCATAAATTACTTCATGAAATATTTTTACTAAATGAAATTATTTATTTAATCTGAATCATTATTATATGATAACATAAAAAAAACTAAAAAACATATAAAAATAAATATTTACATTATGCTAAATAAAATAAATAATATTTTTTATACAAACATAAAATAATGGTGGATTCTCTGTGAAAATGGAGGAAATTTTATGTTCAACCCATATGAGAATTCTTTGTGAAAATGGTGAAAATTTCGTGTTCAATGCATACGTGTGTAAAAGTGTGTGTTAATGTGTGAAATAATCTAATTATGTAAGAAAATTGTGTGTTAAAATAGTTGGAGGATCAAAATAGAGACCAAATTAAACCTTCAAAATAGTTATGGAATTTTGACCTAAAAAAGTAAATAGGGATCAAAGCGCTCCTACACAAATAATTATAGGATCAAAATGAACCTTTGCCCAAAATTTTATATACAATTTAGGGTAAGCTACATCAACAATCACAACTTTACAATAAATTGCAAATTGAACATGGTTTTTACAGATCGCTAAATTTAACACCTCCTTTTATGTGAGAGGGGGCACATTACGTGCGCATGTGTCATAGAATTTCCATGATAAAATGATGTTAGTATGGGCGAGGTTTAAAGTCATGATGATTTGTATGTAATTCAGTACAAATGTTATGATTTATGATGCAATTAATTCTATATTCTAATGCGCGCACACATGGTTTGGTTCAAATGTAGACACTGTGCTTATTTATTACTTTCTCCATTTCTGAATAAGTGTCATCCTGAATGAATTCACACATATTAATAAAGATATTGATTAGATAATCAAATTACCTTATACACCCTTATGTGAATACATTAAATGAGTTGAATATGGTTGTTTGAATGCATTAAAAGAGGGCAAATATGAGAAAAATATGAAATTTTTATCTCGATTGTGTAGAATGATACTTTTTGTGAAACAAAATTAAAATGCTAGAATGACACTTATTTTGAAACAGAGGGGGTGCAATCTTATTAACAACGTTTGAAATTAAATAAATACAAGAAAATCAGAACCCGAAAGAAACTGAAGAAGAAGCTAACAAGTCAGCTACACTATAGCTTAATTCTATAACATTATACATTTAATACTCCATCTCTTTCACAAAGATTGTCATTTTACACAATAGAGGTGAACAGTTCATAGTTTTCTCATATTTTTCCTCATTTACTACATCCAAACATATTCTTTTTTACTAATTTAATTTAATGTATTCACATAATAGTATATTAGATCATTTGACTATATTATTAATATATACACATTTATCCAAAATTACACTTTTTATAAACAAAGGGAGTACATATATATTTAGTGCAATACATATAAGACAAAAACTTCTATTACATCGTCTAATAGGTCATAGTCCTTTAGATGAGTCAAATAGGCCCAAGCCTGCCCACTGCATGCGCTGATGTTCCTGGGCAGAAATTCCCTTTTTTATTTTTATTTTTTTTCATTTTTACCATTTTTGGTTTTTTTTTTATTTTTTTTTAAAAACCTTTATTTTGTTTTGAGCACAGTGCATGAGCCCATTTGTTAGCATCAGATGATTGCACTACGCGAGACACCGTATAAAAAATAAATTAATTCATTTTAATTATAGGGATTACTAATTTAATTTTAGGGTATAAATTTATTTTTAAAACATTAATTATCGAGCGCAGTGCACGATCTTACACATTAATGTCGGGCAAGTTCACTCTGTGAGACGCCAGATAAAAAAATTAAATTAATTTACTTTAATTTTAGAGTTCATTAATTCCATTTTAATGTATATATTTATTTAAAAGAATTATTGAGAGCCACACAATAGCTCGGGCCAATACACTGCATGAAATGTCGGATAAAAAAATTAAATTAATTTAATTTAATTTTAAGAATCACTAATTTAATTTTACCGTTTACATATTTGTTTAAAAATATATATATTGTTGAGGGTAGTGCACGAGAAAATCAGATCGTCCGAAAAAAAAATGGGACATGTGTTATTTGCACCAAATGAAAAAGTAATGTTAATATTGGCTAGGTTTAAAGTCGTGTTGAATTTGTATGTAATTCAGTACAAATGTTGTGATTTATATTGCAATTAATCACACACACACATATATATGAGTATTTTCACTAATAATTTATTTTTCCCATCCTGCAAATATTAAGAAATAATAAAATATATTTAATGTTACCGAGAAAGTAAAATTACATAAAAAATTCCAATTGTATCCTTATTTATCCATTCAAAAGAAAACGATTCTCGATTGCAAAAAGCATTAAATAGGAGTATATTAAATATAAATTATATACACATTTATTAAAGAAAAATGAGTTATAATTTTGAGACGAACAAAAAATAATAAGAGATTGCAATACAAAGGTATTATCATTTATCTTTAAACATAACTAAAAAGGTACTCATTTATGTGGTCGTTTCTATACCAAAAATATATTAAGTTTGACACAATTTACAATTTAGACATACAAGAAGTTAACTTGTAATTTCCTACAATTTGAAATTTTTCTTGTTGCAGTTTTCAACTGTTCCAATATTACATTTTTCCAATTTCTGCAAATCTGCTCAAGAATCAAGAAATTTCCAATCACTACAGGCTGTCTTCTACCTTCTTTTTGCAGTCCCATCATTACTAACTTGGTGGGTCATTTACAATATTTCGAATCTTATCCTCTTAAATTGTTGGGTTGAATATTTGGCAATCGCAAAAACTTCTGTGTATAAGATGTATATGAGACGGTCAACGTGTTGACTCGGTCAAAACGTTGACAAAAAAAAATGTGAAAATTGGTGATAGTTTTTAGAAATACAATTGATACTTTTTTTAATTTTGAATGATACTTTTTAGTGTGTCAATTGATACTGATCTTAACAGTTTTTTTCTTTATTTTTTATTATGCCCAATACTTTTTATTGATACAAATGATACTTTTTAGCCTTTGAAATGATACTTTTCAGTATTATGAATGATACTAATTTTGACGGATCTTTTGGCCAAAGCATTGACCGGGTCAACACGCGTTGACCGTCTCATGTACATCTTATGTACAAGAGACTTGCCAATTACGGCATATAATGTTTTTTAAAATTTTAATATTTAGTATTAAATGGTAGGTAGAGTTGATTATATCAAATGCACAAGTTTAACATTACTTTTTCAGGGATTTGCAGTTTCTCATTTTTTAATTATATATAAATAATTTGAAAAAAAAAGAAGAAGCATAAATTGCAAAAAAAAAAAAAAAAATCTTAAATTACATTTGACTTAAATATGACTTATCCTGATTATTGTGACTAAAAGTTATACAATATATATTGTTATGGTACTATTTTAATAGATGCAATACGTAAGGTACCAAAAGTGATAAGTGGTCCGTCACACATAAAATATCAATTAAAAAAGTCATTTTTCCATATTATATTATATTAGAAAATTTTAATCGAGCTTAAAAAGGTCATTCTTATAAAAAAACGTTGACAAAAACTTGTATGAGACGGATCAATACGTGTGAGTTAATGATACTTCACCCATAAATAATGATACATATGAGTTAATGATACTTCACCCATAAATAATGATACTCACATGCGGATATAAATAATGATACTCACATGTGAGTTAATGATACTTCACCCATAAATAATGATCCCGCATGTGAGTATTGACCCGTCTCATATACGAGACGGTCTCACCCAAATCTGCCCCATAAACGATTATAATAATATAGTAATTTGACCCATATATTGATGCAAATGTATTATTATGATATACATGTTTAATTTTAATATATTTATTATAATACATTATCCAAACATTACCAACCTCATATTATATATATATATATATATATATATATATATATATTACTACAGGTTTAATAACCATGCACGGGGGTTCCGATGGGAATGGTCTAATGGTGGAGTGAGGTTGTTCGGAGGTCAAAGTTCATAGATTCGACCTTTTAATACCACAGATTGAGTGTGTAAGTAAAAAAAAAAATGCATGCACGAACGGATAAGTACCAGTATAGTCTTACGTTTTTAGGATCAAAGAGATATAGCAATTATTAGTCATGTGCATTATTGAAAGAAGAGTGATGTTTTTTTTTTTTTTTTTACAAATCACATTTTTAAATTCTTTTACTTTCATTTTTTTTTATTTAATAGGCCCATATAGAATTTTTCTTTTTAGTAGATCCTTATATTGTTACATTTAATTTCAATGGTTCCTCCAAAAAAAAAATTCAATTTTAACGGATCCTTATTTAACCAATCTAATGAATTTGTTATCACTTCTATTATTTAAATAACACATCACATATTTTTAATTTAATTAAATTCCACATCATATATATCTAATAATTGGGGGCCTTATATATATTATTGTTAAATCAAATATATATATATATATATATATTTTTTTTTTTTCATTTCTTCGCTACTATACCGATCGATCGATGCGGATGGTATCATCTATTCTACATTTGTTGTTTCAATCCGTGTTCAACGATCAATGAATTTTTGAGATAAGGTCTAATTTGGTCCTACAACTATACACGAAATTTCAGTTTGGTTCAAATCGATCCCTCAATTTTTCAAAAGGTATCACGTTAATCTCTCCGTTAATTTCTAAACTAATTTTCATTAATGTCCGTCACTAACAAAGTTAAATTAAGGAAAAGGTCCAAGTTGGTCCTACAACTATATCTAAAATCTCAATTTAATCCTGAAATAAAATTTTGATCCTAATTGGACCCCCTTTTTTTTTTATTAAACTCTAATTAGATTAATTTGAGGTCAATACAATGCCGCATGTATAATTTATGAATCCAAAAGTTTGGGGCATTTTTTTCAATAGTTTCAGTCAAAATTTAGTATTTTTAGAAATCAATACTAAGTTGTAGAACTATCTATTCTACATAATGAAATTTTGATGATATAAAATATTTGAGTCTTCTTCTTATGTTGTAGCCAAATCGATAATATCTGTGGCATAATATCTTTATTCTAATTTTTTTAAACTTTTTTTAAAATCTGATTTTGGCCCAAAAATATATTCGGGGATAAATTTGATTAGTTTTTAATAATTTAAGTATTTAATTGATAAATTAAATGATGGTTTAGCCTTATAAGAATTGCTAGTTCTTATAAATATAACAAATGAAATCCTCTATCCCACTTTTATCTATCACATTTCGTGTCCCATTTTATTTTTTATTCAATTTTCATCAATTTTTTTCTTCAATTTCAATTGTTATGACTTAGTTTAATTTTATAATTATTATTTAGGGTTCATCCCACCCAATTAGGGTTTATATTTATTTTTTAATATTTATTTCTTTTTTTTTTTAGTTAATGTAATTGATTAATATGATTGATTATTCCAAATATAGTGTATCTAATTTTTAAAAAATTTAATTTTTAGAATTAATTGTTGATTATGATTTGTAATACTATAATAAAATTTATTTTTGCAATAAATTTTTTTAAAATATTAAATTTCATAGTGGGACACAATAGTGGAGCATGAAAAGTGGATTAGAGGATTTTATTCCTTAAATATAGCCCAATCAAATTCAAATGAAATCCTCTATCCCATTTGGTGTCCCATTTTGATTTTTATTCGACTTTCATCAATTTTTTCTTCAATTTCAATTTGTTATAACTTAGTTTGATTTTATAATTATTAGTTAGGGTTCATCCCACCCAATTAGGATTTATATTTTTTTTAATATTTATTTCTTATTTTTTAGTTAATATAATTGATTATTTCAAATATAGTGTATCTAATTTAAAAAAAAAATAGCAATAAGTTGATTATGATTCGTAATATTATAATAAAATTTTAATTTTGTAATAAATTTTCTAAAAAATATTAAATTGGGTAAGTCTCTTGTACATAAGATGTACATCAGACGGTCAACGCGTTGACCCGGTCAATGCTTTGACCAAAAATCCGTCAAAATTAGTACCATTCATAATACTGAAAAGTATCATTTCAAAGGCTAAAAAGTATCATTTGTATCAATAAAAAGTATTGGGCAGAATAAAAAAATAAAGAAAAAAACTGTTAAGATCAGTATCAATTTTGACACACTAAAAAGTATCATTCGAAATTAAAAAAAGTATCAATTGTATCCCTAAAAAGTATTATCCGTTTTCACAATTTTTTTGGTCAACGCTTTGACCGAGTCAACGCGCGTTGACCGTCTCATATACATCTTATGTACATGAGTTTTTACGTATTAAATTTCCTAGTAGGACACAATAATGGAACACGAAAAATGGACTAAAGAGTTTTATACCTTAAATATAGCCCAACCAAATTAGTTATTACACACCGGCAAACTCTTCTATCTCTTTCTCAACAAATAATTGGTGGTTAGTTTGTATAAGAAATATCTCCTAAAAAAAAAAAAAAAGAATGGATCAGTTCTATGTTGCAACCCTTTCAGTCTCAATGCTGGTGATATCTGTCATCATTTACATGAAGTTGATTCTCAAGACAGGCGGCCACCGCCGTCCGTCGCCTCCCGGTCCCCGCGGCCTGCCGGTCGTCGGGTACTTGCCGTTTCTCGGCGACAATTTACTCCACGATTTCAAGGACTTGGAGCAGAAATACGGCCCAATCTTCAAGCTCCATCTCGGGCACAAACTGTACACCGTGATCAGCTCCCCACCACTCGTGAAAGAGGTGGTTCGCGATCACGATGCAGTTTTCGCCAACCGCGACACCCCCGTCGCGGTGACCGTCGCCACCTTCGGGGGCAACGACATCGCGTGGTCGCCGCACAACTCGGAGTGGCGCGCGATGAGAAAGATATTCGTGCAGGAGATGATGAGCAGCCGGAGTTTCGACGAATCCTACCATCTCCGGAGGGAGGAGATCCGAAAGGTCATCAAACACATCTACGACGGGATGATCGGGAAGGCGACTGAAATGGGCGATTTGTGCTTTCCGGCGGAGCTCAACGTCTTGATCAACATGTCGTGGGGCGGGACGGTGGCCGGAGAACTGGGTGAGAGGGTTGCGGCGGAGGTCCGCGCCGTCGTCGCGAAGATCGCTGATTTAGTCGGGAAGCCGAATGTGTCGGATTATTATCCATTTCTCGCCTGGCTGGATGTTCAAGGAATAAAGCGACAGATGGAGAATTATGTCGAATCTCTCGACAAGATTCTCGACGTCGTGATCGCCGAACATACGAACGAGTTGGCCGGAGCTCAGGTCAAGAGAGAGAGAAGGGATTATCTCCAAATTCTGCTTGAATTAAATGACGAAGGTGATAGAGGGACATCGAAGATCACAAGGAAACAACTCAAGGCCATATTGATGGTAACTTCTTAATTTTAATTTTTTTTTGAGTAAATTTAATTTTTTGTTTTTAGTCCCAAAAGTTACTTTTTTGATTTTAAATGATATTTTTTTGATAATTTTAGTCCCATAAGACGGTTTTTCGACAATTTTAATATCAAACTAAAGGAGAAAGTGAACTACCGTTAAAGCCAAGGTCAAAACGCGTTAAATGATGGTTTTGTTGGGCATTTCTTTTGTATCTATTGATATGGTTCAATATTATGTTAAAAATACTTTGCACTTTTTTTGTTGGTATTTATTTTGATATTGTTGATGTGCTTGAGGATGCCATTTTTTTATCTTGATTTCAACGGCGGTTAACTTTCTATATTAATTTGAGACTAAAATTATCGGAAAAATATTTTATGGGATTAAAATTGTCAGAAAAATATATTACGAGATCAAAATTGTAGAAAAAATATCATTTGCGGATTAAAAAAGTAACTTTTGAGACTAAAAGTGTTTTCACCATATTCTAATAGGACCAAAAATGAAATTTACTCTTTGGGGTGGTGATGGCAGGACGTGGTAGCCGGTGGGGCCGATACTTCGGCGACGGTCGAGTGGGCAATGGCGGAGCTAATGAACAATCCGGAGGTCATGGCAACGGCACAGAAAGAGCTAAATGACGTCGTGGGACTGAACAAAATAGTCGAAGAGTCCCACACGCCGGAGCTAAAGTATTTGGAAGCTGTTGTAAAAGAAACGCTGCGCTTGCATCCTCCGGTTCCTCTCCTCGTTCCCCGGTCACCTTCCCGATCATCGACGATCGGGGGGTACACGATCCCGGAGGGCTCCGGGGTGTTCATAAACATTTGGTCCATCCAAAGGGATCCTTCCATTTGGGATATGCCTATGGAGTTCAATCCCCAGAGATTTCTACATGGACATTATGACTACAGTGGCAATCAGTTTCAATATCTTCCGTTTGGATCGGGGAGAAGAATCTGTGCGGGCCGGGCCTTGTCGGAGAGAATGATTCTTTATTTGTTGGCTTCACTTCTGCATTCGTTTGATTGGAGACTGCCACAGGGTGGTGATGATGATCAGCTTGATATGTCCGAGACATATGGGCTTGTGCTCAGAAAATCTACACCGTTGATTGTTATTCCCACTCCCAGATTACCTGATTCAACTTTCTACATGTGATTCATTTCAAATGTACCAAAATTATATTATATTGCTAAAACCTCCATTCACCTTAATTATATTATGTGGTCTATTCCACTTCACTTTATTTCAATGATCAAGATTGGAGTTTTTTAGTCATGCAATTTGTACGATTTTACTGATAAAAATATTATAATATGTAAAATTATAAGTGTTTTGAAAGGATAAATTAGAACAAGAATGTATAAAGAAGATGCATTAAGATAAATTATTTTCTCTAAACTAAATTGTGTGAAATTCCATGTTGACTACTATATCTATATATCTTCCCAAGTATAAATTCATCATATGTGAAATATATAGATCGAATAAAAGCTTGCATAACAAACGGAAAGTATTTAAGGGTAAATTACACTTTGATCCCTACACTTTGGACTTGTTTTCAAAAACAGCTCATTTTTTCAAAATTTACATAACACTGTCAACTTTTTCAAGATATTTG
This sequence comes from Perilla frutescens, assembly GCA_026008535.1. NCBI lineage: Eukaryota > Viridiplantae > Streptophyta > Magnoliopsida > Lamiales > Lamiaceae > Perilla > Perilla frutescens. Next base: position 198,328 of record BRKX01000002.1, read on the forward strand.
CATATTTAATATTTGATCAATTTTATTGCCTAAAAAAAATGTATGTAATTAATTGTATTTTGAAATTTATTGATTGAATGATTTTTTATGAGGCGGGGGAAATAAAAATACTAAAATACAATCAATTACATAGGGTTTTCAGTATTGAAAAATTGATCAAATGTTAGATTTGTATTTTTTCTGAAAAAGTGGGTACTATTTTGTTAGTTTTGAAAATATGAGCTATTTTTGAAAAAGAGCACAAAATATAGGTATCAAAGTGTAAATTAAAAAATGAGCGAGTGTAGATTCTTACGTATTTGAATACAAATCTATTTTCATATAACGTGATTCTACATAACCAAACTTTTCATTTATATATGATCAACATTTGGACTTTTTCTTGAACGAATCTATTTCTATGTAAAAACAAAAGGTATTGTCGATGACTCGATGCATTTGTTAAAGCATTTCAGGCGAACCTATGGTTGATCGAAGAACCTTCCGAACATTATATTATGTATCAAATAAAATTAATTCCAGTTTCAAAAGGAACATCCCTTTCATGAATTAAGAGATTTTCCCTTGTTACTTTTTGACCATGGCATTTTTGGTGAAGGTTTCATCCAGAAGGAGTTGGAAAAACAAATTTTTTAACTACAATATCTACTTAAGTTTTATATAAGTTGGGTATAGGGTGACATAAATTAGTCTAATTATTAACTTACAATTTCAAAATTGAAGAAACTAGAATATAAATACAATGTTTATACTTAGGGTATTTCTAAATACACCACAATTTTATTTTATATACCACAATTAAAATTAACTAATTCGATACCGGTACGTATCCTTTCATTTTTTTCAATATTTTTAATATACTTTTTAGGGTAAAGGTACAAAAATACATTTAAGGTATTGCCTTAATCCCGATTATTAGACACTAAAAATATGATTCAACTCATTTGACTCTTAAACTATTCTAAATGGTGCCAATAAACACTTCCATTAATATTAATTTCCTTTTAGTAATAATTAATGTTACTTAAATGTGCCAAATTTTACAACCTAATTCCGAGTGATACAGACATTAATATCATGAAATATAATATCGGGTATGATTGGAAAGCTCTCACCATAGATTTTTTGATGGTACCCTCGATTAATCAATTAGATGTGGGATAGTTGAGTAATTGGACGGAGAAAACTCGGAGGTGAGGGTGTGTATGTCGGCATTGATTCAATGTTAAATATTGAAATTGAATAATGGCTTTGAAACTCTAAAGTATGAGCTATATAATCATAATTTCAACTTGTTCAATAGACAACTATAAATGATACAATTTAACCTCAAATTGCACCACCTAAATTTGCATGTTTAATTAACCTTAATTACTAATGAAAAATTAATATTTTTATTACGGAAAGGGCCGAATGGGTTATTTAAAATAGTTTAAGGGGTCGAATAAGTTGAGTCATACTTTAATTATCTAACCGTGACTGAATCAATCTCTTAAGTGTATTTTTGTACATTATCCCTATTTTTTATACAAGACTATATTCGAAAATTCATTTTGAAAAATATAAGGCATGTTTGAAAATATATTTTTGAACATGCATGATCAATAGCTTCGAAAAATATCATTTGAACATAATTTCGAACTTGTTGATCAGAGACGGACTTGGGGGGGCAGTCGCCCCCCTCAACATTTGTGAATAATGTATTATATATATGTATGTATATTTAATTTATTATATAAAAAAAATCCCCCCCCCCCCCAATCCCCCATACGCCCATTCTCAAATTATGTTTGTTGGCCCATATATATTGGGCCATTGTTAAATTATGGACCCAAATAAAAAAAAAGTCAATATATTATTTTATTTAAAAATCATTCAAACATCAATACATCCCCACCCTTTTCTTCTCTCCTCGACTGCTCCTGCTCGGCGGCGATTTGAGGTAAGTTTTTTCTTTTCTTTTTTCTTCTTTATTCATATTAATATTTTATATTTGACTTAAATTTAATTTATTATATAGTTGATGTATGAATTTATATTTATGAATTTGATCATTTGAGAATGAATACTTCAAAGACTTTAATACTAGGGTTTTATGTATCTTTTATGATTTCGCAATTCGCCTATAATGGAATAGTGCTTATCGTAAATTGTTATGCTCAAATTATCCATTTAAGTTGAATTTTTTTTATAAAGCTTTACATTCCCTAATATGATTATGATCAATTTTCTTATAATTTTATCATTCATATTTTGTCAAAAAAATTAGAAGCACTTTGTGATTTTTTTAAATAGGTTCAATAATCAACATGATTTTATTTTAATTTTGATAAGTATTTGAATAGTGTTATGAATATAACATATATACTTTTTTTTTTGCATAATATTTGGGATGAAACGTTGCATAATTGATGATGGTGATATATTGAAATTTTTGACATTATTATATGCGATGTTATTAATTTAAATAAATATATTTTTTTAATTGAATTTGCAGTATAATTATTTTTCGCCCCCCTACTTAAAATTTCTGCGTCCGTCCCTGTTGTTGATCATGTTTAAAATTAGATAGTTTCCAGATCCAAAATTGAGAGAAAAATACAACAGCATTTGCATGTTTATATGACAAGTTTTTTGATCAATTTTTTTTTTTTTACATAAATTTTATAGTATATATGACAATTATTAACCTATTCTAGCATTTGCACCCCACTCTTCTCATATTAGGAAAAAAAATGTATTGACCCCCCACTTTTCTCTCTCAAACGTGAACACTTCTATCTCAAACGTGAAATTTCTCTCTTTGATATTGCATCATACGTGAATTATCTTTACATTTTTTAATTGATTAAAATTGATTTTTTAAATTGAGTGTAAAAATGGAAAAAATGTGATGTATAAAGTAAATGATATATTTTTAGGGTTAAAGTTCAAATAGCTCCTTCGACTATTATATATGTAAGGCTCACATTGCCCCTAGTTATTTGACTATTTGATCCATTTAACCCCTAAGCTTTCTAATATGACTCACATTGTCTTATTTGTGTGTGGAAAGGTTTGTCATTAGTAAATACACACCAAAATACATTTTTATAAAATATTAGGATCTTTTCACATACTTTTTACACACAATTTTACTCACACTTTACAATTAACCAAAATAGCAACAAATTAATAAATTATGGTTGATAATAATAAAATAATAGATACACATAAATTTATCAATAAAATAATAAATTTAGAATAATAATATTACATGGAAAATTCATGTTATACGGAACTTCTAATTTTTGACTTAGTAAAAAACTAATCTTATTAATATGAGTTTTTGTAGGTTTCTGGTTTTTGTATAATTAAGTGTTATATATTTTTGTATCCACTTATATTAGTTAAATTTCACCAAGAGGTAATCACAAGTTGTTTGATGCTTGTTGTTTAAAAGTATATTCTTGCAAACTATTTTTATTTCATATGTGTGTTGAAGGCATAGTGATAACAATTGCTTCAACAGTAACATTATTTTTTGCACGTTAGCCTTTTTCGCAGCATTGAGGCAAAAGTTATAACAATGTTCATAACACGAAATCTTATTTTAATTTGATTATATATATATATATATATATTTCTAAGTTTTTGCATTAAAATTAAACAAATTACCACCATCATAAAGTTTTTCTTTAACAAATTTGGGCGAATAATCACTAGAGATTCGTGATAACTTCTTTTTTAATCAGGTTTTTTATTTGATTAAGAAGTACACATGTTTCATGATCCAAATAAAGGTTATCTTCACCAAATCCAACTGTCTACGTACGACTCTCCTTAAAAAAATAAGAGTTAATTAGTTTAAATATTACGAACTATTCATAATTTTTGATTTTTAACACGAACTTTAAAATGTTACCTTCACAATACGAACGTAGATTTTTTTTAATTATAATATCAGTTCAAAATTGAATGTAATTACAAGCACAAAAATTATGCGAAATATTTAATTTATTTTAAAATGTTACACGTACAACATAAATTTACATTATCTTTTTTTGCAATTATAACATCATTTTGAATTTCGTTTAATTAAAATTGTCGTAGCACTAATGTGTACAAGTGTGACGTGCATGCATACAGCTTCAAATTCGTCTGTTCAATCTCTATTTCAAAAATATTCAATAGATTAAGTATTTCGTATAATTTTTATGCTTCTAATTGCACTCAATTTTGAACTAATGTTGTAATTACAAACAAATGTAAATTCATATTGTGGAGACAACATTTTAAATTCGTGTGAAAAATCAAAAATCAACTGCGACTGTCATACCGACACTTTTTTTTTTCTTTCCATACCGACAAACACGACCCTTCTTTCAATCAGAAATATCATTCCATCACAATTCACGTGGATATTCTTTAGTTCTATATAAAAATTCACAGTGCGAGTTTAATCATGCATGATTTGTAATATATATTATTACGGTAATTATCAAGGTTTAATCATGATTTGTAATGTGGAGAAGCATTGTTAGATCATTCACATTCAAACCAAACAATCAATCATCAAAAAAGGACAAAAAAATAAATTATTAAAAAAAGCACACGTTGAAAATGGGGGCAAATTTGGTTGGTTGACAGGATCAAACCAGTGATAGACCCATGCTCTTGTCATGTCTCTTGTCTCTTGCCACATGGCATAATTTAATTAGTCAATCATATTTTATAAGATTTTATCTTATCATTATTTTGGATAATAATGTATTAAAAAATATAAAAATTATATCATAATTTATATATTTTCATCTATATTATATCTAAAAGTAAGATAGTCACTATAAATAGTAATATTAAATTTTCTCGCCTTAATGCACTTTCTATAAATAAAAGTATAATATTTATTTATTAATTAATATTTATATTATATAGTCATTCAATACTATAATTTCAATATTATATTTTTTATTTTGCAAAAATAATATTTTTTATCAAAAATTATTTTGTTCATTCAATGAAAAAAATTATGTGGCCTTTAAATTCTTTATTTATATGTTAATTCTAAACACCTTTTTTTTTCTCTTTACGATGGACCATAAGTTTGAATTAAATGTATTAATAGAACTTGACAATTAATTTTTTAAGTTAATTAAATACATTAAAAATTTTCAAAATCTTTTAATGAGTTAAAATCTTTAAAGATAATGTATTTGATTTTTCAATTAAAAATATATATATTTTTTCTATCATTCCTCATTCGTGTGTGTGCGTGTGTGTAGATTTGTGAAGTTCTAAAGTTACATATCAATTATTGGGACTATGATGTTTTGTTTCTCCAATGATAAAAAATACATAAGTAATTTATAATTCAAACGATATAATTCATACATTTATATGAGAAATTCATGCTTGAATATAATTTTATTATTGTACATAATTTTTTTTAATAACATCCCCTGTGCATCGCACATGTGGTATACTAGTTGTCTATTAAATGAGCTTAATTTTTTTACATATTTTGAATCACACTAAAAAATCATCAATTCTCACTCATTTTCTCTAATTTGAAATTATGGATCCAAATGATCCAAATTATTTTTCAAATTCCCAAATTCCAAACTCTTAAAATTATCAATATTATCAAAAACTCATATTTTTCTCCGAATCTCAACCAAAATTCAATTTCTAACCATCACAAAATATCTCCCGTAATTTATTTCAAGATGTGCAACAGTTCAACCACAAATCAAAAGACACCAAAAAATATTTGGTCTGTGAGAAAATATGTAGCTCTAATGCAAACATGGTGTTTCGTTAGTGAATATGAGACTTGTGGAAAAAAATAAAAAAAGTGCCTTTATATGGGGAAAAGTGCACAAAATTTTCCATCAATATCGAGCAAAAAATCCAGAACAATAATTCGGTGATAGAAATAGAGATGCTCATGTGGCACTTAAAAATGATTTAATTGAGCATATATAGTGAAAATTCAGCACTAGTAATTAAATATGTAATTTACACATTCTTGGATTATATTGTCTTTTGTTTGTGTTTTTAATATTTGTCTTTCATCTATTGTAATCTTCACATTATTATTGAGTTTATTGTTTAATTTAAATGTATGAGGAATATATTATTATTATTGTAATTAATTATTTAAAATATAAAATAATATATTAACTTTAAAATATAATTATTAATAATGGATATTAATAAAGAATCAAATAAAATAATTTTTTTTGATTTGGAGAGGATTGTTGATAAGTTCAAAGATTGTGGGTTTAGATTGTTGAATTGATTGTGTAGATGGAGGAAAGAAAAATAATTATTTTATCGATAGATTGGGCTGGCGGTGGTGGTTGTGAATGAGGGTGGTCTTAGCACGGACGGAGGGACATAGGGTCCAGTGGGCCCCCTTAAAATATTAAAAAAAATAGTATAATATTAGTATTTTAATTTAATATTAAAAAGAAAAAAGAAAAAACGCGATGTATTATTCTACTCCCAATGATAATCGAGATAAAATTCTCTAATCCACATTCTCTATTTCACTATTGTGTTTCACTATCAAATTTAATATTTTAAAATATTTATTATAAAAATAAAATTTATTATAGTGTAATCAATTATAATTAATATTTATTCCTAAAAATTGAAATTTTAAAAATTTAGTTTTCCTAAAAAACTGAAGTAGATGAGAGGAAATTGAAGATCATTTTCTTAAAATTATTGACGTAAATTCCTTCGTTCGAATCGTAAACTTCGAACCCTCTTCTTGTTGTTCAAAAAACTAATTCTTCGAAACAAAAGTTTGAATTTTAAAAAATTTCGGAAGAAAAGGAAATTGATTTCATTTCGGTGGAGTCGTAAGGACGACGCCACCGTAAGGAGCGCCGTCAATTGCTACGGCAGTAAAAGGAGTCGTGGTAAGGACTAAGGAGTGTCTGCCATCACCACGCAATGGACGGTATGTTAGCGGATAAGATATAATGATGATGGTCAAATAGTCAAGTATAGTTAAATCAGAATATTTTGTTTTATTTTGACTTTATTTATGTAATAAATATCAATTTATGGTTGAAATTTTCGCTGTATTTTAATAAATGGTTTTATAAATGAAAAACTCAAGTAACGTGAACTTTTTCTATTAAAAGTGAAGTGGGAGCGTTTCATTTTTTCTTTCACTAAAGAAACTCAATATGACTTGCACAAAAGAGTAGAGTCACAAACCAAGGGATAAAATCCTCTAGTCCACTTTTCATGTCCCACTATTATGTCCCACAATAAAATTTAATATTTTAAAAATATTTAGTACAAAAATAAATTTTATTATAGTATTACAAATCACAATCAACATTTATTGTTAAAAATTAATTTTTTTTAAAATTATATACCATATTTTTGAAATAATCAATCATAATAACCAATTATATGAACTAAAAAACAAGAAATAAATATTAAAAAATAAATATAAACCCTAATTGGGTGGAATAAACCCTAAATAATAATTATAAAATTAAACTAAGCCATAACAAATTGAAATTGAAGAAAAAAATTGATAAAAATCGAATAAAAATTAAAATGGGACACCAAATGGGATAGAGAAAAGTGGGATAAGATTTCATTTGCACAAACTAATGGTACGAGAATGAATTTTTTCATTAAGCTCCTTGTCAAGAATAAATAACAAGTTTTCTGTTTCATCACTACTCCACAACTAATCCCTTTAAACGCTTGAATTTAAAATGAGGCTAATGGCAAGAAAATCTCTAATATCAAAAAGTTCTCTGGACAAATACATAAGCAATTGCCCAATGTGTGGAACCCAATTCTGCTGAACTTGCCTGAACAATATACAAATTACACACTTGTGCTATGTATACACAGGAATGTGATGGCCAAAGTTCTTACGGAAAGACTCTTGTAAGCTAAACGCGTGAAAAACGAATGTGGTAGAAGTCAAAACAACGAAAACCTCAATAGTCGAGAATATTGGCAAACCGGTACGTCTCCTTGAGCATCTCTCCAGGAAGAGTAGGCAATCCGAGTTTCATAGAAGCCTACAATCATTTAATAATAGTAAGTATAATAACTGAGCCATTTTGCAAGAAATTAAGGAAACAAATGGATCAAGATATGTTTCTGTCACGTTATAAGGTATCAATATATGTAAAGCATACTGCACTAGCCTAAATTTTGTGATACATGCATACAGCTCGTAAAATAGTATCTTTCAATGGGTAGAACACTATGTAGCACTTTGACCAATCTCTAGCCCAAACTAAGATAATGAGTGATCGTATGAAGAGGCTATAAAGATACCTGGAACGAAGCTAAGCAAACCCAGTCCTGAGGGGCCATAAGCTTGAGAGAGCTCCCCTCCCATGTGACCAGTGAAGATGAAAATTGCAAGCAAGTGCGGTCATATTTATAATTTAATTCATCTGAACCGGCTTTCTATTTTGGTTATGATTGAGCCTAAGGTGGCATTTGATCCTGATTTTTATGGTCGGCATTTTGGGATGTCTATCGTGGCTTAGAATTGTTCTAATCACATTTGGGTTTTTTATGCTTCTGATTTTTCTGTTTCTGTGGAGTTTGATTATGAACAGCTTCTGCATGTTCGTGTTGATTCTTAGCTTCTGAGCTGGCCTATATTTCTATCTTTGGTCTATGGTCGGTATTCTAGGGAGGATCGGTATGAGCTTTGGGAGCAGCTTCATGATATGACTTTACTGGTTGAGGGCCGGTCATAGCTTGTTGGAGGAGACTTCAACATTTTTTTTACAAATGAGGAGGTGGAGAACGGAGTTTCTGATTAACATCACGAGATGATGGATTTTGGGAATGCCATCTCTGATTTTTGGTTCACTTAGGAGTGGCCGTCTACTAGTTTGAGAGAGAGGTTGGATAGGATTTTGTTAGGAGAGTTCTGGACTTCCGTGTTTGCTGTGACTCGAGTTTCTCACTTGTCGAGACACATGTCTGATCACGCCCCTCTGTTGGTCAGATGCCAGTTTCTTACTGAGATTCCCAAGTCTTCATTCTGGTTCCAGAATATGTGGGTGAGGCACCACACCTCTTGTGATACTGTTATGGAGGAGTGGTCTGTTCCGTCTGGTTTTAGTGGCATGATAAACCTGCAGTGTAAGCTGAAGTGGGTGAGATAGTGTCTGAGATAGTGGAACTGGGAGGTCTTTGGGGTTGTTGTTAACCGTGTCAGGCAGGTTGATGAGGCTGTGGTAGTTGCTCAGGCTGCTTATGATTCTTACCCTTTTTCTGAGACTCGTGCTGAGCTCAACCGATGTGTGGCTCAGTATGTCCTGAGGACGAAGATGGAGGAGGATTTTTAGCGGCAGAAGGCAGCGGTTAGATGGGTTGCGGAGGAGGAGAGGAACTCCAGATTATTTCAAGGTTGGGTGAAACAGAAACGGTACAAGTCTCGGATCCATGCGATTGAGGATGGCGAATGGGTGATTGATGATGATGACGGAATTTGAGCTTCTGCAGTTGGATTCTTTCAGAGGCTTCTCTCGTTTGACATTCGTCAGTTGGCGGAGTCGGACTTTACCTGTCTTCAGGGGATCCTGATTGAGATGAAGACTGAAGGATTATGTGTTGTACCGGATATGGATGAGGTGTGGGCTACTGTGTTTGGGATCAGTGGTGACAGTACCTCGGGGCTGGATAGATTTACTTCTTTATTCTTTTAGCACTGTTGGGATTTTATGGCTTGTGATATTGTAGGGGCGGTGGAGGATTTCTTCTCAAGTTCCTAAATGCCGCGCAACTTCACTACCACGACCATTATTGTTCCGCCTAAGAAGTAGAGGCCTGCTGCTTGGATGGATTATCGCCTGATATCCCTGTGTAACGTGACTAATAAAATCATCACGAAGATTCTGACTGCTTGGTTGGCTCTGTTTTTGCCTGGCGTATTAGCTCCAAATTAGAGTGGCTTTGTTAAGGGTCGGTTGCTCAGCGATAATATCTTGCTTGCACAGAAGATGATTTGTGACCTTCATGTCAGTCGTGAGGTCCCAAATATTGCTCTGAAGCTTGACATGATGAAAGCGTATGATAGAGTGCAGTGGCCTTTTCTTTTGGGCATTCTTAGGCATATGGGGTTCCCTTCAATGTAGATTGATATGATTAGCAGATGCATCAGTGATTGCTGGTTCTCGGTTCTTGTGAATAGGGCGCTGGCTGGTTTCTTTCCTTCTTCTTGAGGTCTGAGATAGAGAGATCCTCTATCTCTTTCTTTATTTATGCTGGCTGCTGATAATTTGTCGAGGATTTTGGATCATTTGATTTGTGGGGTCCTCGATATGGTGTTCAAGACACTGAAGTGGGGCTTTCCAGTGTCTCACCTCTCTTATGTTGATGACATTATTATCTTCAAGAGAGCTTCTTCGGATAGTTTAAGAAAGTTGATGGAGTATCTGGAGCATTATGTTGAGATCTCTGGTCAACTTGTGAACCGAGAGAAGAGCAGCTTTTATATTACTGAGAAGTTTGCACCGACATGGCAACATCAAATTCAGTTGGTTTGTGGGTATCAGCGTGGTTCGTTGCCTTTCACTTACCTGGGCGTGTCGATTTACAGAGGCTATCTGAAGTGTTCTCTTTTTCTGCCTATTCGACAGCGTTTGAGTGCCAGGATCCATAATTGGTCTCACCGGCATCTTTTCTTTGGCGGTAGATTGGCTCTCATCAAGAGCACTCTTGCCACTATCTTGCTCCACATCTTCCAGGTATGGATTCTCCTCAGGGGATGCTCTATCAACTTGAGCAGATGATCACTCGATTCTTCTGGAGGTCAGTAGAGGAACAGAGAAAGACGCATTAGATCAGCTGGGAGACTATTTTCTTGCCAATGTCTTAGGGTGGTTTAGGTATTTGGCGGTTTGATGACCTAGTCACAACGTTCACTTGGAAGATCTGGTGGAGGTTCAGAGCTCAGGATTCTCTATGGGCCCGGTATATGAGACATAAGTATTATGGTCCGTCTTATCCGGAGAGAGTGCCTTTACGTAAGTCCGATAGTAGGGTGTGGAAGAGGCTTGTCCGAGTTGGTGCACAGGCTCAGAAGCATATCAGGTAGACCTTGGGGTCCGATCAGGTAAGCTTCTGGGATGATATTTGGCTTGATAATTTACCTTTATCTGCGTACTGTCCTGCTACTGTGTTTGATCATCTCTCTGTTGATTGGTATTTTGATGGTGAGTCTTGGTCCATGCCGTGTGTGTATGCTCTTTGTGATCATTTTACTTTACCTGATGGATTGTTTGATTTGATAAGCCGGACTCATGTGCTGTGGGGGGAGAGGGATAGAATACGGTGGAATTTGACTTCTACTGGTGAGTTCTCTTTGTCCTCTACATGGGATCAGGTCAGGTACCGGTGTCCTGAGCGGGCTATCTTTGGGTTCTTTTGGCATGATGGGCTTATTCCTACCATCTCTATTTTTCTCTGCCGTCTCATGCATGGTCGTGTCCCTATTGATGTCAGATTATAGTCCTGTAAAATTCATTTAGCTTCCCGGTGTCAGTGTTGTGTGCATCCGCATATCGAGTCCATTGAGCATGTTTTTCTTTGGTCTGAGTCTGTGAAATTTGTGTGGGCTTTTGTTGCGTCTTGGTTCCATATTTCTATTCCATATGCACACACTATTTCACAGACTTTTAGGTTTTGGAGAAGATTGTTCCCTCGGGCTTCTTCGAAGCACATCAGCTTTCTTATTCCTTGTCTTGCCTTTTGGTTTATTTAGATGGAGAGAAACATCCGCAAGCACCACGGGTTCCTTTTTTTATCTCTCATATTGTTTGGCAGGTCCAGCGTCATCTTCACCTTCTGGTTTCTGCTGAGAAGCTCCTTCTCCAGCACTGGTTAGGCTGCTGTCCGTATGTAACGCCCCAATCCCGGGAGAAGGGTAGGGGACCGGTGCGTTACTTAGGGGAAGGGGGAAGGGGTTGTTGAACAGAAGCAATCAAAGAAATAGGGTTAGTGCCCTAACAATTTGGGCAGCATAACCTCTATAAATGGATCAATCCACGCTTTTAAAGCGTATGAAATGACTCAAATCAGATACCATGGCTCTTAGGATGAACCCAAGAAAGAATAACAAAGGCAAACTTCAATGTAAATAATAACAGTTCAAAGGTTAACTGTTAATAGGTTAGGAATGAAAAAGGCCAGACTGATGTCTGTCCAAATACTTGAAGTAAAGAGATGCCAGGCTCCCGCCTGTCGTGAAAGCAATATAAAGCCAGGCTTTTGCCTTGACATGGAAAACAATGTAAAGCCAGGCTTACGCCTGTCTGAATAAGGAAAGTAAATAAATGCCAGGCTTTCGCCTGTCAGGAACAGAAAGTAAATGGGATTCGGAGAACCGAACACTCCGTAACAATAAAGAAAATGGGATTCGGAGAACCGAACACTCCATAACAGTAAAGAAAACGGGATTCGGAGAACCGAACACTCCTTAGCAGTAAAGAAAATGGGATTCAGAGAACCGAACACTCCATAACAGTAAAGAAAACGGGATTCGGAGAACCGAACACTCCGTAGCAATAATCAGAGTAAGCGGAAAGAACGTAGCGCATTTATTCAGACTCAAAAGGAAGCATGTTCTCAGTTAGACTCCATAGCGGAAAAAGAAACATATACATCAAACGATAGCCTTTCAGCCTTAGCACAGCCGTCCACCATCCCGCAGCTCATCCTGAAAAATATTTGAAAAGATTTTGGGCGTGAGTACTAATGCACTCAGTAGGTACTTTTGAGAAAAAACCTTCACAATCATTTTATAAAATAGAATATCTAATCATATTTTAAGCATATCATGGAAAGCTTTCAAAACAGAAAATTTGTGAATTCCATGTATACAACATCATTTTAATTCTATCATTGCGCGCCACTCTCCCCTAGAACGCTTACGGTGAGTCGGTTCGTGTACAAAACCCGGCTGCTTAAGGTTGGACACTGCCCTGTTAGCTTGGGGCTCGATATCGTGAACCATTGTAGTTTCGTCACCAAAAGCAGTAGTAAGACTTACATGAGTCAGGAGAGCACATCAAATACAGTCATGAGTTGGATATTCAATCACGTTCATTTTATAAATATCAGGGCTTAATAACCCGAAATATATATTTTTATATAATAAAAACCCACCTGATAATCTGATCTGGATAGCTAGATCTAGATTCTGATTCTGATCTCAACTAGAAGTCTCCTTCTTCTGTGCCTACAAGATTATCCGACAACTTAGTTTCGATGAATGACTACCATTAGGTCAAAATCTAACCTTTCTTAGCTATGAAGTAAATATTATAATATCTGCTATCTTAATACGCAGCACCCGGGTCATCAAAATATTTTGGCTCTTAAGGGAACTTTACTCAGGGCATTTTTATCAAGAAAAACCATTTTGGAAGTTTTGGCATACGGGGTGGTCAAACCCGTATCCTAAAATTAATTCGGTACAAATAAATTCATACCGCAAGATCGGCCCATTGGAAAAATATGGAACTTTAAATAAAAAATACTATATTTTAACACGGAACAACTTTTGAGCTTAAAAATACGATAGGGCTATCCACGAAGGATAGATCTGAAAAAGACTACCATTTAATATTCGGATACCCAAAATATACCCGAAATTAGAAAGTGACAACATGGAAAATGTATATAAATATACATAGAACATGAAACCCTGAAGACACTTTTTGATCCGGCGACCCGAAAGAGTCACCGATTTGAGAGGGTGATTGCGGCTTTTGGTGGCGGTCACAATGATTTTTCATCATGATCGCCCGCCGTGTCATCATTTCAATCACATATTCGTGATCTACGCGTTCACACCTTCAAAATGACTATTTCAAAAATGAAATAGGAAACTAGAGTCGTACCTTCTCTAGAAGCTACTCGGCATTTCAATTTTGAAAATGAATGAAAAATGAAACCTTAACCTCCTATTTATAGAAGAAAAATAAATAGGATAATAACGAATAAAAGAAAGAGGATAATGATGGAATAGGATAATGATGGAAAAAGAATAGGGTAATTACGAATAGGATAATATTTCAAAAAAGAAATTGGATAATGACGGATGTGCCTTAGTTATCCAAATCTATTACCTTTCACCCTAAAATTGTGCCAAGTGTTCATTTGAACTCGAAATTGAAAAATTCAAAGTTTGGCACGATGCTTGAAAATTTTTCAATCAGCTCGAGAAAAATAACAGAACATATTTTTAAAGCAATTTTTGACCAAATTAAATTTTAATAGATGTCCCTGGCTGCGATTTTCCTTTATTTGAATCCGTTAAGGACCCAACTTATTTCTTAGATTACCCTCAGGTAACATATGTCGAATAAAACCTTCTAAAATATTTCGGGGTATTACATTCTACCCCCCTTAATAAAAATTTCGTCCCGAAATTTGCGTACTTCTATTGGGTAAATCAGGGCACATTTCATTGATTTAACTTTCAAGCTCCCATGTAGCTTCATCTCTCCCATGGATATTCCATAGGACTTTCACCAGTGATATCTGTTTGATCCGTAATTCTTGGTCCCCTCGGTCGAGAATAGCATCTGGTCTTTCTTCATAAGAAAAATTCCGGTTCAGGAATATCTCCTCATTCTTTATAACGTGTTTAGGATTCAACTTACACTTCCTCAACATTAAGACATCAATCACGTTATGAACCTTAGCTGGAATCAGCAATATGACTAGTTTATAAGCTACCTCATCATTCCTAGCTAAAAATCTATTTATCTCAGGTCGCAAATCTTACTAAGACGTATACTCTGCCTTGGTCCACTTTAACTTGATGCACATAACTCTTCATACATTCTGCTTTGCATCTTTCTTCGAATATTCTTTAGCATCATTCTTTAAGTCGAGAGAGAGAGAGAGAGAATAGATATCGATCCACTTAAATCAAAGCATATTATCTCGATCATCGTATACGTCACGCTAAAATTGAGACATTCAGTCTTGCACTTGTCCTTGCTCCTCGATCAAAAACGTATAGAGGCAGGTGCAACGAGAACAGATCTATCTATCGTGATTCTTCATCGACATTCGAAATTCTCCCAACATGCTCCTCAAATGCGCATATGCACGCGAACGACATTTCCTAGAAATCCATATAACTCAAGCCATCTAAAAGAATATACTTATCCATTCTAAGTTCTTTCTATGTTCAAGTTTACAAGCCACTACATAATTATTCCCACCTTCTTAGTTAATCTGTTCTTTATAATCATTTATTAGTTTCTCGGTTAAACCGGAATCTAGATGTCCCAGACATCCCATTAAAACCATAGGCGAACTACGGCCTTGCCGTGAATCCTTTTTCATGTAGGATTCAATCCAAACATGACATAACACATTCTTTTAAAACTTCACATCATAACAAATTGACACATTTCAGTGGAACCAATCCATGTGGGCTCATAATCTTGAACATGGAAAAACACTTAATCAACCTATGTTCCACAATAATCTTAACAATCATCAACTTAAAATCCAATCTATGTGAATAAGCCACAGCTAGCTATGTTCATCTACATTCTTAATCAAATCATTCTATGTTCACATTCCATCTGCATAAGCATTCTGGGTTTCCATCACTTTAACATTCTCACATTTCCAATCACTTCCACATTATCACATTTCTAATCATAGGGCATTGATTACTATCATCACACTTTCTTTGAGAACATATCATGGACATATATTCCAATTCAAAACAATCATTCAATACCATCTGGACACAAAGTCCCACAATTTTACCATCATGGACAAAAGTCCCTTTCATTCATAACCATCATCACATGGACATATTGTCCCAAAATGATACCATTGTCCTTTCAAAACCGTCATTGGCGTGACTTTTCATAAACACCATCAATGTGGAGAATGGTCCTTATCTACATTTTCTTTTTTGAAATCAGTAAACATCATTGAATCTCAAAAATATTTTAACTCACGTACCTTTATTTTTGAAGCAGATGAGTGCGGTGCAGGCGACGTGCTAAGGCTATCAGACAATCAATTTAGAGGAAGAACTGAGAACTACACTCAATCAATAATACAGGCCAGCATAGTTGCAGCCTGGCTCTGATACCACTCTGTAACGCTCCGATCCCGGGAGAAGGGTAGGGGACCGGTGCGTTACTTGGGGGAAGGGGGAAGGGGTTGTTGAACAAAAGCAATCAAAGAAATAGGGTTAGTGCCCTAACAATTTGGGCAGCATAACCTCTATAAATGGATCAATCCACGCTTTTAAAGCGTATGAAATGACTCAAATCAGATACCATGACTCTTAGGATGAACCCAAGAAAGAATAACAAAGGCAAACTTCAATGTAAATAATAACAGTTCAAAGGTTAACTGTTAATAGGTTAGGAATGAAAAAGGCCAGACTGATGTCTGTCCAAATACTTGAAGTAAAGAGATGCCAGGCTCCCGCCTGTCGTGAAAGCAATATAAAGCCAGGCTTTTGCCTTGACATGGAAAACAATGTAAAGCCAGGCTTGCGCCTGTCTGAATAAGGAAAGTAAATAAATGCCAGGCTTTCGCCTGTCAGGAACAGAAAGTAAATGGGATTCGGAGAACCGAACACTCCGTAACAATAAAGAAAATGGGATTCGGAGAACCGAACACTCCATAACAGTAAAGAAAACGGGATTCGGAGAACCGAACACTCCGTAGCAGTAAAGAAAATGGGATTCGGAGAACCGAACATTCCATAACAGTAAAGAAAACGGGATTCGGAGAACCGAACACTCCGTAGCAATAATCAGAGTAAGCGGAAAGAACGTAGCGCATTTATTCAGACTCAAAAGGAAGCATGTTCTCAGTTAGACTCCATAGCGGAAAAAGAAACATATACATCAAACGATAGCCCTTCAGCCTTAGCACAGCCGTCCACCATCCCGCACCTCATCCTGAAAAATATTTGAAAAGATTTTGGGCGTGAGTACTAATGCACTCAGTAGGTACTTTTGAGAAAAAACCTTCACAATCATTTTATAAAACAGAATATCCAATCATATTTTAAGCATATCATGGAAAGCTTTCAAAACAGAAAATTTGTGAATTCCATGTATACAACATCATTTTACTTCTATCATTGCGCGCCACTCTCCCCTAGAACGCTTACGGTGAGTCGGTTCGTGTACACAACCCGGCTGCTTAAGGTTGGACACTGCCCTGTTTGCTTGGGGCTCGATATCGTGAACCATTGTAGTTTCGTCACCAAACACAGTAGTAAGACTTACATGAGTCAGGAGAGCACATCAAATACAGTCATGAGTTGGATATTCAATCACGTTCATTTTATAAATATCAGGGCTTAATAACCCGAAATATATATTTTTATATAATAAAAACCCACCTGATAATCTGATCTGGATAGCTAGATCTAGATTTTGATTCTGATCTCAACTAGAAGTCTCCTTCTTCTGTGCCTACAAGATTATCCGACAACTTAGTTTCGATGAATGACTACCATTAGGTCAAAATCTAACCTTTCTTAGCTATGAAGTAAATATTATAATATCTGCTATCTTAATACGCAGCACCCGGGTCATCAAAATATTTTGGCTCTTAAGGGAACTTTACTCAGGGCATTTTTATCAAGAAAAACCATTTTGGAAGTTTTGGCATACGGGGTGGTCAAACCCGTATCCTAAAATTAATTCGGTACAAATAAATTCATACCGCAAGATCGGCCCATTGGAAAAATATGGAACTTTAAATAAAAAATACTATATTTTAACACGGAACAACTTTTGAGCTTAAAAATACGATAGGGCTATCCACGAAGGATAGATCTGAAAAAGACTACCATTTAATATTCGGATACCCAAAATATACCCGAAATTAGAAAGTGACAACATGGAAAATGTATATAAATATACATAGAACATGAAACCCTGAAGACACTTTTTGATCCGGCGACCCGAAAGAGTCACCGATTTGAGAGGGTGATTGCGGCTTTTGGTGGCGGTCACAATGATTTTTCATCATGATCGCCCGCCGTGTCATCATTTCAATCACATATTCGTGATCTACGCGTTCACACCTTCAAAATGACTATTTCAAAAATGAAATAGGAAACTAGAGTCGTACCTTCTCTAGAAGCTACTCGGCATTTCAATTTTGAAAATGAATGAAAAATGAAACCTTAACCTCCTATTTATAGAAGAAAAATAAATAGGATAATAACGAATAAAAGAAAGAGGATAATGATGGAATAGGATAATGATGGAAAAAGAATAGGGTAATTACGAATAGGATAATATTTCAAAAAAGAAATTGGATAATGACGGATGTGCCTTAGTTATCCAAATCTATTACCTTTCACCCTAAAATTGTGCCAAGTGTTCATTTGAACTCGAAATTGAAAAATTCAAAGTTTGGCACGATGCTTGAAAATTTTTCAATCAGCTCGAGAAAAATAACATAACATATTTTTAAAGCAATTTTTGACCAAATTAAATTTTAATAGATGTCCCTGGCTGCGATTTTCCTTTATTTGAATCCGTTAAGGACCCAACTTATTTCTTAGATTACCCTCAGGTAACATATGTCGAATAAAACCTTCTAAAATATTTCGGGGTATTACATTCTACCCCCCTTAATAAAAATTTCGTCCCGAAATTTGCGTACTTCTATTGGGTAAATCAGGGCACATTTCATTGATTTAACTTTCAAGCTCCCATGTAGCTTCATCTCTCCCATGGATATTCCATAGGACTTTCACCAGTGATATCTGTTTGATCCGTAATTCTTGGTCCCCTCGGTCGAGAATAGCATCTGGTCTTTCTTCATAAGAAAAATTCCGGTTCAGGAATATCTCCTCATTCTTTATAACGTGTTTAGGATTCAACTTACACTTCCTCAACATTAAGACATCAATCACGTTATGAACCTTAGCTGGAATCAGCAATATGACTAGTTTATAAGCTACCTCATCATTCCTAGCTAAAAATCTATTTATCTCAGGTCGCAAATCTTACTAAGACGTATACTCTGCCTTGGTCCACTTTAACTTGATGCACATAACTCTTCATACATTCTGCTTTGCATCTTTCTTCGAATATTCTTTAGCATCATTCTTTAAGTCGAGAGAGAGAGAGAGAGAATAGATATCGATCCACTTAAATCAAAGCATATTATCTCGATCATCGTATACGTCACGCTAAAATTGAGACATTCAGTCTTGCACTTGTCCTTGCTCCTCGATCAAAAACGTATAGAGGCAGGTGCAACGAGAACAGATCTATCTATCGTGATTCTTCATCGACATTCGAAATTCTCCCAACATGCTCCTCAAATGCGCATATGCACGCGAACGACATTTCCTAGAAATCCATATAACTCAAGCCATCTAAAAGAATATACTTATCCATTCTAAGTTCTTTCTATGTTCAAGTTTACAAGCCACTACATAATTATTCCCACCTTCTTAGTTAATCTGTTCTTTATAATCATTTATTAGTTTCTCGGTTAAACCGGAATCTAGATGTCCCAGACATCCCATTAAAACCATAGGCGAACTACGGCCTTGCCGTGAATCCTTTTTCATGTAGGATTCAATCCAAACATGACATAACACATTCTTTTAAAACTTCACATCATAACAAATTGACACATTTCAGTGGAACCAATCCATGTGGGCTCATAATCTTGAACATGGAAAAACACTTAATCAACCTATGTTCCACAAGAATCTTAACAATCATCAACTTAAAATCCAATCTATGTGAATAAGCCACAGCTAGCTATGTTCATCTACATTCTTAATCAAATCATTCTATGTTCACATTCCATCTGCATAAGCATTCTGGGTTTCCATCACTTTAACATTCTCACATTTCCAATCACTTCCACATTATCACATTTCTAATCATAGGGCATTGATTACTATCATCACACTTTCTTTGAGAACATATCATGGACATATATTCCAATTCAAAACAATCATTCAATACCATCTGGACACAAAGTCCCACAATTTTACCATCATGGACAAAAGTCCCTTTCATTCATAACCATCATCACATGGACATATTGTCCCAAAATGATACCATTGTCCTTTCAAAACCGTCATTGGCGTGACTTTTCATAAACACCATCAATGTGGAGAATGGTCCTTATCTACATTTTCTTTTTTGAAATCAGTAAACATCATTGAATCTCAAAAATATTTTAACTCACGTACCTTTATTTTTGAAGCAGATGAGTGCGGTGCAGGCGACGTGCTAAGGCTATCAGACAATCAATTTAGAGGAAGAACTGAGAACTACACTCAATCAATAATACAGGCCAGCAGAGTTGCAGCCTGGCTCTGATACCACTCTGTAACGCTCCGATCCCGGGAGAAGGGTAGGGGACCGGTGCGTTACTTGGGGGAAGGGGGAAGGGGTTGTTGAACAGAAGCAATCAAAGAAATAGGGTTAGTGCCCTAACAATTTGGGCAGCATAACCTCTATAAATGGATCAATCCACGCTTTTAAAGCGTATGAAATGACTCAAATCAGATACCATGACTCTTAGGATGAACCCAAGAAAGAATAACAAAGGCAAACTTCAATGTAAATAATAACAGTTCAAAGGTTAACTGTTAATAGGTTAGGAATGAAAAAGGCCAGACTGATGTCTGTCCAAATACTTGAAGTAAAGAGATGCCAGGCTCCCGCCTGTCGTGAAAGCAATATAAAGCCAGGCTTTTGCCTTGACATGGAAAACAATGTAAAGCCAGGCTTGCGCCTGTCTGAATAAGGAAAGTAAATAAATGCCAGGCTTTCGCCTGTCAGGAACAGAAAGTAAATGGGATTCGGAGAACCGAACACTCCGTAACAATAAAGAAAATGGGATTCGGAGAACCGAACACTCCATAACAGTAAAGAAAACGGGATTCGGAGAACCGAACACTCCGTAGCAGTAAAGAAAATGGGATTCGGAGAACCGAACATTCCATAACAGTAAAGAAAACGGGATTCGGAGAACCGAACACTCCGTAGCAATAATCAGAGTAAGCGGAAAGAACGTAGCGCATTTATTCAGACTCAAAAGGAAGCATGTTCTCAGTTAGACTCCATAGCGGAAAAAGAAACATATACATCAAACGATAGCCCTTCAGCCTTAGCACAGCCGTCCACCATCCCGCACCTCATCCTGAAAAATATTTGAAAAGATTTTGGGCGTGAGTACTAATGCACTCAGTAGGTACTTTTGAGAAAAAACCTTCACAATCATTTTATAAAACAGAATATCCAATCATATTTTAAGCATATCATGGAAAGCTTTCAAAACAGAAAATTTGTGAATTCCATGTATACAACATCATTTTACTTCTATCATTGCGCGCCACTCTCCCCTAGAACGCTTACGGTGAGTCGGTTCGTGTACACAACCCGGCTGCTTAAGGTTGGACACTGCCCTGTTTGCTTGGGGCTCGATATCGTGAACCATTGTAGTTTCGTCACCAAACACAGTAGTAAGACTTACATGAGTCAGGAGAGCACATCAAATATAGTCATGAGTTGGATATTCAATCACGTTCATTTTATAAATATCAGGGCTTAATAACCCGAAATATATATTTTTATATAATAAAAACCCACCTGATAATCTGATCTGGATAGCTAGATCTAGATTTTGATTCTGATCTCAACTAGAAGTCTCCTTCTTCTGTGCCTACAAGATTATCCGACAACTTAGTTTCGATGAATGACTACCATTAGGTCAAAATCTAACCTTTCTTAGCTATGAAGTAAATATTATAATATCTGCTATCTTAATACGCAGCACCCGGGTCATCAAAATATTTTGGCTCTTAAGGGAACTTTACTCAGGGCATTTTTATCAAGAAAAACCATTTTGGAAGTTTTGGCATACGGGGTGGTCAAACCCGTATCCTAAAATTAATTCGGTACAAATAAATTCATACCGCAAGATCGGCCCATTGGAAAAATATGGAACTTTAAATAAAAAAATACTATATTTTAACACGGAACAACTTTTGAGCTTAAAAATACGATAGGGCTATCCACGAAGGATAGATCTGAAAAAGACTACCATTTAATATTCGGATACCCAAAATATACCCGAAATTAGAAAGTGACAACATGGAACATGTATATAAATATACATAGAACATGAAACCCTAAAGACACTTTTTGATCCGGCGACCCGAAAGAGTCACCGATTTGAGAGGGTGATTGCGGCTTTTGGCGGCGGTCACAATGATTTTTCATCATGATCGCCCGCCGTGTCATCATTTCAATCACGTATTCGTGATCTACGCGTTGACACCTTCAAAATGACTATTTCGAAAATGAAATAGGAAACTAGAGTCGTACCTTCTCTAGAAGCTACTCGGCATTTCAATTTTGAAAATGAATGAAAAATGAAACCTTAACCTCCTATTTATAGAAGAAAAATAAATAGGATAATAACGAATAAAATAAAGAGGATAATGATGGAATAGGATAATGATGGAAAAAGAATAGGATAATTATGAATAGGATAATATTTCAAAAAAGAAATTGGATAATGACGGATGTGCCTTAGTTATCCAAATCTATTACCTTTCACCCTAAAATTGTGCCAAGTGTTCATTTGAACTCGAAATTGAAAAATTCAAAGTTTGGCACGATGCTTGAAAATTTTTCAATCAGCTCGAGAAAAATATCAGAACATATTTTTAAAGCAATTTTTGACCAAATTAAATTTTAATAGATGTCCCTGGCTGCGATTTTCCTTTATTTGAATCCGTTAAGGACCCAACTTATTTCTTAGATTACCCTCAGGTAACATATGTCGAATAAAACCTTCTAAAATATTTCGGGGTATTACACCGTAGGTGCCTTTTATACCTGTCACTGATCCTATTCTGAGATCCCTCCGGTCTTGAATGGTGTCGTGGGCGCCTCCTGAAGTACCCTGGGTCAAGCTTAACATGGATGGATCCTTTTCGGTAGATCTTCAGTTGGCTGGTGGTGGTGGAGGCTTGGTTCGAGATTTCATGGGTGCTCTTCTGGCTGGTTTCTGTGCGTCCCTCCGGGTGATATCGAGTTTCGATGCTGAGTTCCAGGCACTTCTTCATGGGTTGAGACTTGCTGTTCAATATTCAGATCATATCTGGATTGAGATGGATGCTGCCTAAGTCATGTCGGTGTTACAGTCGGGCTGTCCTGGCTCGGCAGTGACTCGGCACACATTCACGTCTATTCGTTTGTTGTGCTGGGGACGTCATGTTCGGTTCACTCACATCCCTTGTGAGGGGAATCAGGCGGCTAATTTTCTTGCAGGTAGGGGGCTCAGACCCCTACTCTCACCTTCTATGATACTGGTTCTGCCCCACGTCTGCTTCTCTCCATGGTTCGGATGGATCAGTTGGGATATCCCAACTTCAGATTCCGGTATAGTTAGATGATGGTGGTCCCTTTTTGCATGGTTTATGTGTGGTTCATTTGTTCTTGTTTGGAGTTACAGTTTGTTTGTGACTGTACTTCTCGTTTGAGTTCTTCTTTTGGTTTTGAGGATAGCAGTCGGCTTGTGGCTGCATCCTCGCGTTTTGGTTGTTTCTTTACTTGTTCCAGTACTTGGTTAAGGGTGTGTTGACTTTTGGGATACATCCGACCCATGACTTTGTACGAGACGCTTTATCATATTTATACAGGCTGAGCATGGTGCCGAATGCCCCACCCCATCTAGGGGTGTTCTTTAAAAAAAAAATTCTTGTCGTGTTGGAACCCCAACTCAAATATCAAGGAGTTATACATGTTAATTATTTAATATTATTAAAAATTGATACATTTTTTTATTGGGGCAGACTTGGGTGAGACCGTCTCATACATGAGACGGGTCAATACTCACATGCGGGGATCATTATTTATGGGTGAAGTATCATTAACTCACATGTATCATTATTTATGGGTGAAGTATCATTATTTATGGGTGAAGTATCATTAACTCACATATATTGATCCATCTCATGTATGAGACCGTCTCATATAAGTTTTTTTCTTTTTTATTATGACACACGCTTACCTTATATATACACATGCTATTAATTCATATTATAGTATGAAAATTGTATTTTGATTTATTAGAATAGATTTACCATATTATAGAGTGGTATAGAGTGGTAATATATAAAAATAGGCGTTTTTATTTAGTAAGTTATGTTTTTAACCACTTAAAAAAATTATTTATAGCCACCTTTCGATGAAACATATTTTTTTTTAAATAGTGGTTAAAAATATTTTTTACTAAGTCAAAGTGACTATTTAAAAATTTACCTCTATGATATATCATGTGAAATAAGGTACATTATTATAGTGAATTGAATACATATACCTTATATGAATGAGAGATTTTCGCCACTCATAAGGAGCGAATTTATGTACAATATATTACGACAGTTTTATATAGCAACATAATTACATATTAAGTATTTAAGTTTATTGTAGAAACGTGATTTAAATTTTTTATTATTTTGATAAGTAGAGTAATTTTGGCGGGAAATTAAAGTCCCAAACTATCCTATTTTTAGATATAGTAGGAGGATTAAACTAATTAAACAGATATGCAATTATAACTGAAACTGTAATTTTAGGAAAACAAAACATTCACAACATGAACATAGCTACATGATGCCACAACCTGCATAGCTAGCTACTTGTGTTCCCACTTCTACTGCGATATCTATCATATCAATCCCACCTTCAACTCCATCCGCAGCATCGATCATCTCATCAATCCCCATGTTCGTTGCTTCATCCGCAACTTTCACGATACGGTCCACAGATTTCTAAATCAAACAAATGACGCAGTGATAGATAAACTGTCATAAGAAAATTAATAAAAACTTGATGTAAAAACACTTTTTGTTGAATAGATAAGATGCCTTGTGGCTGTGGCAGCGGCGGAGCCAAGAATATTGTTGAGGGGGTCCAAATTTATAATGTAAAAATTCATAAATACAACGATACAAAATAAAAATCTCAAATATATAATGTAAAAATTCATAAATACAACGATACAAAATAAAACTACTACAAGTCTAATATTCTTAAAATAACATCACAACGTCTGAAAATAAAAAGATAAACATGGCAACCTCATAACATTTTCTCTTCTATTCTTTATATTCTGAAATCGCTGCATGATAGTTTCATTAGTAACATTTAAAATGATTTTGGTAAAGATGTTTAACAAGTAGTATTCCGAATTGTAAGATGATTTTTAGTGGAGGCAATAGCACCACAACTGGCAGCAGAAAAAAAAAATACTAAAACACAAACTTTTACAAAAGATTCGACCCAACTGTTCATAAACTTTCGTCCATAATAACGGGTTTAAAAAATCAAAACACTCAAAAACAACAATGGAAGGAAAAATTAAAAAATAAAATGCAATTTTTTTTAAATTTTTTAATACTAAATTTAAATTTAATATTAGTATTAAGTTTTAAATTTTAATATTAATACTAAATTTAATACTAATACTGAATTTTTAAAATTTTAAAATGCAAAGAATGAGGTTTTTAAATCTTTTAATACTAAATTGAATATTAATATTATATTAATTTTTTTAAAAAAATTTCAGGGGGTACTGGTACCCCCAGGCCCACTATCCCTCCGCCACTGGGTCGCGGTGTAGTGGTTGCATGTAATCTCACAGTCCTGAACAGTCGAAGGATCAAATCTTGTGGCTATCACTTCTATTGCCTTTTTTTTTCCTTTTAATTTCCTTTTACATTTTTTTTTTGTTTTTCGGCTTTTTCAGTTTTTTATTTTTTTCCCTTTTTTGAAACTGTACCCTTCAGTGTACCTTTTTTTTATTTTTTGCTTTTTTTATTTCGTTTTTTGTGTTTTTTTTTTCTTCTTCAGTTTTTTCCTTATTTTTTTTTCTTTTTTAAAACTAATATTCATTTTATCTCTCTGTGGTTATTGGTATAGGATCGATTGTTGCTTCCTAATTTGCTTTTTTTCTTATCTCTGAGCTTAAAACCTTTCTTAAATATTTTTTTTCTTTCTCAGTATTATTTTTTTTGGCCTTTTTAGTTTTTTTCTTTTAGGAAAACTAAAATTCATTTTATCTCTTAGTTGTATAGGTTCGATTTTTGCTTCCGCAGTTCGTCTCTCTTTTTTTTTTCATTCTAAGTTTAGGACTTTCCTTAAATGTTCCTACAATAGAATTTTTTTAAAAAATTTTCTATCGAATGATTTAATTATTATTACACTTTTTTATATTGATTGAATTTTTTTTAATGCAATATCTATTCTGTTTCATTTGCTTATTATTTTTTTTATTATTTTTCATTCTAAATGTATGATTTTTAATTCATGTCATTAGTAATCCATCTTTTGTGTAGTATTGTTTTAATGCTTCATTTTTGTTTTTAACCTCATGATTAGGTTTTTGAATCATTCATTAGTGATTAATATAAAGGTTTCAATTCAATGCATAATTTATTTCTTAATTAATTTAATTATAAGCTATTTCTATAAGCAGAATGAAAAGTTTAATTTGTAATGCTTCGTTAACAATTACTAAAAACAACGAACCTTGCTTCCCACATTTAAGTTATTATTATTATTTTGTTTGAAATTTTAAAATTTTCTTCAACAATATAACTCTGCAACCCCACGTTTGATTTTCAATTAATATTGTATGTAGTTTAATTTAATTTTAATTATACCTTGCATTCAATTACTTTGCATAAATTTTTTTATTTTCTTTTTCGGTTTTTTTTTTCCTCTTTTTTTTTTTGGAAAACTAAAATTGGCCTCTTAATGGTATATGTTCGATTTTCACTTTTGTAGGTTATCTCTTTTTTTTTTTTGTTCTAAGTTTAGGAATTTCTTTAATTGTTCGTACAATATTAATACCAAGTATCACTACTACTACTATTACTACTACTACTACTACTACTACTACTACTACTGTAAACATATTAACTATTTTTAAACTTTAAATTTAAAAAGTATGAAATAATTTTCGTACATCGCACAGGAAAAATACTAGTTATCAATTAAAACATCACTATAACACAATGGCATTACTCAATTAACACTATATATAATATTAGCAAATATTATTTAAAGCATCAATACAACACAAAAATAATATTATTAAACTATCAATTAAAATATCTCATAACATATTACGTACTAATGATTTTTCCCCAAATAATAACTAAATATAAGTAGATCAAATTACTCTTCATCGGGATACGTGTACATATTAGACTATTAACAGTTAAAAAGTTAAAAGTAAAAGGACATGGTAGCCAACTACAATTTAATTTCATGAGATGAGCGATGTCCTCTAGTCTATATTTTATATTTCATTTTTGTTTTGTTATTAAGTTTAATATTTTAAAAATGTTTATTATGAGATAAAAGTTATTATCATATATTTAATTAATCATAATTAATATTTATTTTTAAAAATTTAAAATTTAAAAATTATAGACCCTAAATATGAAATAATCAACGATATTAATCAATTATATTAACTAAAAAAATAAAAATTAATTGCTAAAAAATGAATATTAATCCTAAATAATAATTATAAAATTAAAATAATCCAAAAGAAATTAAAATTGAATAAAAGTGAAATTATAATAAATAATCAAAACAGAACACCAAACGAGTTAGAAAAAATGAACTAGAGAATTTCACATGTGATTTTGATATAAATATATCCAATTAACCAAACAGTGGATTAAACACCAAACAAACACAATATTATTAACTTATTTGAGACAAGATGATATTGTCAAATATTTAAACATAATATACAGTAAAACCTCAGTAAATTAATACTCGTTAAATTAATAAACTCTTTAAAATAATAATTTTGTCCAGTCCCAACCTGGGCCAGTTGAAAAAATCAGAAATATCGATAAGATAATAGAATTTTGGAAGACCTTTATATAAATATATGATCCTTCAATATCATAAATTAATAATTTTAAAAAACTACAAATATAATTAAGTTACTTTCAAATGAAAATTTTCATTAAGCCACAACTGTAAATTTTTTGAGTTCATATGAAAATCATCGCTTTTGCACTCACATGATTCTTCACATATTCATCTGTCATTATTAATTTTGAGACTAATTCTATATTGTGTACACAGTGTAACACAATGAATGTTTTTAGTAAGAACACAATGAATAATATTGAACTATTAAGAAACAGTGAACATTACTCATTAATTTTCATTAATATTGTGTGAAATGAATTTATTTAATATTAATTTAATAAATATGATATATAAATTAGTAACATACAATGACTTTTGATCTAATCAAAATTCAATTTCAATGGATCATGAAAATCCTCTTTAAATTAATAAATATTAATTTATGGATTAATTAATATCACTATAAAATAATAAATTTGCATAAAATCTTATGGTCCCAACACTATTAATTTATAGAAGTTTTACTGTACTATAGATCCTATCGACCTAAATAAACACGCCCAAATATATTCAAATTAAGAGAATCAAAATTAGGGAATAGTGATAGTAACGTACGCTGCATGCATGCATTAACAGACCTTCAAAGGGGAAAGAAATGAAAGGGAAAGGGTAAATTAGAGAGCCTACGTTTCTAGCCTCAGCCGAAGAAGATTGCTGGGGATTATCATTCCGATTTGCTTTGTTGTTTTGCACCTCCTGTCATAATATTGCTCTTGTAGTCAGAACATATAACTAAACATATTTAATAAAATAAAATAAAATAAACTATGTGTCATAAATGCATAGAAAATAACTCAAAAAGACACAAATTGAGAATTAAAGTAAACTATAAACAAGAAACACGAAAGCATATAACTAAAAAATAATGAAAAGAAACCAATATGTTTTAATTTAAAGTGGGTATATGTAAATTTTAGGGTTAATTGGTTTAAATATCACGAATTATTCATGATTTTTGGTTTTTAACACTAACTTTAAAATGTTGCCTCCACAACATGAACTTTCATTTTTTTGTAATTACAACATCAGTTCAAAATTGAGTGCAATTACAAGCACAAAAATTATATGAAATATTTAATCTATTTTAAAATGTTACACATACAACATAAACTTACATTTTTTTTCCAATTATAACATCTTTTTTTTTTTGCAATTATAACATCATGAAATACTTATATATTTCATGATGCATTTTATATTTTATTTACATGTGTTCGTAATATTATTTAGTATTGTCGTTCTATAAATAAATCTGACAGATTCATGTTGTCATATCCAAAAAATTGATTATATTACATGTCGAATATTAATTTAAACTCTATTTTCATGTAATTTTTTATGTTTTTATTCGTAATAATTCACTCAATCTCAAAAGTTTTGTAATTATTTATTTGTGTTTATAAATAATTTATACTCGTACCTCACACAGATAAAATACTAATTAATTTACATCAAATTTTCAATGTTAATAAAATAAAACATACATGAGAAATAAAATTGTATCAATGTATTACGGAAAAAATAAGAAAAAAAAATTAAGTATTTCGTATAATTTTTGTGCTTGTAATTGCACTCAATTTTGAACTGATGTTGTACTTACAAAAAAATGTAAGTTCGTGTTATGGAGGCAACATTTTAAAGTTCGTGTTAAAAATCAGAAATCATGAATAGTTTGTAATATTTAAATCAATTAGCCCTAAATTTTACGTGAATCTTAATTAATTTTTTAATGTATATGATAAAATTAACAATAAAGAATGAAAATGAAAAATATACTATGACTTAGTAACATAGATGATGCATGGAAATGACTTAGGCAAATGAAGATAGATGATGATTGGTCCAAAATAGCCCGACAAAATGACTTTCAGCCCGAAATAGCCCGAACCGAATAGCCCGATAACCCGATAGGGTTGGTCCGAAACCGACGGGTTAGCCCGTTTGACATCCCTAGAAATGACTTAGGCAAATGAAATAAGCTTGTGAAGAAAAAAAAAAGAAAAAAGCAATTCGGTACATACCTGAAGAATATCACAAAGATTAGGAGGTAGTTGTGCCTGCCCCGCGAGCTGTTCCAGAAGCTTAAGCAGAGCTCGCGTGTCGGCGAACTCACCGGGGGAGTGGTGGTGCTCGAACCTCCCTCGAGTGTAGCAGTCGCAGCAGAGGCGGTACGAGGTTTTCCCCTCGCAGCGCAAGCACGAAAAGTAGGCAGTTAGAAGCATGCCGCCACACGCGCTGCACCTAGGGATTGAGACCTTGTTCATGTAATAAAGGACCAACACTTCCTCAAAATCTAGGGTTCCATCTCCATTTCCGTCGAGTTTCCTGAAAATCTCGTCGTTGGAAAAAGAGGGATCCACTTTTTTCTTGAAATCTTGGAGGCTTACTTTCCCGTCGCCATTTTCGTCGAGGGATTTGAAGAACTGCTGCGCCAGATTTTTGTCTTCCTCTTTTGCTCCACTGTAGTAAGCCTTTGCAATCTCCCTAATCTCATTCATGTTTGATAATTTGTGCATGCCCCATGTTGCCACTTAGACATATATATATAAATGGGCAAGTCATGTACATGAGACCGTCAACGCGTGTTGACCCGGTTAATGCTTTGACCAAAAAATCGGTCAAAATTAGTACCATTCATAATACTGAAAAGTATTATTTGAAAGACTAAAAAGTATCATTTGTATCAATAAAAAGTATTGGGCAGAATAAAAAAATAGAGAAAAAAACTGTTAAGATCAGTATCAATTGACACACTAAAAAGCATCATTCGAAATTAAAAAAAAGTATCAATTGTATCCCTAAAAAGTATGATCAATTTTCACAATTTTTTTGATCAACGCGCGTTGACCGTCTCATATACATCTTATGCACAGGAGTTTTTGCGTATATAAATTATTTCTACTTGTAAATGACCAGTCTTATTCAATTAACAGTGTCTCGCTCAAGAAAACTAAATAATAAATATAGACCGTGAGCTGGATTAGGTGGTGGCTGTTCGAATTATTTATATTTCATTATGTTTTTGGTTTTCCAATGCCATATTTTATTTTCGATATGTAAGGTCAGGCCAACATACTAATATATAAAATGATACACGAAATTCAAAGTAATAGTGTACATATATAATTAATATATAGATGGTGCGTGTTGGTTTAATTACCAAATCATATGATAAGAGAATTATATAAAATTATGGCACAATTGGAAATTAATTTTTCTGAAACAGAACCACTTGAAACCACAAGAGGGACAACTTGGAGAAGTCCTAAAATATTTTCTACCGTCGATCACAACTGCGATTGACAGCTATTTATAAGAACGAATAAAATGGGGGAACGACTTGGACACGAGTCTTTCTAAATGTTTTGATATATATATATATATATATATATATATATATATATATATATAGGGATGGGATCTGGTGAGAACCGGTCGCTAGGTGAGAATCAGGAACCGATCCCATCCGTCCATTTTGCAAAATCGACGCCCCAGATCCATCCAGATTTTCGGTGGCATTTTTGTAATTATCGCGAAAATCTTCAATTCGCGCGTCTCATTAAGGGCAAAATCGGAACTGAACTCAGAAATTGCCCAGATTCAATTTTAGCATCCGACTTCGCTCATTTTAACCTCATGCATTTCTCATTTTAGCATGTGTTGATAAATAAAAATGGAACGATGATTTCATTGAAATGAAATGCAATACACCCTATTTGGGGACAGTGAACCCTAATGGGAATCTCATAATTACTAGTTGGGATCAGAGCCCTAATCGGAACGTAATAAATCTTAATTAGGAACGGTGAACCATAGTGGAAAATATCACATCAATTTTAGCATCCTACTTCGGTCATTTTAGCATCATGCGATTCTCATTTTAGCCTCATGCGATTCTCATTTTAGCCTCAGAACAAAAGGGAAGAATTATTAAATTACTATATTACCCCTCCGTCCAGAAAGTTGCCGAAAATGACAGGAATGCCACCGCTCATCTATTTAAATCTGATTTAATCTCGACCGTCCAGATTGAGTCAAACAAGGGCTATGATTGGTTCCTAGTTCCCACCTGAGGGAAGGGTTCTCATTTGATCATTTCCCTATATATATATATATATATATATATATATATATATATAAAGTAATATTACCGTATGTCCCAATTGTGATCACCTACTGGATTTGATGAAACTTGCATAATCACTTCAACTAGAGAAGAAGCAGTTGCCAAGTGCTGTACGCGTTGTTACGTGCCCAAAATGAAACTTGTATGCACTTCCTTGTGCCCAAGTGGGCAGAACAAGTGGAGAGTACAATTTGAATCATTAAGGAACGATGCAATTTTTTTTCTTGTATAACTTTGGATTTTGAGAGAGATTTAATCTACTTATAAATTGAAACTAAAAAGTAAACAAGGTTAATACTACATGAATATGGATGAAATCACAAAATCATAATAGTGTGCTCACATTGATCATTGGTGCATAAACACTGTCTACACAATCAAGCAAAATCGGTTATGGAATATCAAAACTCGCTGATGTACTCTTCATTTCTTCTTAAGTGTTATTGAATAAAAGAGACCCTTAATATTAATCGACTTCTTCTTAATTAACAATCTACAAGTATTATTAGCATATTTAATTAACCCACACCATTAAGACTTAAAGAAACTCCTGATTATGTTACAACCATATATATATATATATATATGGTTGACAACAAAATCAAGTGTATCATTCATAGAACTAATTTGACAATTACAAATTTATCAATTCTAATTGATTTTAGAACTAATCAATTGTGTATTGCGCACTGCATAATTAATCGAGCAATTAAGGACATAAGTCTACTATCTCGAACATAAAAAAGGCACAAGTGTGTGAATGTACGTGTAAAAAATCAATTAGATCTCACATTATGGCCCAGTTATAGCATAATTAATATCATCTCATTCCGAAAAATAAACTTAGCTAATCATAATGAACCTAAAATATTAAATAAGTACCAACAAGATGGAAAAATATATAAGAAAAAATAATTGATTTGAACAATTTGATGCAACCCTGCTACATGATAAAATCCTCTATAGTTCACATTTCATATTCCATTATTGTATCCCACTATCAAATTTCATATTTTATTTATTACAAAAATAAAATTTATTATAGTACAGCCGATCATAATTAATATTTATTACTAAAATTTAAATTTTAAAAAATTATATACCATAGTTTTGGAATAATCAACCCTAGTAATCAATTATATTTAACTGAAAAATAAATATTAAAAATAAGTATAAATCCTAATTTGGTAGAATGAACCCTAGATAATAATTATAAAATGACGCTATTTATTAACAATAAGTGACCGTAAGTGCACGGTGTTATTGTAATACATATGTGAGCAAGAATATCGTATCTTATAGAGACTGCAACTCCTATGCTCTCAAACAAAGTACCTCACTAATATCTAGACACTAAATACGCATATAAGAAGAAATAATCAAAGGAAAATAAAACGGCAAACTAAAATACTTAAACTGATTAATGGGGAAAACCTAGGTTTTAGGAAAAATTGATTATTATCTTATATATTCATATTGATTAATTCTTGTAACCCGACTTGGTCTTTAATTTATTAATGGTGGGCAATCACTGATTTGTTATCAGGTTGCTTATTAAGGTATATATCATAACATAGACATAGTAAGCATGCACTTCACTTGGTCGGTTCTTCACCCATGTCACTACTTTCAATTAAGCACACAAATATTTATTGAACCATATGCAATACTTGTTCAATTGGTCGATTCTTTCAAGCACCCATAACCTAAATTCTATCTTTCTATCAATTAATTCTTCTCTGGTGAGTATATCTAATTAATCAACTGTCATGCATAAATGGTGATCAAGTATTCATACAAGATATAAATAACCACATAAAAATCAAGTCCTGAGAGATAACAAGAAGAAAGCAATCAAATCATATTAATAAAATTCATAACATCCAATTCCTCTAACCCAACTATCAGTACAAGAAAATATCGTTCTGGCGATGGATCCAAACTTGAATTCCGTCGCTAATAACATGGGCGATGGAATGTGCCCATCACACATTTCCAGTTGCTAATAACACGGGCGATTGATTTTTTCCGTCAAGAACTGAGGCGATCCAATTTCGTCCCTAAATCATCACCAAATTCAGTTGTCAAAATATAAAAAAATATAAAATTAAAAAATTTAGCGACGAAAAAAATTCATTAATAAAAAAATAATAATAATTTGTGAATATTTTGAGATAAGCCCATCGGCCTAACCCACAAGAACTGGTCTAGCCACAAGGGGCCACATGCACTCCCTTTCTCATTTTATGGAGAGCAATTTTGCTCCAGAAGGTTTCAATCACCAGCGCTCCCGGTTAGTCAACCAAGCGTTAAACCGTAAGGATTCCTTACATATGAAATGTATAGAATATTATATATTGATGATATTACATGCCTTTTGTGTATGTTTTTATTTTTAAAATACATTAATATTATAAATGATGATGATGATGATAATGATGATGATGATAATAATAATAATAATAATAATAATAATATAATTAAAATTATTAAATAAATGATTTAATATAATTATATTTTAAGTAATATTTTATAATATTATAGTATTGTAAAATATTAAAATAAAAAATTTAAAAAATTAAAATAAAAATAATATAAAATATTAAAAAATAAAAAATATTAAGAAAAATATTAAAAATATTAATTTCAAATTTGTAAATAATAGTAATTGAAAAATAAAAAGTTATAAAAATTATAAAATATATAAATATTAAAAAAAATTAAAAAATAGAAAGAATAAATAAAATAAAATATTAAAAAGATTAATTTCAAATTCATAATTAGAAAATAAAAAAAATTAAAAAAACTAAAAAAATCAAATTTAATTTTCGCTATGGAAATATTTCGTAGCTAATCCATCACTAAAATAAAATATAATATTTAACGACAGATTTTTCCATCTTTGTCGTAGTGATGAAAAAATTCATCGTTATTCCGTTGTTAAATATAAAAATAAAATTTAAAAATTAAATTACGACGTTAAACGGTGGATTATTCCGGTGTTAAGTTAGCGACGGAAAAATCCGTCATTAAGTTGTCCATCATGTAATATGGTGACGGATGTTCCGTTGCCATGTTCGTCGCCTATTTAATCTGTCGCCATTCCTTCATCCGTGATGAAAGAATGGATTCCATTATTATTTCCGTCGCCGATTTTGTTTTCTTGTTGTGTATGAACTTAGCTAGACATAATTAAATAAAGAATAAGAACTAGAGTAAAAGTGTTTATGATAAATTCAATAGATAAAATCGTAGACATAGTGGAATCCAGCTATCTCTATTGTCTATGATATGACACCTGATCTCTAGCAATCTTTTGACCTTCTTTTGAGTAGATGGCAAACCCTCGCCTTTCTCTTCTCTCTTGTGTGTTATTGAATGATATTCCAAGTTTATAGGGCGTGTGCCATAGCGATGGCTTTTATATCTAGGTTTAAAATCCGGAATTGGAGATAAAAAATCGCACTCCTGCATACTCAAACACATGGGCCGACCGAAATATTTTCAGTCGACCCAAGGGTATATTTTTGCACAGGTCAACCTAGGTAAGTTGGATTAAGTTGACCCAGGCATTCACAAATTTACACTGGCTTGTGTCGACAGACACCTTCGGTTGACCCAAGTGTACTTCACATTGGACTTCAGATTTTTATGGGCTTTGAGTATTTAATCCAATGCATTGGCTTTAATTAAGTATTAAATTAAACCCAAGACCTTAATTAAATCCTTCTTTAACTTTTTATGTTCATATTTGACTATTTTGATTCTATTAATGCAAAACTAGCAAACACATCAAAAATTCTAAATGATAATAATTAAAGCACAAAAGCTATATAAAATATGTAATTTAGCATAATAAACATCATCGATTCATATTTAAAAGTTGTATAAAATACACTACTGTCGTAAAATTAATCTAAACCAAAACAAATTGAAATTGAAGAAAAAATTAAATAAAAAATCTAATAAAAATGAAAATGATTCACAAGCAGAATAGATAATTTCATTTGCCCTGTTAGAGATAAAATATACCAAATGCTTTGTATTTCATTAATTAGCTTTAGAGATATTTAGGTATCTAATAGGTGTTTTATTTAATTTTGTCGACCTGAACCTTGGATTTAAGATAGAAGCATAATTAAGGAACACGCTTGGGGGTGTAAGACTCAATCCCCCTACACCATCCCTAACGCCAAAGACAAGAAAATGAAAATTCAAATCAAAGAAAACCACGAATCACCCTTGAAGAGATTGTGTTTGTCTTAGGGTCATTTTTCAGATACACATGTACTGACATATATTTATGATAATTTATTTGTTTGTGGCATCATATTAAAAAATAAATATTGATCTGCTTTGCTGAAAGAGGAACACAGAGTTGAGTTGTGAGAATAAAATGTTTCCAAAACTATTCTAGGCAGCTTCCACTCCACGAATTTTAGGTTGTTTCTTTTTATGTGTTTGATTTGCTTGATTTTGTATGCTACCCTTGAAGAGATTGTGTCGTTTATTCAATCTCAAATCAATCACTATAAGAAAAATGCGATTTAGCGACGGATTTAATGACTGAATATATTTCATGGTTAAAAATACCGACAAATTAATGACGGATTAGGTTTGGGATGTTTAATGATGGATTAACAATAGATTTTTCCATCTCTAACTTAACGACACGCCGTATTTTTATTTTTAAATTTTCTCTTTATTTGTTAATAACAGAATAACGATGAATTTATCGGTCTTTAAGTTAGAGATGAAAAAATTCATTATTAAATATTATTTTTTAAATTTTTAATTTTTTTAACCAGAGCAATGGATTGGTTACGAAATAAT
This sequence comes from Perilla frutescens, assembly GCA_026008535.1. NCBI lineage: Eukaryota > Viridiplantae > Streptophyta > Magnoliopsida > Lamiales > Lamiaceae > Perilla > Perilla frutescens. The sequence goes on from BRKX01000002.1 coordinate 235,300, forward strand.
TCCGTAGCTAAAATAAATTTTGATTTTTTTTAACTTTTAATTTTTTTTAATTTTTTATTTTCCAATTAATACTTGATTATGAATTTGAAATTATTTTTTTAATTCTTATTTTTTATTTATTTTATTTTTTTCAGAAGTGTTTAATTATTTAATATTTTATATTATTTTTAATATTTTTTTTTTATTTTTCAATTACTAATTTATAACGAATTTGAAATGAATATTTGTAATATTATGAGTTTTTAATATGTTTAAAATTTTTGATTTATTTTACCTTTTCAAATTTATTTTATTTTATAATTTTTAAAAGAAATTATTATTTTATATTATTTTTTAATATTTTATAGCTTATTTTTATTTTAAATTACTAATTAATGATTTTTTTATAATTTTTTGTTTTAATAATCTTTACCACTTTAATTTTATTGTTATTAAGATTATTAATTAAAAATATATAATATTTGAGAAAATTAATTAATATAATCTAATATTAAATAATGATGTAACATAGTTATATTTTATAATAAACATGTAATATTAAAATTATAATAGATATTTAAATAAATTGAATAATATTATAATTATTTAATTTATAAATAAAAATTCAATCAAAATAGATTTCGTATGTAGATATATATTCTTTCTTTATTTTAAAATAAGTTCTTACTAGCCCACATGGTTAGAGGTGCATGGCACAAAACCTTGCTTTCCCAGAGACGGGTTCGAATCTCGTCCACGCAAAATTTCATAAATTAATTCTGAATTGCTCCTGGCTCGGTGATTGTGGCCCAAGTTACACCCTAAGCTAGGCTTAGCAGCGCACCAGTTTTTTTTTTCAACGACGGAAAAATTTCATCGTTAATCCGTCGCTAAATTTATAAATTTTTATTTTCTCACAACAGAATTTGATGATAAGTTAGCGATGGAAAAATCTATCGCTAACTTTTTATAACTGTTCTTGTCTCTTTCAGCGGTCCTAGCTCCAGTTCTTCGAAAATGGTTAAGGGTATAACAGTGATGGATGCCCCTAAGTCGAGCATAGCTTGGTCAATCTTTGTGCCTCTGATTTCACATGGGATAAAGAACATCTCTGGGTCTCCACATTTTTTGGGAAGCTTTCTTTGTATTAGCGCAGAAATATTCTTTCTCATGACAACTTGAGCTTCTTTCGGGAATCGGATCTTCTGGGTGCACAGCTCCTTCAAAAAGTGGGCATAGCGTGGTACTTTCCTGATTGCGTCCAAGAGTGGAATGTTCACCTCAACTTTCCGAAAGACCTGCAGTAGATCTTTGTTCTCTGATTGCTTCTTGTTTCGCTTCAATCTTCATGGGAAAGGGGGTGGTATGATAATCTCTCTCTTCAGGTGTTTGTGGCGCAGTTGGTACCTTGAGTCCTTCTGCGTGTGTGCTCTCCACTGATAGCTAGCTCTCTTTCTCTGGTATGACCTCATTGTAGCCTTTTTCATTGATTAACTCTTTTCCACCCCTCAGTGATATGGCATTCACGTCTGTCCTAAGGTTTGGTTCGGTCTGTGAAGGTAGGATCCCTTTCCCTTTTTCCATTCGCGAGATTGCCTCACTCAGTTGAGTGATTTGTGTTCCCAAGTAGGTCAGCCATGCCCTTATTTCAGTCACGAATGAAGCTGTACATTTCTGGTTGTTCATTGATTCTATGGCCATTTATCTTACCATGTCACCGGATGATGACGGACTCAACATACGAAACGTAAAGAACTTCAAGACACACAACATACTAAAATTTCAGCTTCAACGGAGAAAAAATGAACGGCAGCTGCGCAGGACGGGGGTTGGCCGGCGGCGGTGATGACGGTTGGACTCCGGCGACGACTTCGGCAATTTGCTGGCGGCGGGCAACAACTCTCTGGCAGCCTTCCAGCTTTCGACAGCTGCTTCCGCTGCACCACCTTCTAAACAATACTTAACCTGGGCCCGCATGCTCAATTTACTCGACGCGGGCCAAGGTTTCTCGATCGTCAACACGAACGAGAGAGAAAGAGAGAGAAGAGAGAGATGAGCAAAGAAGAATGAATGGGGAGGCCTTCTATTTATAGGAAAAATCTTGGCTTCCCCGGAAAGCCACTCCGGGTATAAAATACTGTTAAAGTGAATCTGGACTCGATTAAAAGTTACTTTATTCAATGGTGAGGTCCAAATGACCTCCAACACAAAATCTGAAAATATCGGAAGACTCGTTGGTTCAAGTACTATTGAACCAACCTAACTTGGGATGACGAAGAAGTCGTCTGAAGAAGAATGAAGAAAGATTCTCTTTTCAAAAATAGATTTACTATTCATCATCAGCGGCATATAAAAGTTCCGAGCGTTTGATTGACCTCTGATTGAAAATCTGAGAATGCCAACGGATTCCTTGTGCAATTTTCTATAGGGATGACTTGGCGAAATAAGACCCGAGTAAACACAAGATTTCGTGAATTTCTGAAAATCAAATCTTTATGGAAAACACTATTCACACTCTTACTTTATACGTTTTTCATTGTCGGGTTCTCAAATGACCTCGGATTAAAATTCTGAAAGTACCGTCACGCTCCTTGGTTCAATACCTTTTAAACAAGACTAAAATTGGCTATATTCGAATTGATATAAAAAATTTTAAAAGATAATTTTCGAATAAAACACACCTAACGTCGTGACTTACATCCGAAATTCCTCTTAATAATTCCTAATTCAAATTAGAAAAAAAATTTCTTAATCATATTCTGAAAAGTCGGGTTGTTACAATTCTTTAGTGGATTGAATTAATATTAATGAGCTTAAGTTGTGTTTGGGCTAGACACGGGAACTTAAGGCCTATTGGAGTCCCAACCCTAATTCTTTTTAGATCCTTGTTGTAACCCTATATATACCTTATGAAGGGAGAAGAAAAATCCTAGCCACCACGAAGAAAAATTTCAAAATCCTCTCTCCCAAAAGGATAGATTTTCGAAAATTTTCGTCTCCAAGCTTCTACAAGGTCTAGAAGATCATCACGAAGATGACATCTAGATCGAGGTTGGGTCATATAACAGAAGATCATTGAGTGGATTACATAAAGATCAAAGGAGTTGTAGATTTAATCATCTACGTCTCAATGTTTTATTTGATTGCAAGATAATCCGATAATCACTTTTTTTCCACTGCGCATGCGATTTAGATTCGGTTTTAGCATGCAATGGGATATGGGATCATTTTGATCAAAATATTTTATTCAATCAGGTCCCGCAATACACATCTCAAGTGGGTCATCGCATAGGTTGGGCTTGGGCCACTATGTGCATGGTGTTCTTACACGTGCAACTAGGTTTTGCGCCGACAATATATAGATTATGCATTATGCATGTAAGAACCCAATGGACACCAAAATTCATTTTTAATCAAAATGAATACTAACTTATTTCACACTCAAGTTATATTCATAGTTCAAGGACATAAAAAATGGAATTCAACATCTCAAAGATATATTACCTTAATTAATTCACTCAAAAACCCAGAAAAGATAAGGGTGGATGCCGATGTTCGCCGACACCGGCGCCAATATTTTTTTGGAGGTGGAAGGGGGAGTGGTGTAGAGAAAATGAAGAAGTGTGGTTTTTCTCTCTTTATTTTTATAGTTTTTTAGAATTTTTATTCTTTAACTAAGGGCATTTTGGTTCAAAATAGTTAATCTTTTCTTACAATTTTTGTTCTTCAACTAAGTGTATTTATAAACTAAAAATTGATCAAGTGGTGCCCATAATTTGATAAAATATTTTTTATTTTCAAAGATTCCCACTTCTAGCTACTTGCAATAGGAGTAGGTAACGTACAAACCTACTTTCCACTCGAAGAATAAAAAAAAAAAACGTATTAAGTAGGTGTATATTTTCTTATTAGAAATTTAAGAACCCATACCAACCATGGCGGCTTCAATTGTTTTCAACCTCATATATATTTTTTTTAATTATTCCATTCATATATTACATAAGTTTATTTGATTCATTAGATTTACAAACATGAGGTCAAGTTGATGATTATTCAAGATCGGAAAATGTTAGCATTAATTTAAAATGGATAACACCAAGTTGGCCTCATGCATGTGAACTGTATTTTTCTATTGCCTAATTGAAGTTGCGATCAACACTTGGTAGATTTTCCAATCAGTAATTCGAGAACTCAAACAAACCATTTCAGACGTTCTTTCGTTTTCAATCTCACACTATCTAATTAATCAGTTCATATTATGTATAAATATATATACACACACAATATTTTTAATACTAACTCGGACGCATACAATAAAAATACCAGATTAGAATATTGCTTGAATTTTAAAATGGAGAACATCAAGTTGGATGCGTGAATTATTTGTATTGCCCAGTTGAAGTTGCAATCACCACATTTATAAAGACTCATTCACGTACATGCAAGTCATCCCAATTTGCTCTTTCTTTAAAACATTTGGTGCAACACATACAACTCATCCAAGTTTCTCTATATATAAATTATATGTGGCGCAGAATGATCATGAGTAGAGACAAAAAATAAAACAAAAAAGAAAAATGAACGACATACGAAAGGTAGCTAGGGCTTATTTTGATCGGAGAGAAGAAGACGAGAAGAAACTTGCCCGGAGATTCTTCGAATCACTGGATGAAAATGGCGATGGGAAGGTGAGTCTCCGGGAGTACAGAAAACACGTAGATTCCCGTTTCTCAAGCGATCACATGTTCAAGAAGCTAGATGAGAACGGGGATGGAACCCTAGATTTTGAGGAAGTTTTGACACTTTACTATATGGATAATGTTTCTATCCCGAGGTGCAGCGCTTGCCATGACATGCTTCTGAGCTCGTCGTACTTCTCTTGCCTGCTCTGTCTCGGGAAAAACTCGTACCACCTCTGCTGCGCCTGCTACGGCGGAGGGAGGTTCCAGCACCACCATTTATCCAGCGAGTTCGCGGATACGCGAGCTCTGCTTAAGCTCATGGAACGACTCATGGCGAATGCTGAGGTAGCTACTGCTCACCCTGATGATCCTGATGCTTCTAAGGTATGTATGTGCAAACATGTGTCTTTATTTTTCTTGAATTTTTACTAATATCATTTTATATGGTGGAGGTGATACTATTGTTTTGTATGAATTATATAAAGTGAAATAAAAATCGGAATGATCGAAATCGAATATTATAGCAACAGAAAATAGTGTCAGTAGGGAAAAACACTCGTCATTGTACTCTTAAAAATATTTATTTCAGAAACCCTATCAAAATACTAACATATTTTTAAGTTTGTATAAAAATAAAGTTCACTTCTTTCTCTCCTCTCTCTTTCGTGGGCATCTGCTCACTCTTTTCTCTTTCTCTCTCGCATCGATATCTATATCCCTGTGGCATGCTTCCCCTCTCTCTATTATCTCACTGAGAGACCCACCATCACATTGTCGGAAAAAATGGTGTCACCCTCTCTTTTCTTTTTGCTTCCCCTCCCTTTTGTCTCTCTCTATTCTCTCCCCAGAAGATCCACCACTGGAAATGACTCTCCCCTCCCCTTTTGTCTGCACTTGGTTGTTCATTGCAACCTGCTCACTGTCGTGACGAGAACTCCGCCATCCCCAAGAAGAGAGTGGTTGGACGCGGGGATGAAAGAAGGGATCAAAGGGGCGACAAAGAGGGTGGTCGGACGTGGGGGAGGGGGAGGACAGATGGGATCCTCTATTCCAGATTTGATGTTCCAATCCGTATTCCACGATCAAATTTATAAGGTTTTCTTCCATTTTTTTCATCAATTTTAATTTATTATATTTTAGTTTAATTTTAAGATTGTTTTTAGGTTCACCCCACCCAATTAGGGTTTATAATCATTTTTTAGTATTTAATTTTAAAAAAAATGATTATTATGGTTGATTATTTTAAAAATATGATTTATAATTTTAAAATTTTCAATTTTTTGTTGATAGATGTGACTAGGTCGATTATTTTATAGTTAATTTTTATTTTTATAATATCTATTATTAAACTTGCTAAATCGATCATGTAATACGAGTTGGAACACCAAATCTGGAATAGAGAATCATCCTATTCCGGGGAGGACAACTATTTGTTGAGTTTATTTGTTTTAATTTTTGTTTTTCAATTTTTTTTTTTAAATTTTCGTTGTATAGCTAAGAGTATTTTGAGTAAATTAAATTGATTTATAAGTTAGTGGGTAAAATAATTTTTTTGAAAGTTTATATAGATAAAAAAAAAGTTTACTCTATGAAAAAATTAGATGGAGCTCTTTCTTTTTGTGAATTTTAATTTTTTTGTTTAATTTTTATTTTATAAATAAGGGTATTTTGGTGTAAAGTGAATGTAAATGGTTTTTTTTTTTTTTTTCGAAAGTTTAGGTGGGCAAGATTACTAAGTTTGCTCATATTATAAATAAATTTTGGTAGCTTCAACTTGAGTTTAATTAATATCCATTGGAAGTTGTCAAGTTCTTAATTTGGTTTAATGTAGACGATCGAAATGCTTGAACTTGTATTGGTACTATATAGGATATAGCACACAGATTAAATTATACTTGTTCATATGTAGAATGCTTAATTACCCAAACCATCTCCGTTTGAGCAATAATTATTTACTTTTTAAATGGGTAAAGTTGAAGATTTATAAGGTATGTACGTAATTAATTCATTAAAAATAACCTATTTGAGGAAACAAAAAGATAAAATCAAAAGTAGTACAATGACCTATTGAATTAAGCTTTTATAGTAGTAGGTAAGTACCAAAAGACACATGTAGTTTGCTATATATATATATATATATATATATATATATATATATATATATATATAGGGAAAGGATCAAATGAGAACCCTTTCACTAGGTGGGAACTAGGAACCAATCCTAGCCCTTGTTTGACTCAATCTGGACGGTCCAGATTAAATCAGATTTAAGTGGATGGGCGGTGGCATTCCTGTAATTTTCGGCAACTTTATGGACAGAGGGGTAACATAGTAATTTAATAATTCTTCCCTTTTGTTCTGAGGCTAAAATGAGAATCGCATGAGGCTAAAATGAGAATCGCATGATGCTAAAATGATCGAAGTAGAATGCTAAAATTGATGTGACATTTTCCACTAGGGTTCACCATTCCCAATTAGGGTTTATTACGTTCCGATTAGGGCTCTGATCCCAACTAGTAATTATGAGATTCCCATTAGGGTTCACTGTCCTCAAATAAGGTATTTTGCATTTCATTTCAATGAAATCATCGTTCCATTTTTGTTTATCAACACATGCTAAAATGATAAATGCATGAGGCTAAAATGAGCGAAGTCGGATGCTAAAATTGAATCTGGGCAATTTCTGAGTTCATTTCCGATTTTGCCCTTAATGAGACGCCCGAGTTGAAGATTTTCGCGATAATTAGAAAAATGCCACCGAAAATCTGAATGGATCTAGGGCGTCGATTTTGCAGGATGGACGGATGGGATCGGTTCCCGATTCTCACCTAGCGACCGGTTCTCACCAGATCCCATCCCTATATATATATATGTGTGTGTGTATGTATGTATGTATTTATGTATGCATTCTAGAAATAATATATTGTTGGTTGCTCATATGATATAGGAGGTGCAAAACGATGGTGCAGGCAGTAAGGCAAAACCCAAACAATCATCTCCCACTCCGACTCGGTCTACAACTGTAATAACCTCTCTACACTTGAAACTTCTGATAAAATAGAAATCTATAGATAGACAACACTACTTTTATAGCCACAAGCACAAATTAACTACCCATAACTTTGTAGTGTTTTAACTTCAAATTTATTCTTCTCTTGGTGAGTATATTAGTTGAAAATTAAAATTACATAAAAAATACTATGCCTACATCATAATGACCATTATCAAATTTCTTTATCTTAATTCTTAATAAAAAATAAAAAACTTCATATTTTTTGAGGTAGTCTCGTCACTTGTGCATCAACGTCTTACGTACGGGTCAATTTGTAAGAACGAGTTAATATGCAAATTTAAATGTAATGAAATACTAGTAAAATTACAAGTATATTACTAAATACGGGTTTGAATTTGAACTTTGATTCGTTTCACGAATTTTGACCACGACAAAAGCCTCACACAAATTCTTATGATTTTTTTTATTAATTTATATATTTCTGACATCAACCCTCTCATCTTTTGTGTAGGAAACCGTTGTCAGAACACTGGCCATTTGTGCTACAAGGACAATAATAATTAAAGGCGTCACGGTCGCAGCGGTTTCCTCTGGTTGTTGTATAATGTAGTCACAAAGTTTGTCCTTAATTAAATTGCAAAAATGAAGAGTAAATGGTCTGCGTTTAAATTATATATATAGGCATGATGTAGAATGAAGTTGTGCAACATATATGTCTTTAATTGATAAGATTCATCGATGTTGTAATTGCAAATATTATCGATTTCATGATATTTTCGGTTATAGGTTTAAATTGTCTGAAAAATTAAAATTAATATAAAGTTCATGATATCATTATTTTTAGTTATGGATTTTTTACTAAGTTTTATTAATTAATCTTACTCTTATCACTTATCAGTATTTTTCGTTGGAGCTCTAAAGCAGGACATATATTAAATCTGTTAGAGCTATTTTTGAATAGATGGTTTATTTTCTGATGGAAAGGATTATTTGCGCTAATATGTATAATTATATTTGGTAAATAATAATATTATATATTTTTGGAGAATTGCTTGATTATGTTATCAAACTGTAAATATTTTGATCAAATGCGCTTTATATGCGTAAGCACTTGCATATAAATGATATAATGATTTCATGATATTAAGCTTCATTTTGTTTTCTCCACTTTTAATACCTACCTAGAGAGCAAGACAATAGTAATTCGTCATCACCATCTAAATTCAAACTTGAAGAAAAAATATTATTTCTTCAAAAAATTATGCAATCTCTGAAAGATTTTTCGGTTCAATCATTTACAATAATTATATTATTCAAATATAACATTTTTGAGGGGGAGACTAGTGACTTCTATATAAAGTTTCCCTATAGGCTCTCGAAGTTGAATTTTATCATATTATTTATTAGTTTCAAAGTTATCAAACATACACTACAAGAAATTATCAATATAGCTACGAAAATGGCGACGGAATGTATTTGATCAACACGTATGCCGACATTAGCGACGAAAATGGCGACGGACTTTTCCGTCGCTAACTTAACGACGAAATAATCCGTCGTTACACCTCATGATTTAAATTTAGAATTTTTTTTTAAAATTTAACTACGGAATTAGTGACGGAGTTAACGACGGAAAAATCCGTCGTAAACATTTTTTTAAATTTTTTAAGTTAGCGACGGAATTAGCTACGGAATATTCCGTAGCTAAAATTAAATTTGATTTTTTAAATTTTTTAAATTTTTTTAATTTTTTAATTTTCATTTACTATTAATTACGAATTTGAAATTAATATTTTTAATATTTTATCTTACATTTTAAGATTTTTTTATATTTTATATTATTTTTTATTTTAAATTTTTAAAATTTTTATTTTAATATTTTAATTTATAATACTATAATATTTTAAAATATAATTATATTAAGTCATTTATTTAATACTTTTAATTTTATTTTTGTATATATTATTAATATATAATATTTAAGAAAATTATTTTTTCTCAAATATTTTAATTTTCAAATGTTTTTTAATTTTCTTTAATTTTTTTAATATTTTATATTATTTTTAATATTTTTTATATTCAATTACTGATTAATTAAGAATTTAAATTTTATTTTTTTTAATAATTTATTTATTGTACTTTTTTTTATCTTTTTTATTTTATAATTTTTTTATTTTTTATCATATTTCGTATTATTTTTTACATTTTAATTTTTTTTATTTATTTTATTTTTTGAATTTACAGATTTCGCTGAATTTATTTAGCCTCCACACGCAATCGGCCCGACTTGATGACTAGTTTTTTTTTTTTTTTGTTTTTTTTAACTACGGAATTAGCGCCGGAAAAATTCCGTCGCTAAATTATAATTTTTTTTATTTTCTTAGGACAATATCACACAACAATTTATGGCGACGGAAAATGGGTATGGGGCAACGGAACTTTTTGTCGTTATTCCGTGATTTTTTTGTAGTGATTGGTGGATAATGGGATGGTGAGAGGAGATAATGATGAAAATATTCAAGAGAAAATTGTTGAAATATTCTCTGAAAATTCAAGTGAAGATGATGACTACAATCCAATTGGTGAGAGTTAAACTGATTATGGGTTAAGCGATGATAAGTTGGTGTCTGATGATGAAGAATATTTAGAGGCGTGACAAGAAAATAACCATCAGAGTTTCTGGATAGAAGGGTGGCGGAAAATATTTTCTTGCCGAATGATATTCTGGGAGATGAAGAAACCACATAACACTTTAGGGGTTACCAGTCTGACTACGAAGATTCAAATGATGAAGCGAATTCAAATTCAAGTGATAGTGAAATGGGCCTCAATAATGCGACCGGTGGGAAACAAAAGAGAAAAAGAGTGACTTATGATCCTAAATGTGATCATAAGTCATTGAAGTTGGTGCTAGGTATGAAATTTTTAGATAGTTACTAGTGTAAGCATGCAATTCAAACTATATCTCTTGTGTATGGCTATCCGATCCACTTTACGAGATCTAATAAAAGACAATGTGAAGCTATGCATTCCTAAATATGGATGGAAGTGTTATGGGTCTTTAGTGAAAAGGGATCAATCGTTTGTTATTAAAACGTTATCTTGTGATGGCCATAAATTCCGTAGAGCTATGGACAACAAACAAGCCACTGCTAGTTGGCTTACAAGTGAGTACATAGGGACTATCAGAGATTACCCAAATATTAGGATTAAAGAATTGCAAACTGATATGATGAGAAATTATGCGTGTCAAGTGAGAAAATGGAGGTTGTATAGAGCCAAGAAGCAAGCTCTTGAGATGATTAGGGGTTCACTTTCTGATCACTATGCTTTGGTTAGGAGTTTTGTGGCTGAATTGATGAAAGTTGATAGTGAGGGGTAATTTGAGATTCAAGTGAGTGACGGGGGTTTGTTCCAGGTGATGTATGTTGGTTATAGTGCACTTAAGAAAGGATTCTTGAGGGGTTGCAGGCCTATTATAGGTCTAGATGGTTGTTTTTTGAAGACTATTTTGGGGGGTGTGCTACTGTGTGCAGTCTCGAAAGATGGAAACAACCAAATGTTTCCAATTGCATGGGCTGTGGTCGAGGTTGAAAATCGATCGTGTTGGAGTTGATTTTTAAAAATATTGATGGATGAGTTGGGAATATCAGATGGCTTAGGGTTCACTTTTATAAGTGACCAACAGAAGGTGGAAACAAAGTTTCTAATATTTTTTTAGTAAATGGATTATTTTAAAGATATTTAATGTTTTTATTATCTTTCTGCAGGGCCTCATTATTGCAGTGGCGGAGCTTGCTCCTCATCCTGAGCATAGAAATTGTGCATGTCATGTTTACTGCATTTGGAAAAAGACATAAAGGACCTACATTGAAGAACATATTCTGGAAAGCTATGTGTGCTACATATATTGAAGCATTCAACATTGCTTTAGATGATATGAAGGCTGAAAATGAGGTAGCTTATTTGAACTTTTTGGAAAGAGAGCCTTAAAAATTTTGTAAGACCTTTGTTTCCACCATCCCTGTGTGTGATATGATTGATAATAATGTTAGTGAAACCTTTAATGGGTTCATCATAGAAGCAAGGGGAAAACATCTTTTAAATATGCTTCAAGATATCGGAAGCCAACTTATGAAGAGACAATATGTTAAGTTCACTGCCATTGGAAGAGTTACTGATAAAGTCTGTCCAAACATCAGAGCTAAGGTTGAGCAGTTAAAGTATGAAAGCCTCGAATGTGGAGATGATTAGTTCATTGTAAACATGAGAAATAAGACCTGCACTTGAAGATCTTGGGACTTAACTGGAATCCCATGTATACATGCATGTGCTGCAATGACGTTCCTCAAGGTAGAGACATCAAATTATGTGGTAGATTATTTTTCAATCAATAGATACACAGAGGCTTACCGCTTTGGGACTGAACCTTTGAATAGCAGGAAGATGTGGCCTAAAGTAAGTGGAGATCTAGTTCAACCACCAAAGGTAAGAAGAATGCCAGGTAGGCCCAAAAAAAAGAGAAGAAGATCTGCAGAAGAGAAAGAAGAAAATGCATCAAAGCTTAAGCGATTTGAATTCGTGGTTACATGTCGACGGTGTTTTCAAGAAGGCCACAACAAATGTACTTGCAAAAACAAAACAGTCCAGAGACCAACAAAACCCACTGTAATATTGAATAATTTATTCACTATAATTGCTTGGTCACTTTTATTTCATTTTATGATCATTTTTTTCTTCTATAATTTAAGTAAGAAGAGGCGGACCAAGGAAAGAAAATCCTACTGAACATCAACCAAACTTAACGGTTAGAGGCAGGCAGACCAAGTAAAGCTATTTCACAACCATCTAGTTCTAACATTAATGAAAGATCATTGGTGAGTTGTTGTTGGTTTTTTTTTTATAGTTCTAACTTAACTTGATATATGGTTAATGCTATGTTGTCATTGCAGGCAAAAAGCGGATATGGTGTATTATCGTGTGAGGGCACATGAAACATCTACATGAGGGTATTCAAGAAAATTTTAAATATATATTATGTATAATAGTATCATACATCACAAGTTAATTATTTTTTTTGCAGATGCCCGATAACAAAGAAGTCCACCTTGTTAACTCTGATGGTGGATCTCGAGGTCGTGGTGGATCAATTGTATTAGCTTCTACTTCAGGAGTTCAAGGCCAAGGTGATTTTAGGACACAAGAGAGCCGCACTTTGATTTGATCAGAGTTGCAATCAAGAACAAGCCATTTGCGAAGAACAAGCCTTTTGATTTCATCATACATTTGAGAGACACAAACTTGTGTATTTTGATATGAACAAGAACAAGCCTTTTGTGAAGAGCAACCTCTTTTTCCCCTGAAGAGTGAAAGTAGTTTATGTTGTGAAGAAATCTTTTGAATGACTAGATGGACTAAGTCGGACATGTCATCAATTGCTAGCCGGAAAAAATTGGGGATGTTTAATTTCATTCAAATTGAAACGTGGTGTTGTAATTGACTAAGTTTAAACGTGGTGTTTAATTTGTAAAAGTGCATAAATGTGGTGATTTATTTGGCAATTAACCCTTATTATTATTATTATTATTATTATTATTATTATTATTATTATTATTATTATTATTATTTTTGAGAAAGTATGAAAATTAGTTATAAATATGGGATAAACGTTGTCTCATTTGGTGCAGCTAATTAATTAACACACTACATATTAATTGTGGTTTACTGGTTTTTATTAATATCAATGTAAAAGGTGATTCTAGGAATTAACACACTACATATTAATTGTGGTTTACTGGTTTTTATTAATATCAATGTAAAAGGTGATTCTAGGTAGTTAGGTGACATAACACAAATGATTAATTAAGGATGCGTGAACATACCTTGGGGAAGAGTTGGGAAGACATATTGCAAGTATGTTTCTTCAAACACGTCGTCGAGAATGCAGGTGTTGGTGAAGCATCTGTTGGAGCGCTTTATTCTCCATTTTCTCAATCTCCATATCATATATCTCTTTTACTGTGTATGAACTGGCGTATGAGTTTGATAAGTATCTCCTTTCGACTTAATTTCCATGAAGAAAGACATACCCAAGCACGGCACTCAAATCCATCCACGATCTCTGGATGGTTGTAAAATTCTCTGGATGCATATAGTAGTACTTTCATCATCACTGCGGAGCAGCAATTCCACGTCGTCCTTCAACTCCACCGCATGATGATCTGATTCTGAATATGTAGGAGAAGGGCCCACCAATCCCTCTCTCACATTATTTATTTGTGACGTCTCATCATCTCTGAATTTCCACAGAAACTTTTCTGTTTCTTGAAGCTGATGATGGATGAACTTGATCTCATAGGAGAACTTTAATAAGCAGCTAGCCGAGAAATTGGTCACTTTGGCCAATTTTTGTGTTGCTTTACTGCTCATACCCTCTCCAGATTTAAGAATGTTTTTCCAAACACAAACCACACTCAGTCAAACTAAGAGAGAGACCGGCGACGAGCGACTGGCAAGACCGTGGTTGTGCTAGGCCAGTTTGGTGGTTGGCCGAGAAATTTTGCTTTCAAATCGGGGATTTCCATTTTTCTTCCTGATATCGAGAGAGAGAGAGAGAGAGAGAGAGAGAGAGAGAGAGGGAATTTTGATTCCTAAGTAGCCCTTGCCGTGATTTTTAGAGGGAAGGTGGTAGGGGGTTTAATTGCAGGTTAATTATATTTGCACTTTGGACTCAATTGTTTTCAAAAATTAGAAAAACTATCCCAAAAAGATTATGAACTCTAGATTTAGCCTAATCTCTTTTATTTAAACTCAAAATCTGGCCAGAACTTTATCAATTATTTTATTAAGCTCATAAATTTATAATTTCCAAATTCAGTAAAATTAAAATTGACCCAAATGATTTATTTAAAATTATTTTGATACTAGTTGCGATGTAATTAGGACGTCATTGACGTTGTGATTCTCTTCTTGATTTTTAGAAGTTTCTTATTTTCAAGTAAATGAAATTATTATCTTTATAAGTATATATGATATATGAATTTTTAGAAAAAAATATTTTTAATACAACTTGAATTATCATGTATGGAATGTTGATGACATTTAGTACACACCAGAAGATGTCATATGCACAGTTGGAGATGTATTCTAGAAGAATAATAATAACAAAAAGTTAATTACGTTTTACAATTATTACAAAAATTGAAAGGTTGTTCGAAAGAAAAAAACCAAGGTGAAAAAGTTATGATATTAGAGACTATTAACCCTCAAAGAATGCAACATGGCAAAGATTCTCCGTTTAATGACGAAAGAATTTTTTGGGGAACGGTCTCTAGATATGGGCAACTATTGATTTCTGATCTTTCAAGATTCCTCATTCCACCTTCACCAACTTTTACAATATTTCTCAGATTCCATAACTCTTGGATGACCAAGAAACGAAGTTTGCGAAACCCATCACTAGAGATTACCATTTCATGACAAGTGCATGCATTCTGCAATTTGAGGTCGGATAATTGAGGAAGCATCTCCAGTATCGGTATGGGGTCTTCATCAAGACAGCTATTAACTAAGCTCAAGGAAAAAATATTCGGAGGGAAATTAGTGGCACTTGGTAACCTGGTAAGGCACCCCTTCAATTTGAGTTTAGTGATATGCTTTAGAAGGCCAAGCTCATCTAAGGAAGGCATGCTTCTAAAACGAAACCCTCTTAAGATAAGACAATAAAGATTCTCCAACTCAGCCAATGATGCAAAGAGCTTGCTTACATTTGAGTTCTCATCCACTTCTTCAATGCCCAATCTACGAAGACTAATCATCTTATTTTTCATGTCCGACACCTCATATGTCCAATCATCAACTGTGATATAGGTCAAGGTCTCAAGATTCATCAATGCGTCTATCTTCAATGGCTTCAGACATATTATATTAGACATATAGAGGTGACGAAGGCAATCCATTTCCCATAAAATATCTGGGACTTCCACCATAATGTTTTGCGCTATATCCAGAACCTCGAGCTTTTTCAGGCAGCGCAACGATTGTGGGAGCTCTTGTATGTAATTGTTTCTCAATCCCAAGTATCTTAATTCAATCAAATCACCAACCGTTTCAGGTAAAATCTTCAACCCAAAACCTTCCATGTCAAGTACCTTAAGTTGTTCAAAATGTTTCCAATAAGATGGATGACAGACGCTAGAGTAACCACCACCACCGTGGAAGAAAAGAGAAACAAGATGCCCATCTTGATTCGTGGAGTAATTGTAATTGAACTTGTCGTATCTGCTACAATGGATGACACGATGATGAGGAGGTTCATGAGAGGCTCGATTACTTCCATCCTTCCTTAGGATCTCAAAACCTATTTCATCCACCGCCTTTCTGATGGATAGCCTGTGAAAAATAGGATTAATGCGAATCGATTTTGTTGAATAAATGGTCTTATCCACTTTTTCAATAAAGGACTCTTGGCTTAATTTAATGAAACCTAATTCACTTTGATATTCTTTCGGTCCTCCTGCAGTCCAAATATTTATCAACTTTTCTTTCCTGATAATTGTACCTTCCTTAAAGAAGGCAAGGCGTAAGAAATATGGCTTCACTTCTGCATCCATATTGAGGTAAGTCCACTCCATCACCTCTATAGTTTCACTCAATACCAAATTCATTAATGATTCTTCTACAACTAGTTCTTTCCATTTACTCCCGGATCTTCTCTTCTCTGCCCACTGCCTCCCCACCTCTTTTATGGCTAATGGTAGACCGCCACATTTGCGCATCAACATCTCTCTCCCCTTTTTCTCCAACTGCTTTGGGAATTCTTTATCACTACACAACACTGTTTGCAATAATAATTGCCAACTCTTATCACCATCAAGATTTTTCATCTTATGCGCACAATCTCCATATGGGTTGCAACTTATTTGGTGGCTGCGAGTTGTGAACAACAATCTACTTCTTTTGTCTGCTTACATAAGAACAATTCAATATATAGAAAGATCGATGTTCAAAAGCCTATCTATATATTAACTAGAAAGTTAAGACATACTAGCTATCTACATTGTACGATTTAATCAATTAATATAGTCATTCATTTTTTAAGATGAGCTATAGTAATGTAACTTTAGGTTCCTTTTTATATTAAGACACCACAAAATTTAGTCTTAAAAATAATACCAACAAATTAAAATTCAATTACAGTCTAATAACTATGACTTTGTCCAAAAATAGTGCTGTTAACAATATATATATATATATATATATATATATATATATATTTAGTTCTATAATTTTGTAGGAAAGCTCAAATTTTATCATATTTCTAACGAAACATTATCGTTCGATAATGCTAGTGAGACATTTTCATCTTGTTTGATTTTTATTTATTTATTTTGGCAATTTGTGAATTATAACTCTCTTTATTTGTCGATTTTGTGTAAAATTTCAGCATTTTGTTGTTTATGTTGATTAAACAAGAAAATTAACAATTTGTTTAGTGTTGAAGTTCATTTGAGTTCCATTAAATTAATGATTGATACTGGCTAATTCGGTGTTGGTTAATATGAAGAAGGATCCACAACAATTGATGCTACAATTTCATTTTCCTTTTTCCCAAGAATTGAGTTTAGAGGTTTTTCCCTCCTTATGATAAATAATATCTTAAGTCACAAATAAAAAATAAAAATTATGGCAGAATTAATTACGAGATATAATCCTCCAGTGTACATTTTCTAACCTACTCTTGTGTCCCACTATAAAATTTAATATTTTGAAAATGTATTTTACAAAAATAAAATTTATTAGTGTATATAATCAATCATAATTAACATTTATAGCTAGAAATTAAATTTTTAAAAGATTATATACCCTACTTATGGAATAATCAACATCATTAACCAATTATTATATTAAATAAAAATAAAAATTAATTACTAAAAAATAAATATAAACCCTATTTTGGAGGAATAAACAATGAATAATAATCACAAAATTAAACTAATTAAACCAAAAGAAATTTAAATTGAAGAAACAAATGGATGAAAATCTAATAAAATCAAAATGGGACACCAAATGCATTAGATCAAGTGGACTAAAGAATTTCATTTGATTAATTATACTTTTGGTTACATGAGAATATGATCCAAACTCTTTTACTCCCAAAAAAGTACATTTTTGGTCTCTAGTTTGATTTTCCTGACTTTTTTTATACCATTATATATTTCAATTTTTTTGGGTACCAAAACCAAATACTTAACAACTTACAAATATTCAGACAAAAAATTTCAAAACATTAAACATGAGATCAAAAACACTATAGTGGGGACTAAAAGTTTTTTATCCTTATTAATTAATTATTTGAAATATTTGAAAACTCATTTATTAATATATTACTTTTCTTACTCTTAACTTACCAATGTCATGACTTCTTAAGATCCACTTCATAAAATATGTGTAATTTAAATTGAATAACTTGAGTTAGAATAATAATAATAATAATAATAATAATAATAATAATAATAATAATAATAATAATAATAATAATAGTTTGTATAAATAATAACCACAATTTTCCCAGCTAAAATGACATTCCCATTGTAGATTTAACTTATTCCTTCACATAATTTTCTAAAATCAATATGACAATACCCTAAAATATTCTGGCTACACTAATATCTTTCGAAAATCTTAGTTACTTTATATAAATATAAATAGATATAATATATCAATATAGGATTTGGTTCAGGTGAGAAAGTTTGCTTGGCCGTTGGATCTGATAAGATTAATGGTGGAGATTGATTTTTTTATTTAAATTAAATGGTCATGTAATTATATATTAACTATCATTTTATACTATGGAGGTCAACTTTGTAATTTTAGTTGAATGAATTCATAAGAATCGTTAATTTCCATATCTAATGTGATTTCTATTTGGTAGGTTTCATATTATAATATGCCTTCCTAACCTAACAGCTGTCTTTGATTTGTTTTCCTTTCATCTTGTGTGTTTCTTCAACTTCTCAATGTTTTAATTGTCAGATTGATAATTTTTACGACGGGTCGTACCTCTATTGATAATTTTTCATAGTACTTTTTTAGTTATTAACTATTTATTTAAAAAATTAAATACTAAAAAATTATATATATTAAATCCTAATTGGATAGAATGAACCCTAAATAACAAGTACAATATTCCAGTAAAGCATAAT
Source organism: Perilla frutescens (assembly GCA_026008535.1). Lineage (NCBI taxonomy): Eukaryota > Viridiplantae > Streptophyta > Magnoliopsida > Lamiales > Lamiaceae > Perilla > Perilla frutescens. Next base: position 254,178 of record BRKX01000002.1, read on the forward strand.
AAATTTAAGTAAAAGAAAAAAAATAAAAAAAATCAAATATGTAATAGAGAATGCAACACCAAATGTGCAATAGACGATTTCACATGAATCATTTAATTATTTTGATTTACAAAGAATTAAAAAAGGCACAACATATATATGGTGCAAGTTGTGTGAAAATTATTATTATTTTTTTTATTTTATTTTTTTGAGAAAGTGTGAAAATTAGTTATAAATGAGATAAACGTTGTTTCATTTGGTGCAGCTAATTAATTAACACACTACATATTAATTGTGGTTTTTATTAATATCAATGTAAAAGTTGATTCTAGGTAGTTAGGTGACACAACACAAACGATTAATTAAGGATGCGTGAACATACCTTGGGGAAGAGTTTGGAAGACATATTGCAAGTATGTTTCTTCAGACACGTCGTCGAAAACTATGACATATGGCTTGTCTTGCAGGTGTTGGTGAAGCATCTGTTGGAGGGCTTTATTCTCCATTTTCTCAATTAGCATATCATCATCTGTTTCACTGTGTATGAACTGGCGTATGAGTTTGATAAGTAGCTCCTTTCGACTTAATTTCCATGAAGAAAGACATAACCAAGCACGGCACTCAAATCCATCCACGATCTCTGGATGGTTGTAAAATTCTCTAGCAAGAGTTGTCTTCCCGATACCAGGCAGACCACGGATGCATATAGTAGTTTTGCCATTGCGAAGCAGCAATTCCACGTCGTCCTTCAACCCCACCGCATGATGATCTGATTCTGAATATGTAGGAGAAGGGCCCACCGATTCCTTTCTCACATTATTTATTTGTGACGTCTCATCATCTCTGAATTTCCGCATAAACTTTTCTGTTTCTTGAAGCTGATGATGGATGAACTCGATCTCATGGGAGAACTTTAATAAGCAGCTAGCCGAGAAATTTATAGTATGCCCCTGCATCTATATATATATATATATATATATATAATCATATATAATTACTTAAATTCTTGATCTCAATCGATATATAATAATAATAATAATAATAATAATAATAATAATAATAATAATAATAATAATAATAATAATAATAATAATCTCACTCTCAAGTCTCACCACATAGAGATTGATGATCTGAAAGAATAAAATGAAGGGATCTGATTCCATAACATGGACGAGGTGTTGAACCTCTTGAGCCATCTCCATAACGTCAGACATGAAATAATGCAGGTGGCTGTGGCTGCTCCCTTCATCTTCCAACTTGTTAAGGAAATCAAGTATCAATCTCAGATCATTTCTTACCTCTACCACGTACTTCCCATATTCTTCTGTGAGGAGTTGCATCCTTTTGATGGGTCCCTCGAGAGATGTCATGCCTTCCACCAAACGGAATAGGTTGTCTTCTTCCCAGAGATCCGTTTTCTTAGCCAGCCAACTGCACAACTTTTCTTTGTTGAGTTTTCCTTTGCTGAGATCCACCATCAAACTGAAGAAGAGCTTTTCCCTGTCGATGCTGAGCTCCCAGAGCTTTTCCTTCTCGATCCTGAGATCCCAGAGCTTTTCCCTGTCGATGTTGGGATCCCAGAGCTCAAACATGTCGATTTGGGGACCAAACAGTTCAGCTAGATAACTGTGCAGCTTTTCCCTGCAGTTGAGTTCCCAGAGATCCTCCATCTCACCCACGAAATTGTACAGTCTGTCCTCGTCAACCTTTCCCTCCACATTCCAGAGATCCGCCGCCCCAATCAGCAAACTGTAGAGCATTTCCTTGTCGTTTTCCCACACTTCCGCCATTCCAATCAGCAAATCCTTCTTCTCTAACCGCAAACTGCACAGCTTTGCGTAGTCATCATCCCGGAGATCCGGCTTCAGAAGCAGCCAATCGTCCAGCTTTTCAATCGCCGATAGGATAACTGCCGCCGCATCCGCCATACTTACATTTATTTATTACCTTCGATCTGTTTGCTCAATTGGACCCCCTGCACATACCCCCAACTACTTATATAGCCGTCGCCCATCAACTACTCAAATTTGGCCACTTTGCCCCTAAAAAACAATTGATTGCTTTAGAATTTCTTAATCGCCGCCTCAACTTTTTTACTTTAGTGAATTGATTTTAGCATGGGTATACAAAATTAATACAACTATTTCAAATTAAATGGTGAAAAAACAGGGAATACAAATCTCAAGATGCAGAAGCTTTTATCTGCCATTATGGTCAAGAACTTTTAGAAACCATTAACTAATCCAAATTAACACCATTAATTATTAAAACATATCTAAATTTAAGCAAAGTACGAAAATAACTTTAGTGAATTGATTTTAGCATGAGTATACAAAATTAATACAACTATTGAAAAAACATGGAATACAAATCTCAAGATGCAGAAGCTTTTGTCTGCCAATATGATCGAGAACTTTCAGAAACCACTAACTAATCTAAATTAACACCATTATTAAAACAAATCTAAATTCAAGCAAAGTAGGAAAATAACTTTCAAAATTTCAGAATATGCAGCTTGAACTTACATTGCAGCTTAAAGAATCTATGTCGGCTGTTGCTGCTCGGTGATGGATTCGAGAGGGCTCGTTGTCGGTGGGCAGCCGTGAGTTCGCCAGTCGCCGGTGTCGGGTAGAAGGAGAGAAGAGTTAGGGAATTTTTGCTTTCAAATTGGGGATTTACAGTACAGGGGAGAGAGAGAGAGAGAGAGAGGGGGGGTGGAGATTTTGATACCCAATTGGACCTTACCGTGATTTTTAGAGATAAGGAGGTGGGGTGTTAATTGCAATTAAAGCTATTTGCACTTTAGACTCAATTGTTTCCAAAAATTAGAAAAACTACCTCAGAAAGGTTATGAACTCCAGATTTAGTCTAAATCTCTTTATTTTTAACTCAAAATCTGGTTAGAATTTTATGAATTTCCAGATTTATTAAAATTAGAATTGGCTTAAGTGATTTATTTAAAATTATTTTATTACTCGGTGCGACACAATTAGGACTCTCATCTACTTTATTATTCTCTATTTGATTTTTACAAGCTCCTTATTCTAAGTGAGTAAAATTATTATCTTTGTAAGTATACGATGTATGAATTTTTTGAAATTATTATCTTTGTAAGTATATGATATATGATTTTTTCTTAGAAAGATATATTTTTAATCTAACTTGAATTATCGTGTATGGAATGCGTTACGATTTCACACGCATGGAATAGTGTTTTGTACGCACCAGAAAATGTCATGTGTACATTTCAAGATGTATTCTAGAAGGAGAAGAGTGCCCTAAATTCGTTGTTCTTGTGATTTATTTTAGTTCGATGTGATTTATTTCAGTTAAATAAATAAAAGAAATACTCATGATCCCACCACTGAATACGTTTTGAGATTTACTCTCTGTGTTTTTCCGGACAAAGAAAAAAGAAACATGTTTAATAAGTAATCTAAAAACCCCTTTTGTTATGTAAAATTCATCAAAAAGATCAGTTTTGGAGAGACTAGATTACACTTGCTAAGAAAGATAATACGGTTTGTTTTTTTATAGTTTTTGTTATATATAATATAATGTATATCAATTGAAAATTATACTATTTGGTTACAGTACTACTACTTTTTTGCTATTTTGACAATTTCCTAATTTTTGCATCACTTTGTAAATATAAATATATTTTATATTATTTAAAAAGTATAGTATTTGGTCAAACTGCTATTTTAAAATATTGAATATATTCCAAAAATAATACATAAATTGTAAAAATAGTAGTTTGACCAAATATTATACTCTTCAAATAATATAAAATACATTTATATATAACAAAAATTGTAAAAAAATGAACCACACCCTCTTATTTAGCAAGTGTGCTTTACTCTCTTTAGATGAGTCATTTTTAATGAACTAGTGTAGATTACATGCGTTGCACGTGTTGCCGATTATTTAATAGTTTAAAATTTATAAAAGATTAATTTTACTAAAGATAAAGTGAAACACACAAATAAAAAGTCATTGCATATAAATTAGCAAATTGAAAATATTTAAATAGTACTATTGATAAAGGATGTCTAATTTATTAATTTAAATATAAATATATATTATGACTATTTTTTTTCTTTTGATCGTTATGGTTTGCGAACTTTTCTTCTTTCTTTTAGTTTCAGAGATGAGCTTGGCTAATAACAGATTAACATCACTTCGAATATCAATGCAATCTACAATGTTCTTCTTTGTAATTCTCTTTCTTTTATTTCCTTGCGCCTCCGTAGAATGCAACTCCATGACTACTTTTTTCTTTTCTCCAATCTTCATTCGCTTGAGCCTTTGAGTTGAGGCTTTTATTTGTTCCTCTTGATTTGACTCTGAGTCTTCAACTGAATCAAGTAGTGAATTTTTTCTTGCATTCATTTGGGCCAACAGCTGTATCCTTTAGATTGCATTGGCTACAATATCTAGATTTTCCCTCTCATCAACTATTGATTTCTTGATTGTGAACATAAAGCGCATTTCAGTCGATGATTGCAAAATCAGACCCCTATAATATGGAGATTCATTTTCGCCCCGAGAAAATTATTTTATTAGAATTGTAGAATATTAATTGAAATTTAAAAATTTAATGAAGTTACCTTACTAATTGACGTTATATGAACAATTATTTTTAATCCCCTATTAATTGATGTTATATGAACAATTATTTTTAATCATAAGTTACCTTGCTAATTGACGAAAGATACTCATGCAGATAGCATCCTACGTATACAGCTGCGGTTTCATCAAAAATGGTAATGCGTGCATTGTAATCACCTTGTATAACATTTATGGTTATCATGTTTCTGGACTTTTGTGTAAAATAATAGTTAGTGTATAAAAAGCTTAATATTTGTACTTGTATTTTAATTATTACGTTGGTGTCGTCTCAGGAACCTCTTGGTTGCACTTTTTGCATATGGTAATTTCACCATTCTTATGGCATGAGCTATAGCACGAATCATACCATATTGGCGATTTATTTTCAACCTTATCAATAATTATAGTAAAAGAATAGGAATCATCCCAAAATTTGTGAAAGATAAATATATTAAACATGCACATGAGTTTGCTGGGAAAAAAAAAAACAAGCACATGAATGATTAAATATTGCATAGTGTTATCGTTGCAGACTGAAACTAAGTGAATGAGGTAAAGAGGACTCATTTACGATTAGAGTTTCTAGATTTTTATCTTTCTTCTTGTTTTCTTTAGCTCTCTTGACTTCATTATTTGAGTAATTAAGACCAATTCTGAACGTAATTAATTTTGTCCATAACGAAACATCTTAGCCACTATATTATGTTATTTCCAACACGAGAGACGGACTTATGCTTCATTGATACAATAAATAAAGCATGGCAGTTATTTGTTTATTTCACATGCCAGTCAAATTTGAAGTACCAGATTAGCTAATCATATCAATCTGGAGGCTCGGTTTCAATTAAAGATGGGTCACATTGTAAGAGTTTGTCAAGGAACTGCTTGCTCTCTGAGCATGTAATTTGTAAATCAATAATGATGATTATAAATAAATATTATGTATGCATATATACACTTTTTAATTTGACAAATCTAAAAATAGCTACATGAATGCAAACAACAATAATAATAATTTATGATAGATGTGAATCTCCCACACCACACCAAAACAAGAAGGGAAAAGATAGAGATAGTACCTTAGATAATATATGTTGAGTTTTCTTAAGATCTTCTAGAGTTATTTCCTTTGAGCGTGTCATTTTTTTGAATCATTGTCAACTTAACAATTTTTAATATATCAGCAGTAGCACATAAACTTTGTATGAATTCAATCTCTTGATTTGCTGGTGTGATCTACAATATAGATCTCATTGTACTTTGTAATTGTAAATTACCTAGCACATACGAGATACAATGTAGTTAGAAAAGTATATAATTGTGCATAACTTTTATTACATAAGTATTTTATAAATGTTTGACCTTAGTATTTTTTTTTCCGGTGACATTTGTGATGACAATACTCGGTTTTAGTGCTACTATTTGTTGTAGTTCGTATCCCTCATTTTTTGCCAGATATCTCCAAAGAGATATGAGTATAACTTGAGATCTGTTAAAACAAAAAAATAATTAATTGAACACTTACTCTTTGTTCATGGTAGTTATTTCTCTCAAAGGCTCCAGGACCTGTACTTTTATGAACTTAAATTTAGTAATATATGGCTTATCATATATGTATAAATATTGAATTACTTACCATTCAAATCACATGAATTTTGTTGTTTTAAGTCAGAACGTTTTATTTTCATTTGTAGAAGTCTTCTTTGTCGATATACCTCTATAGCTGTAATTTTTTAAATATATAAAAGTAAAAAAAGGCACAATAAAGAGAAAAAGGAACATGTAAAGTAACAATAATATTACAAATATATAAATAATAATATTAAAAAAATTCTTCTAATCATTGGAGAATAAAAAATTATCTGAAGATGAACTTGATAAACTTGACCGGGCATTGTGAAAACTCATACTTTATGCTCAACAACCAAGATAATATTGAATCCTGTAAATTAATATGCTTATGTAATTTAAGAACCAAGATACTTCAAAATCCTACAAATTAACATCCTTATGTTATTCAAATCTTATGATAATAGTTCTCGGATCTCCATTTCTAGCGATGATTGTGCAACATTATTTTTATGCTCATGATTGTACATAGTTGTGAAAGAACTCCTTATAGGCAAGTTTCATGGTTCATAATTTATTTATATATAAGCTTCTTTTGGCCATGAGATAATATGATTTTTCACCTTTATATTTGCAGGACTCTTGTAATAGAAAAACCAACCAGGAGAACCTGGGTACTATAAAATCCTCGAACTTGTGTTCTAAATAATTGAGTGCACGGGTCCTACAGAAACTATTTTCTTTAATCTTGCATTGATTGCTCTATATCAATATGTCAAAGAGAACGTTATTATTGACATATATGGATGAATAGTTTTATTGGATATACTTTTATCTTTTGTTATGCATTTCCCTTATTTCTTTAAGGTTGTGCCTATGGAGTTTCAACCAACAAAGCTTGTTGGCAGCATAGGCCATAGGGTATAGAAATCGATATTTTGACTTTGACAAAATGGTTGATGTGTGTTTTAATTTAGTTTCTTGGTTACCTAATCAGTTAATATTGGCTTGACATACGCATCTGCGAAGTTTTTTGAAATCCTTACTTGTTAGTTATTACTTTATATCAGGTTACGATGTTAGCTACTACCAACCTCAACAAGATAATTTATATGAATTATTATTATCCTGTTGAAAATGCAAAAAAAAAAAAAGGTCTAATAATAGGAACTGGTGTACAAGGTCTTGCAGACAATTTTATCTTGCTTGGCATAGCATTTGAATGAGGGATATGAACTACAACAAATATTGGCACAAAAACCGAGTATTGTCATCATAAATGTACACTGACTATTATTTTACACAAGTCCAGATACAGGATAACCATAAATGTTATACAAGGCGATTACAATGCACGCATTACCATTTTTGATGAAGTTGCAGCTTTATACATAGGATGCTATGTGCATGAGTATCTTTCGTCAGTTAGTAAGGTAACTTATAATTAAAAATAATTATTCATATAACATGAGCTTCATTAAATTTTAAATTTCGATTAATATTCTACAATTCTAATAAAATAATTTCCTCAGGGCGAAAATGAATCTCCATATTATAGGGGTCTAAGTTTGAAATCATCGACTGAAATGCGCTGTATGTTCACAATCAAGAAACCAATAGTAGATGAGAGGGGAAGTCTAAATATTGTAGCCAATGTAATTGAAGGATACAGGCGTTGGCCCAAATGAATGGAAGAAAAAATTCACTACGTGATTCAGTTGAAGACTCAAACTCAAATCAAGAGGAACAAATGAAAGCCTCAACTCAAAGGCTCAAGCGAATGAAAGTGGGAGAAAAGAAATGTAGTCATGGAGTTGCATTCTACTGAGGCGCAAGGAAATAAAAGAAAGAGAATTACAAAGAAGAAAATTGAAGATTGCATTGATATTCCAAGTCATGATGATCAGTTATTAGCCAAGCTCATCTCTGAAACCAAAAGAAAGAAGAAAAGTTCGCAAACCATAACGATCAAAAAAGAAAAAAATAGTCATAATATATATTTATATTTAAAGTAAATTAGACATCATTTATCAATAGTACTATTTAAACATTTTCAATTTGCTAATTTATATGCAATGACTTTTATTTGTGTGTTTCACTTTATCTTTAGTAAAATTAATCTTTTATAGATTTTAAAGTATTAAATAATAGGCAACACGTGCAACGCAGTGTAAAAAGCTGAGATGTGCTGCTAGCCCACCATGTGCTTTTACTACATATACTTAAGTTAGTTGGCTCTATTATGAATTACACGCTCAGCAATTGAACAGGGATATCACACTATCATGCATTAAAGACATCTTGTGAACCTGAGTGCTCCATTTTTTTCTATTGCAGGTTTAGTATTCATATTGCAGTATAGAAGCAGAGAACAATATTTGTAAATGCACAACAATCTATTCTTATTTATTTTATTTTAGCAGCAAGAATATTGTAGAAATCAAACCTTAATTGGTTAACTTTTCTGCATGAGCAACCGTCAAATTCTGCATAATTTTGTTTATTAATTATTTTCTATTGCAGGTCTACTTCTGCTCGATTATCATGTCTGCTTGAGCAACTGTCAAATTTCTGCAGAAGTTTGTCAAAGATTAACTCGTTTGAGTATTAACATCAGAGAACAGTATTTGTAAATGCACAACAATATCTTAAATCTTAGTCTAACAGCTTAGTTATACTTACTGTCGAAACTCAAAACAATAACATACATTAATTGACCTTTTTTTTTTTTCAAGATCTAGACTTGCTGACAAACATAATTAACAAAGTCTGTCTTAATTACCTCCTCTACAGGAATTGTTGTCCGTATTGTAAGTGGTATTCAACAACTGGCCAACCGCTATACAAGTCTGATTTCCGACTCTGATGCCCACTGTAGGCGTATTCCAGAGATAGATAGCCTCTATATATATTACATATATGCACAAAACTAACATATATGATCAGAAAAAGATTAATTATACATATATAATTTATCGACTTGTGTATATCTAGCTAGCTTAGGTTAATCAACAAATGTTGTTAAATTACTGAGTAATGATCAAAGTAAGAAACTGGTCTTGAAATATACATGTTTCTTGCAAAATATATTAAGCCTTTAAATGCATGCAGAAAAGACATACATAAATGGAGTCTTTATATGCCAAATTATCAATGTGTGTGTGTGTGTGTGAGAGAGAGAGAGAGGTACCAGTTTCTGGCTTTCTTCTCAGATGAAGATTTCTCGATTCCAAACAAAGGAATCGTGATTGGAATCCTCAATAAAGTTCCAAATGTCGTCGAAAGTGGTTGTTTGAGGCGGCTTAGTGCACGTTATTCTGTAAGCAGAAAAGCTTCGAAAACAGCTGAAGCCAAATAAGAGCATCGAGAACGCTTGAAGGAGTTTGACCATATATCGCACCAAAAACCTCCAGCAACAACGGTACCAATTCCATCGGCAGAAACAGAGATGTTGAGAGAGGAAGAGAGAGAAAGAGAAAGAGAGAAGGGGTGGGAAACTTTTTTTCTAAGGTAACTTGTTATGCATGTACATATGGGAATTAATATGATATTTAATTATTTAAATTAATTAGTATAGTATATTATCATATTAAAATAAATATATTATATTTTTCTATGGTAGTTTATTGGATAACTTTAAATTCAATCGTATTATTAATATTATACATGTATATATGGAAATTAATATGATATTTTATTATTTAAATTAATATGGTATTTTATCATATTAAAATAAATATATTATATTATATCATATCATATTATATTAAATTAAATTACGTCAACACCCTTAAATTAAAAGTTATAATATGGACATAACAGGCAGATCAAATTTTGTAAAACATCGCTCTTTTTATATAGTAGTAGATTATACATAACATGAGGGGTTGTAGACTATTTATTAAACACGGGAAATTATTTAATTTTTCGAAATTTACTCCCTTTTCACAGGACATATTATCTTATAAATTTCATGAGAACCATGAGGACTTATGATCAAGTACAAACCAAGGCAGGCAAAATGCTGCATCCGGGGTGCTGATCGCGAGATGGCAGAGTGTCGAGCCCAGTAGATGGATAGATGAAGGGGTTGAGTTAGAGACTAGAATCTCTGAGTTGAGGAGATCTTGTTTGAGGGTTATGATTTGCTTTATTTGTGTGTTGTTACTGATCAACTCCAGCTGAAATGAGTCTTGGGGGGTTCCAGTGAGTTGATGAAGGGTCCATGCATTGGGAGACCAGCTGGTACCATTGGCATCATCTTTACTTTTCGATGAAATCTTTCAAAAATTCGGGTACTGCAAGAATTGGATTCGATAGGAGTTCTCCGTGTTTGTTTTCAGAAATGAAAGAAACAAAATTTGAAGGAAATGTGGGAGGTGTGGAATCATCTCCGTGTTAGCTGCAAGCTGTTTGCGGAAATGGCAATGAGAAAAAAGACGACATAAAGATGGGGAATTTATTGGATTCAGAAAATATCGAGTAGAGGGTTTCAAGTGAAATTGAGCCACTGAGGTGATGGATGTTAGTCCAGTTTTTCATAAGATGATTGAGATTGTGAGGTGTGATAATGGCTTGCTTTTGATGGAGGAAAAGTTGGAGACTGCTGGTTTCAGATATAGTGAGGAAATGATGAAAGCTGGTGTTGAACATGATGCAGTTGCATACAGAACAACGCTAGAAAGGCTGATATTGCATGGAGTTCTACAAGGATATGGTACATAATGAGGTGAACTTAGACATTGATTTGAATACACAATTACTAAAGTGCTTTGCTTTGTTGGTTTAATGCTAAAGAGTTTTCTGTATAGCAGGAAAATCACAGAATCTTTAAAATTAGTTAGTGGTTTGAAGAGTGAAAATGTCAACTTGAAACTGGGATGTTTAAAACATTGGTTAGAGGGCTTTGTAGCAGAGATAGGATTACTAATGCAGTGGAGATTCTTGAAATGATGAAGCAGAGGAATGTATTTGATCTAAACATATATGGAAGGAATCCTAAATCAAATCTCTGAGGCGTTTGGTCTTTTTCAAGAGACAAAAGAATATGGAAATGTCTTAGTCTCTACGTGCAAAAATTTGATGGAACACCCTTTCTGGAAAGATAAATTTCATAATGAAATGATCCAATTGGGAATGCAATTAGATAGTGTGACTGTAACAGCTGTTGCTGCTGGTTATATTTAGATGAGATGGGAATAAAAAACCAACATCAAAATCGTATACAATTTTCATAAAGGATCTCTGTAAAGTTTGCAAACTAAGTAACTGTCGGAGAAGAAAGGAGAGATACCTATTAGGCAGTTACAGAGATGTTCTACCTTTTTTGCTATAAGTATAAACGAAATAAATGAAGATAATTGCAATCAATCAGATCTTACACAAAAGTCGCAAACCAATCCAATGCTGAAGAGACAGTCGGCTTGCTTTGTGAAGTCTGAAACAATACTTGATACACAAGAAGTTCACCAAGTTTTATCATCCTCAGATGGATTGATGCTTATATCAAGCACATAAAAATCTGCTGGGAAAATAAGCTCGTCCACCTTGACCAACACATCTTTAATGAGGCCTTCTCTTCTGGATATACATTAGACCTGTCAGCAAGCTGAATGACCACACGGGTTTCGTTCAGAGGTCCAATCTTTAATTCTTTAAACACCGACAAGGGCATTACGTTGATTGATGCCCCCAAATCCAGCATGGCCTTGATTGATTCCCTATGATACAAGGAATCATGAACATCCCTGGATCATCACATTTCTTGGGTAATTTTTTCTGTATCACAACCGATACATTCTCCCCAACTAAGAACCTTGCATCGTCATTGAAACGCACCTTCCTGGTGCAAAGCTCTTTCAGAAACCGGGCATACCGCAGCACTTGTTTGATTGCCTCAATCAGTGGAATATTGATTTCCACTTTGTTGAATACTTTTAGCATTTCCCTGGCTTCTTCTTCTTTTCTATTTTGTGCCAATCTCCCTAGGAAGGGAGGCTTCCATTTTGCTGGAATGGGCACTTTAGCAGGCTGCTTTACTTCTGGAATGGGCACAGTATCCTCCTGTTCAGCTTTGTGTGCCTCATCCCCTGTGGGAATTTTTTCCACTTCTTCCTCCAGAGGCACATTGTTCTCCTCTTCTACTGACCTGACCATCTCCGAAAGTTCTTTTCCACTTCTACTGGATTCTCAACCTGGCAGCTTCTCATTTTTTCTCTTCCATCTTGTGCATGACTTGAGCCAATTGATTAATTTGTTTGCTCATATGTGAGAGACCAGCTCGAGTTTCTTGCTTAAACTTCTCATTCTCCTCAGCCATGGTAAACACAAGATCTTCCAGCCTTTGCTCCCTTTTCAAACCAGTATATTAACTTTAAAGGATAGTTCTTCCCCTTGTAATTCGTCTTGTTCCTCTATTATCTTCTTCGCTGACTTCACCACTGAATCACTGCAATAGGTCACTTCAATTGATTGTAGCGTCAGTATTTCACCGATTGCTGCAGGAATCTCCTCCAACTCTTTTAAAAAATAAAGAGTCAGGTGCTCAAGGCATGGAAAGTGGGAGCTCTCTTCCATCATCCACTGTTTCAAACCATGACAAAACATCAAAGTCAAGGACTTGAGGCTGCGGAATTGGCCTTCAACTGTTTCCAATTTGTGAGTTTTGAAGTAGCCAAGAAATAATTTGAGCTTTTGAAGAAGGGGTAATGAACCCATCTGCTCTAGCATATCTTCCCACCCTATTGAATGGTTAAATAGTGTCAGATGCAACTGTTTGAGGGAGTGAGGAAAGGTTATGTTCTGGAGAAAGACATCACTCCCCCATTCCATTGTGCATGTGAAAGATTCAAGTTTATGTAGAAACTCAAGATTGCTTACACAATAGTAATCACCATCATGTCTCTTACTTTCTCTTACTTTCTCATAGCTTATTTTCAATCTCTTGATATTGGGAATTCTGCTAATCACCTTTTCTCCAAGCTTGAAATTCCTTACTCCCTTGAGTGTTTCTAGATTCTCCAAGATGACAGTGTCAATGTCGTCACTCGGAGGATCTGGCAGATACATCTTTTTCGATATGAACTCGGCATGTCTAAGTTGAGACATTTTCCAAATCTCATCTGGTACAATAAACTCCTGTGTAGAGGTCATAGATTCAACTCTTAGTGTCTGGAGATTCCAAAGATAGTTCACTGCAGCAGGGAATTCAGTTTCCCTATTAACCCGAATAGAAAGATATCGAGAGTTAACTAACTCATGAATGACATTTTCTAAGCGGTACTTGGGGCAATTTTCTCCATACATATCATATGCATTTAATATCCTTAATAATCTAACATTTGGCAACTCTGTGACTCTATGATACAGGATGTAACAGAACGAACATGAGACATACATTCCAAGGCATCATCATTCGAAGATCTTCGAGGATAAAACACGCGACGTCCGTTATGTATGCCTTGAGGACTATGCTGCCCAATCACATGATAAAACCTCTCCTTTTCAGCTTCTTTCAAACAAAGGTCCCTTAACAAATCATGTATTTTGCAGAATTTTATGTCTCCAATAGATCCCAATTCATCAATTAGAATGAGATTTCTATCAATTAAATCCTTTAAGAACCCTTTTCCAATTGTTTCAAAGCTTTTGCCAATTTCTGGTTTTAGAAACCCTTCAGAAACCCATAGCTTGATGAGCGTCGAGACACGAATTTCTTTATCTTCCTCAAAAATTCCCATATAAAGAAAAATTGGCTTTAGATAAGCCGGCAAATGCTTATAGCTCATTTTCAATATTCTCAAGCAATACTCATCATTTTCTGAATTCACAGTTGAATTTAACTTCAGTTCAATCTGCTCCCAATATTTTTGTGTATGTTCAGATTTTGCTAGAAGACCTCCAATCACAACAATTGAAAGAGGAAGACCTTTGAAAATTTTCACAATCTTCTTTCCAATTTTCTCCAGTTGAGGAGGAAAATTTTCTTGTAGTGCAATAAACTGTAATGATATTTAAAATTTCAAAAAATATAATTGTATGTTTATTGTGTGTATTAACATTGAAGCTTAAAATATTTTTACGAGATTCATATTATATATATATAGTGCATTATGAAACAATTAATTATAAATATTATATTCTTTTACTCGATTTTATTCAATTTTAAAATTTCAATTAATAATTTCACTAATTTGTATCTCTATGTGCCAAAGAATATAAAATCGAAGTAGATACTACGGTTTATCCAAAGCCTTATCTAATAAAACCACATCCAAAGACAACGTCAAATTTCTATTTAGTAATAAAATGAGATGTCCATTAAATTATAATAAGGTTGTCATAAAGAACTATATTTTATATCAAATAATTTATTTTAAAAGAATTGTTAATCCAGTACCTGAAAGATGGGTAATCTATTGATTTGGGACCTGTATAATGAAAACTCTCAATTCAGGATCTGAAAGATTAAAATTATCATTCCAGGATCTCAAAATTCACGATTTTTTTATTTTAATAATTTCTTTATTAGATTTAATAGATAATTAATAGAAGAATTTTCATTGAAAATTAATAAAAAATTAATTAAAAAATAAAGAGATCAAAATTTATGATTTTTGAGGTCGTGGATTAACAAATTTAATTTTTTAGGTCCTGGATAAGAGGTTTTATCTTTTAGGTATATATGATTTACGTATAGATTACCTATCTTTTAGGTCCTTAATTGACAATTCTCCTTTATTTTAATATGGTTAATATTAATTTTCATAGAAAATTAATATAAAATTAATTAAAAAATAAAATAAATCAAAATTTGTGATTTTTGAAGTCCTCGATTAACAATTTTCATCTTTTAGGTCCTGAATTGATAGATTATCCATCTTTTAAGTTCTGAATCGACAATTATACTTTATTTTAATATGGTTAACATTGTCTTATTTTAAATTTGATATTTCATAATTATAATATACCTTATAACTGTTAATCATACATATTATACCATTATTTTATAAAATCATAATAACTGTGTGCAACGCATGTTATCTATACTGGTAGTAATATAAATATACACCGTTAGCATTATGATATTGTTTTATCAGTACTACGGATAAAATATATTAGCATATGACAATTCATCGTTAGCATAAGGTATAAATTATAAAAAGATGAAAAAAGTCCCAATTAATATATTCTAATTTGATGAAATAAAAAATATATAATAATCAATTAGTAATCAAAATATAAAAATTAAATCATAAAAAAATTATAAGCCCTAATTGAAATGTAAGAAATCATAATAATAATATAAGTACGTGTACTACGTTAACATTATGATAATGATTCGTTAGCACAATGAATACAATATGTTAGCATATAAAAATGTTTCGTTAGCATATTTTTATATTTGTATTCTATTATGAGTATTTTGTCATGTTATTATCAGTATAACATCATGTTATTATGAACGTAAAAATTTTTTTTGGATAAACATATGCACAATGGATCTTAAATGTAAGAGCATGAAAATAGCTTTAATTTGATATATAATTTGCGTAATCTGATAAAAATTGAGCAAATTATGAATGTTTAAAGTTATAAAAAATTTGAGTAAGGATGTTGATGTCAACTTTTAATTGGCGTGATTTATAACTTCCGCATATTACCATTATGTCGCCCTTTTTTTTTTTTTTGAATTTGGACCATTGAGATCAAAACATTGTATGGTTGAAGTGAATTCCTGATTCCCACATGGGGATTGATTCTTATACTAACCCTATGTGTGTGTGTGTGTGTGTATGTATACTAGTTTTTCATCGAGCGTCGACGGGGATAATGTATTTAATACTAAAAAGTTGTAATTATGTTCAAATATATATGGAGCTATAATCACAACCATAAAATAATTTTAATGTCTATCCATATAATATTATAATAAATAGAGATTATTTTCAAATTTTCAACAATGTAAATTTACATCAACAAATAAAAAGGAAATAGAAAACTCATGTTTACAAAATTTAGGAATGAAATGTTATATAAATTGATTACTAAGCATTATGTGTTTTTTATGAAAAATGAGAGGCACACAAAAAAATAAAATATATTCTAATTGTTTGTTCATATAAAACGCTAGATGCTATGTGTTAACAAATCCAACAAAAGAGCATGTATCTTTTGCATGAAAGATATATAGAGGTGTTATGAAATTATTGTGATCTTCTTTATATTATAAAAAAGTAATTATTAATATGGAAAATAAATGTTCAATATAGCTATATAAAAACTTTGAGAGGATAACAAATTTTGGGGATGTAAGTTCACATATTCCGCATTAATATATTGTAAAACAAATATCACATATTTATTTTATTTATGTAAAAGACAATACATATAACTGCATAATAAAA
The DNA here is from genome assembly GCA_026008535.1 of Perilla frutescens. Taxonomy (NCBI): domain Eukaryota; kingdom Viridiplantae; phylum Streptophyta; class Magnoliopsida; order Lamiales; family Lamiaceae; genus Perilla; species Perilla frutescens. The sequence goes on from BRKX01000002.1 coordinate 270,743, forward strand.
AAAATAAAACTAAAAGACCATATAAGCAGGAATAAAAAAATTAAAGACCATATTCAAGATTTTAATAAATCCAACTAATAATAGAATTTTTGAACTTTGAAAACCATAAGTCGTTGAAAATTAACGCGCCTCCACATTTGACAGAGTCAAGTGATTTACAGAGCAAATCTGGACTTGGTGCTGTGTCGGGGTTGCTTTAGCCAAACTTCTCCCAACAGTGAAACCAGGATTCTTGGGTGTTCTTATTGCTCTGTTTTCGTTATTTAGCATGCCAACAATATCAGAGATTAGTGGCCTCTCACTTGGATTTTCTTCGACACACAATAGACTGATCTGGATGTATCTTAATGCAAGAATAGATGACAATGAATCCTGCATTTCCAGCATGGGATCAATGAGCTCATGAACAGAATCTTGCTTCCATAAATTCCAAGCCTGAAATCACCAACAAATTTGTACATTGATATTGTGTTAATAATCTTCTTCTTCTTCTTTTTGTCATGGGAAACTCTTGAAAAATTTTAATGGTACAATTTTTGTTGAAGTTCTTTATTGATATTAGACTTACATATCTAAGAAGACTTAGATACTCAGAACCATAGAAACCAGTGTTCTTCTTTCCACTGATAATCTCGAGCATCAATACTCCGAAGGCAAATACATCAGACTTCACGGAGAAAAGTCCCTCCATTGCATACTCTGGTGACATATAACCACTGAATTTGGAAAATGAGTATAATCTGCCATTTATGCAGTAGGACCACCAAATACATGAGAACTACATTTTACTTACTAAGTTCCAACAATCCGTTTCGTGTTTGCTTGCAACTCATTTCCTCCAAAGATTCTAGCCATGCCAAAGTCAGAGATTTTGGGGTTCATATCAGCATCTAGTAGGATATTACTAGCTTTCAAGTCTCTGTGAACTATTCTTAACCGGGAATCATGGTGGAGATATAGAAGCCCTTGAGCAATGCCTGAGATGATATGAACGCGACTCTTCCAGTCCAATAGCACTTTCTTCGTTTGCACTGCACTCAAATCATAAAAGTTCTACATGACTTAGCAATGCAATTTAAGATTTTGTATGGAAGATGAGAAAAGATGAGAACTTTTATAAAAGTAACAAACCAAACAGGAAAAAATCCAAACTCTTGTTGGACATGTATTCATAGACTAGTATCATCTCATCGTTTTCAGTACAGCATCCTAAGATTCCAACAAGATTTCTATGCTGCAGTTTGGCAATCAGTTCCGTCTCATTTTTGAACTCCTCTAGTCCTTGTCCGGACCTTCTTGAAAGCCTTTTCACAGCCACGAACTGTCCATTAAGTAGTTCTCCCTGAACCAACAATGAATTTTACAATTTATCATATGTAACATGCTAAAACACTTCTATCCTCAAATTTTAATTCTATGTGAATATATATGTGGACCAAAATGGATCATTTGTTAAGCAATTGGTAGAAAATAAGAACAAGGAGATAGAATTACAAGTAGCTAGCATATCTGAATGAAAACTTCTACACACAACAAGAATTACCTTTTAAACAGGTCCAAAACCACCTTCTCCTAGCTTGTTTGCAAGGGAAAAGTTGTTTGTTGATGCAGCTATGCTGGAAAAACTAAAGATTGGCAACTCATACCAGCTATTTTTCTCTTCTGCATCCCTATTTCCATTTGAATTAAAATCAAGTCGTAATAGATTCTGATGTGTTACCCGGGACTCTGAGAAGAGATCGAGAAGATAACGAGTTAGAATAATTACTGCTGAAATTCATCAATAATAGTGATTTTGCTGAACTGGAAGAAAAAAGTCTGTTACCGTTGTTATTTAGCTTTGGCCACATATAACAGAAGCAAAAGCATAACATAAGCACTGCAGCGGTAATGGGCACAATCAAAGCCACGACAAGTACTTTACTAGAACTAGCTGCATTATGTGTTGATTCTGTTTTGAAGTAAATATCCATCCGCAGAGAACTGTCTGATGGGCTTTCCAAAGACGACAGATTCCCCATAAACAATAAACAATCCCCATTGTCGTAGTCATAGTAATAAGCACTGCAGGTGCAATTTCCAGAGCATGCTAAATTGCATACATCATTTGGAACTTTCTGAGATTGAGGATTCATAGGCAATCGAGTTGTGGTTTCCTTTATGAATCGGGTTTTACCCTCACCACATTCAAGGTTTCTCGTCCTCTCGCACCCACTAGAAAAGTCAGATGAATCCCATTCATGTGTAACTCGTGGTACAAACCCATCCAAGCATCTGCATGCTGGTGAAGAATTGGCATTACATACTGTATTAGGCCGACATGTAAGATATGCATTACAAGAGAGTACAATCCAAGCTTGCCTAGCCTCTGACCATCCAAAATGCATCAGTCGACCTACATAGTCTATCACAATTCTCGACAGTATTGCTGATTCATTGTTAACATTATAAATGAAAGATTCACCGTAATCATTTAAGAAATAGGTAAAATTGTAAGAAATACCGAAACTGGAGTAACCAGAGAGTGGAGCAAAAGTCCCTCCCTGCAAAGGCCCACTGCTCCACTCTCCGGAGTCCGAGAGTGTACGGATCTTTATGGACCGTTGTTCCATGCCTGGTACTAAAGAGTAATATCCTCGACCTGGATCATTCGGATTCTTCCAAGAAAAAAGCTCACCAGACACATAATTAGGAAGCTTCATACCTGGCAGCCAAGTGTCAGTGGGGTAGTCAAAGCTCTGCCATACAATGCCGCCTGAACCATTTCTCAACACAAAATTTCCAGTGTCCAGAATAACTGCCTCACTAACATTATTTGGATCTTCCCAATGTACCCAATAAATTATGTCAGTGTTAAAATAAGTGTACAAACTGCCATTAGAAAATAATTGCAGTCGCGATTGTTTATAGTAAGAGAAAGGGATAGGGTCATCCATATTTAACACCAAAACAACAGTTGGAACCGGTATGTTTTTGTACCATATACCAACGTAATAATTGGTAGAATTACCAGGAGAAAAGAATCCCAGCTCAAATCTGCCCCCCTTGGAGACTAAGGTCTGGTTTGACAAGAGAGATTGGCCGGCCAATATGGTGTCAGATCCGTTGCAAAGTAAACCAGAGTAAAATATGGTTACAGAAACGACGAAGAAGAGACTACTAGTAAACATGAGCAATTCCATGAGCACCGTGAACTGAGACAAGTCTGATGCTTGCGATGAATTCTCCAGCTATCAAATTAGATAACTTAATGAGGAGAGTACACCTTTGCCGTGACCATATAAGAGCGTGAGTTTTGGGGGAGTTGGTGAGGTAGAGGAGACCGGGGAGAAAGTTGGGAGAGCAAAGAGGAGAGAGAAATAGCACTTTTGCTATCTCTAAAAAGTGAAAAAAAATAGGATCCACACATATATACAACCACATTGTCTCTCTCTATTTTATTGTTTTATCTCTCCTCTTTCATTTGTAGTGAGACCATGAATAATTAACTTTGAGGAAGTATTATTGGAGTGAAAAAATAGGGAAGAAAGATGTTGATGTGGTAGTGATGTGACACATAAATTCCTGAAAATGAGAAAGCACTACTTGGATGCTCTAACAATGACTAGTACTGTTGTAATTTCAACTCCATTACTTCTTGTTTCTAGCAAAAAGTAGGCTCAATTAAATGACTTTAATAAATTGATTTTAACGAGTGTATTTTATTTTTTGCTTTATATTTATTGCAATATTATTTACTTTATCATCTATTAGTGAGTATTATTATGTAATTGCCTTTTCATCAAGTCATCTAAAAAAGGTGAACACTGGTGTACACCTATTGTGCATAATTAAGTTCTTCTTTCAGATCGATCAATTCACAAATTGACCCCCAACCCCCAAAAAATCGTCCACAAAAAAGTATTATTCATTAGACTAAAAAGGATGACGACATCTTTGTGTCTCAAACAAAGTATGCAAGGAACTTGATCAACAATTTTGGTATGGAAAGCAGCAGTGCAAAAAGAACACATATGGGAACTCATCTGAAACTGTCGAAGGATGAAGCTGGTGTATCTATTGAGCAAACGTTGTACCGGAGTATGATTGGTAGTTTGCTTTACCTTACAGCAAGCCGGCCGGATATATGCTACAGCGTTGGTGTATGTGCTAGGTATCAATCTGATCCTAAAGAAAGCCATCTGAAAGCTGTCAAGAACATACTCAAGTACATAAAAGGTACTGCTGAGTTGGGACTTTGGTTCTCCTATGATACAAACCCTAGCTTGGTGGGGTTTTGTGATGCTATTAGGCTGGATGCACTGAAGATCGGAAGAGTACCTCCAGAGGATGTTTTTTCCTTGGCAATAACATGGTCTCATGGTTTAGCAAGAAACAAAATTCGATCTCGTTATCTACTGCTGAAGCAGAATATATTGCAGCTGGAAGTTGTTGTACTCAACTTCTATGGATGAAGCAGATGCTGCTTGACTATGGTGTGACACAGTCTGTCCTTACATATACTGTGACAATATGAGTGTCATAAATATTTCGAAGAATCCTGTTCAGCACTCTCGAACAAAACATATAGACATTCGTCACCACTTCATCTGAGAACTTGTTGAAGATGGAACTCTTGTGATTGAATATGTTGGAACAGCTTGTGGATATCTTCACTAAAGTTCTTGATAGTGCAAGGTTTGAAACACTAAGATCTTCCATAGGTCTTTGTGTTCTCTAAACTTCTCCTCTGTGAGAAGTCTCTTTGTATGGTCTTGGTCAGTGATGTATGTACAGAGAGTAGAAAATGACCAAGTTCGATGCGATCTATGAGATGTGTTCCAACATCTGTCCCAGACAGATGTAGACTCAGATAGAGCAGTTATGTGTTAACGGCTAGTGGGTCCTTGTTTCTCGCATCTTGTTCGGTTCCACTTCCCGAGGATGAGCAGAGGGGTGTTGTTTATGGGATGTGACAGTTATGGAAATTTCCTTCTTAAATTTCCTAATTAAGGGAAAAGTTTGATTTTTAAGGTTTCTCAAGGCAACTGAATCTTTTCAAAATTCTCCTGTATTTCGAGTCTCTCTCTCGAAGCTTTTGCCCTCACAGATATTTCTCCTCTGTAATCAATGGCAGACTACTCCGGGTCTTCCAAACCTTCTTTTTTCAAGAAGCCAAGACTCTGCACTCAGGATTTATGGGATAAATTGGGAGAGCTTTCTAAATCTTTGGTGTTTTCTCTTTTTTTTCTCTTCAGCATCTGCTTTTGTGCAGAAATTTAAGTTTATTGCCGGTGACCCTAATGTGCCTTCATCTGTGGCACCTTCTACTAAAGTTCTTCCCAGATCTGTGTCTGAGATAGATCCTGTCACTCAACCCTCTCCTAGGGTTTTTGTTGAGCCTTCCTCGCCGCCAATGGAGAATGTGGAAGTCATGGAAGCTTCAATTGCAGCCGCCGTGGATGCTATTTCTTTCTTAATTGAGGAATTTGCTGCGTCTATTGATGCTATGTCTGTTGCTCAAGCGCCCTCTGTTCTTGTCGGCGCTCCTATTGTTAGTAACTCGTCCATAGTCACTATTCAAGTTCCATTAGGTGATGCTTTGCCCCCTGTTGCTGCTGAAACCCTTGATGCACTTGTTGAAGAGCAAGGTGAAGAAGATGTTGATATCTCCTTCCTAGATGACGAATTGCCTGAGTCTGGATCTGTGCCACCTAGACTGAACCAGGATGCTTCTTCCGTAAAGTCTCGCGGAACTAAACGCAAGTTGGCGTTGCTGAATGAACCTGCTACTGAATCTGAGGATGAAGATGATGAAACCCCTATTACACATCTTAAGACTAAGGTATTGTCTAAGCTTGCTCAAAAGAATGGATCCTCTATCTCTGCCCCAAAATAAAAAAAAAACTCCCTACAAAGAAGGGTGCTTCCAAAAAGGCTCCTGCTAAGAAGCCTGTTGTTGCTGCTGGTCACCATGTTACAAGGAGTCACTCTGAGCAGATGTTGGGCTTGGCCTCTGGTTGTCGCCAGCCATTGATGAAGAAGGCAAGAGCACCTTCTTTCTCTAATGAAGATACTAAAACTGTGCCAGAGAATGTGTCTGACAGTTTGGCCTCTGAGTCTGATGCCTACGACTTAAGTAAGTTTCTCTCTGATTTTCACCAGAGTCAATATAAACTTGTTTTTGGTCGATCCTTAGTGTCTGAGTGAAGATTGGTTAAGACGGATGTGGAAGGAACTTGGGTTGTTGAGATTTTGCATGATACAAGGCTTGAAAAATCTGCTTATTCTGCTCCTCCTTTTATTGCTGCTGTGGTGCATGAGTTCTATGTCAATTTGACTAAGGATATTAAGAATGTGTCTTCTGAGCATGTCTTCTCTGTGTTTGTGCGTGGCCATTGGATTTCTTTTTCTCCTGCTGTGATTAATGCGTACTTGGGCCATGAACATGTTGTTGCTCCTGCTTTTGTGTATGATATGAATGAGGTTGCTTCCGAGTTAACTGGAGAAAGTCGATTTGTGTGGCCGTTGGATCGTTCTTTATTGGTTTCAGATTTGAGCATGAAGTATTCCATCCTTCACAAGATTGTCGTGCGAAATTGAATTCCCAGTACTCACAAGTCCTCGGTGGGGAAGCCTCTTAGCTTATTGTTGTTTAAGGTTGGAACTTGGGTGGAGTTCAACCTAGGGCAGCTCATCTTTGAGCATATTTGTGCCCACGCTAAGTCGACCCGCAGCCAGCAGCCGATCGGGTATCCCATAATGATTTTCAACATAATAATGGTGCAGCATAATGTGGTGACTGCCAATGATATATATGAGCATGTGGCGCTGCCCCTTATCATCAGTCACAAGCTATTTTCATCCCAGCATGCTCAAGACATCCCTGCCAAAGATGATGCTGATAGCTCTGGACCTGTGCCGCCATCTATCCCTGACAAATTTGCTCCCTCTTTGCCTGTTACCTCTGTTTTCTTTGACAGACACATTAAATCTCTGGAGCGCGAAGTGCAGTTCTTGGGAAAGTCCATCTGGACATTCAAGACTCGAAAACAGGAGTTGGAGTCTCTCCTGGTGGATCTTCGAGCTCGGGCCTTGGCCTTGCCTCGTCTTTTGACGTGCAGGATGCTGCTGCTGGATGTGATGTTGTTCCACCCGCCTCTGCCGCTACCGATGCCGCTGTTGATGTTGATACTGATGCTGATGTCTCCCTACACTGATGGCTTTGCCATTTTTGGCAACAATTAAGGGGGAGAGAACGAACCCGGATGCTGCTGAGCTGATGATGCTCTTTTATGCTCTGATTTTGTTTGTTGAACAATTGTTATTTGGGGAAGCTTGTTTACCCCCACATTATTTTTGTTGGTCTGTACTTAATATTTGATCAACCTCAATAATGCAGTCTCGACTGCGAATGCTCTGATCGTGGTGTTGTTGAAGTTCAGATTCAGGGGGAGTGTGCGTGGCACTGTCCCAGACAGTTTTTAAATATATCGTCTATTTTGATATATTTTTGATCTGCGAAGTTTATTCAAGTATTGTGCAGATCGTGATGATAATTGTCGACCATAAACGACAAATGGAGAGATTGTTAGTGCCACCATTATGCGCTAAGTGTTCGTATTGTTTTATTGGCAAGATATATTCGACATTGTGTGCCTGGGTATGTCTCAAGAAGTTTCGTTTTCCGTTGTGCAAGAAAAGAAGAACAGTTGGCGAACTGTTACCGCCGATGTCTCAGACAGAACCAGGGACACTTTATTTATGGCAGTTTCCATAATGTGAAGATCTTCACCGATCCGGTTTGAAAGATCAAGATATAATTATTTGACTGCCTTGTGGTGTAGATACCGGTCTGAAATTAACTCTACTACTCATGGAAAGAATCTACACATGTTTGGGAAGATCACAAACCATCAATTCACTTACCATATCGGCGGTGGATGAAGATCGACGACAATTGTAAAGTGAAGACTATATGAAGGCCGATTCATCATGCAATCGGTGGATGTTTTTATTTTAGATTCTCTGAGCATATTATTTGAGAGTCATTGTAGTTTATGTCTCATGTATTAACTAGTAGTTGTTTCTTAAAATATTTCAACGTGATACACTAGTTTTGAGTGTTTTCGAGTGAAACACGTGAGGGGTTTTTAATCCTGTTTTGTACACAATCTCAGGAGAGATTGTAAGTTGAAGTCGTGGGTAGCTAGAGGGATTCTAGTATCACGGTTGTAAGGGGATCTTACAGCTTTCGGCTAGCGAAAAAGTTCGTGGAGAAGAACGGGCGACATAAGGAGGGAATCATGTATGTGTAAGAACCCTAATACACTACACAAAGGAGTAACAGTCGAATCTTCAAGTTTTGGAGCAATCCCCCAGAGTAAGTTGATTAACTGAACTGGATTACCAATCTCGTGCGTTTTTACTACTTTATATTTTATGTTCTTGTATTTGTCCCACACATATCACAGAACACTTTTTAAGCAGTACTTGTTTAAACATGACTAGCACGGATTATTATTTTTCACAATTTTTTTGTAGTCTTTTCCCTAAAATTATATTCCCTAAAATGAAATTAGCAAAGTATAAAATTAACGCGAAATAATTTAATTTCATTAAAATAAATATAAATACATACCCTGAAATGGAATTAGTGAACCCTAAAATTAAATTCAATTAATTTAATTGAATTCAATTATATAAGTGCATACATTATTGAATTCAATTAATTATATAAGTGAATATTGTAAATAAATAATATAATATAAGTGGACTATTTTAGAAGTTGCTTTGTTGGATTTTCCACTGTGAAAAAATAGTGTTAGAAATTAGTTGAGTGTGTTATCTTTTAATTTAATGCTAACGTGACAATGAAGAAGTCGGAATTTCCTCTACATTGCAATTACCCCCATAAACTTTATAAGTCGACTTCTAGCTACTTTCGAAGTCTTCTTCTTCGTCAACTAGTGAAGGACTCCAAGGGCCCTTAGTTTATTAAATGGTCGATTTCACACCAGAGTTATTGAATCTGTGCAACTCACTTTCTCTTTCCATGAAGCATGTTTGTTTCGGAAAAAATACTATTTTCTTCAACGAGAAAAAAGTTGAAGGTATCTTTTGCATGCTGATTCGTGTAGAAGAGTGTTTCAAATATCTTGTTGCACTTCTGTGTGTTACACTATTAATTTTATGGTTTAATGATATTTATTATAGATAAAAAATAATTATTACATAAATATTTATCAACAAAAATTGAATTAAAAAATTAAAATTTTTAATTATTAAATAATTAATCTTAATAATAAATTATTAATTGAAAACTGAAAATTATTAAAAACTATTATAACCCTAATTGGGTGGGTAAAACCTAATAAACAATTGTAAAATTAAACTAAATCACAACAAAATAAAATTGAAGAAACAAATACAAGAAAATTTGTAATTTAAAAGTGCATCCATAAGTGAAACACATAGAGTACAATATAAAATTCAACGTGGTTGACGAGTTGAATTGGAAGCTTTAAAAGAGAAGACATGCTACATACGTAAAGGCATTGACCACTTGATCTAGACTCCAACTTTTACTGCTTAGCTACAATAGATGAAACCTATTGTAAAAGTAGTTAAATTTGCTTACTGGCTAAAGAAAAAACAAAAGAAAGACTTCTGTGCTTGCATACTGATTCCCATATTACATTTGTTAATTAGTCCATTTGATATGTTACTGAATGGTGCAGCCTGTTTGTATGTGAATATCTTGGCTGATGCTGAACAAAACAGAAACACTTCGTCCTGTTTAATCTAGTAATTAGGATTCAACAATTGCACCTCCCCACTCTATTCGCTTTGAGCATTCAAGATTACTGCAGGTTCGAGCTGTGCAGCATGGCCAACGCAGATATATGAGTAATTGCCGTAGCATTCCTGTTCCGATCCCAGACTGAATATGTACGAGAAAATTGCATTTTCAGTTCCACAGACATGCCGTCACTTGGAAATGGTCCCGATACTCTCACTTTTGACCCCAAATGAAATTTTGAGTGCAAAATTGGTCCCACGGTTACATTTTCCGTTAAATTGAGTCGCACTTACAGTCCCATAGGACATTGCACTTTTGACCCCAAACAAATTGTAGATATTGTTACATATCTACTCATCGGAAGTATATCTCTAATGGCTTCACCACTAAAAGTGCATATTTCAGTCTTATGGGGTTACTTTTGCACTCAAAATTTTGTTTGGGGTCAAAAGTGAGAGTATTGGGACCATTTCCAAGTGAGGGCATGTGCTGTGGGATCGAAAATGCAATTTTCTTGAATATGTACAACTATTTAAACCCTCTTCTTCTCTTCTCACTGTCAATGAATTTCTCCTTCCCTGTTCACAACAGATCATGGCATTTTAATCGATGGTTCAAAAACTCATAAAATAAATCGTTTAGTATCAATTATTAACAGATTAAGGTGAAGTATATCCAAACACTCAAAAAATTTGTTGGTTTTTCACGTATAAATTTCATACTACTCCTTGTGTTTTTCCGGAAAAAAAGAGCATGTTTAATAAATAATCTAAACCCTTTTTGTTATGTAAAATACATCAAAAAGACCCCATTTGAAGAGACTTGATTACACTTGCTAAGAAAGATAGTACCTTTTGTTTTTACAATTTTTGTTATCAAAAATATATTTTATATCATTTGAAAATTATACTATTTGGCTACAGTACTACTACTTTTTTGCTATTTTGACGATTTCCTAATTTTTGCATTAGTTTTTAAATATAAATATATTTTATATTATTTAAAAAATATAGTATTTGGTCAAATTGCTATTTTAGAATATTGAATATATTTAAAAAATGATACAAAAATTGCAAAAATAGTAGTTTGACTAAATACTATAATTTTCAAATAATATAAAATACACTTGTATATAACAAAAATTGTAAAAAAAAAATGAATCACACCCCTCTTATTTAGCGAGTGTGCTCCACTCTCTCTAAATGAGGCATTTTTTGATGAATTATACATAACATTCAGACTATTAATTAAATTAACATGGAATTTTTTTATTTTTCAAAATTTACTCGTTTTACACGGGACATATTATCTTATAAATTCCATGAGGACTTGTGATCAAGTACAAACCAAGGAAGGCAAATTGCTGCAAACACTCTAGCTGTTGTGATGTATTCTGTGAGATAGTGATGTTATTATTCAGTAGAAAGTAGTGACTTACACGGTCGATGATGGTAAAACACCGAGGGGCGCTCGTGTAAATCCTTCTAAAATTTCGAGTCAGGTGCTTGTAGTTATCGTCTTCTTCAGCAGCACCCTCTATCGGATTGATGTCATTCTCATCATCACATTCGGGAAACAGGTTGTTGAATGACCAGAATTTGTTGGGACTCCTGTTGAAGAGGGGAGAGATGATAGTGAAATCAGCCTGAAACGGCGGCCTCATAAATTAATCTGAGCCTTCAAGCCCGACTGCATACGGGGTGCTGACCGCAAGATGGCAGAGTGTTGAGCCCATCAGATGGACAGATAAAGGGGTTGAGTTAGAGTCTAGAATCTCTGAGTTGAGGAAATCTTGTTTGAGGGTTATTATATGCTTTATTTGAAGAGATGTGTTGTTACTGCTGCTGCTGATCAACTCCAGCTGAAATGAGTATTGGGGAGTTCCAGTGAGTTGATCATTGGTAAAATGTTGCAACATTAATAAGAATTAATTTCTTCATGCAAGTTTGTCTGTTGCATTTTTAAAATTATATCAGCATTTCTTTTGTGTGCAAGTTTGTTTGTTCTACATCTCTATGTTTGTGTGTGTGTGTGAAGTATCAACTTTCTCCTTCAATTTTGTGCTTTACTGAAATTGTGTTTTCTTCAACATTGCTTATGTATTTGAGAATTTATGTGGGACTCAAGTATCATGATGAATTTCTTTTGGAGCAATTTGATTTCAGAGTCACATTAAGACTTAATATGAATATGAAAATTTAACTCCTTGCACTAGTGACCTCAAAGTAAGGCTCAAACGTATTCAGTGACAAGACATGTATCAACAAAATGTAAAATGTCAAGACAACAAAATGAAAAATGTAAAACCCATGTTTTTAATGTTTTCAGGCCAATGAGTTTGGGAGCAGCATGAAGGAAATACATTGGACATGCATTTGACGTTTTGGTTAATTAATTCGATCTGTTGGAGTTACTGTTTTAAGTTAACTATTTTTAACTTGATATTTTGTGGCTAATGATTAGTTAATTAAATTAATTTAGTAGTTGTGGTTTTATCAACATTTCAAGTATGAAATAGTTTTCATGTTGTGCTATAATAATAGTAATTTGCAATCATTTATTATTTTTCTATTTCAATTGCATTATTTAAAACTATTAAACAATTATATTTCATACCTATCATATATTCAAAGAAATCAAAAGTTTTTTAATAGTGGACAATTATATATCCATTGTTATTTATAAGACCATGCATGCCATTTCAAATATTCCAATTCGGTCTCTAATTTCTAACAGGAATTTTCATTTAGTTCATGAAATTTAATTTTCTTTTTGTTTGTTTGTCGTAACTACACAAAATTGATCTTCTTATCTAATCAACTAACGCATGTGCATATTATTTTATTAATTTTTAAAATTAAACACAACAGATAGAATTAAAATAATAATAATAATAATATTACAGATCTAAAAAAATAATTATTGTTTGTGCATCACATAGGAGAAATACTAATAAATAATTAAAACAAGTCGTGAACTCGCACACGAACCGAAAATCTTATTACAAATTGAAAAAAATAAAGGGAGATGTAAGGTTTAATTACAAGGATATAGCTCAACTCATTTTTAGATTGAAAATGGAAAGCATAAACGTTGAAATCTCTAAAAATGTAATCAAGGAAAAGGAAAAGAAAAGAGGGGAGAAAGGGTAGTCCGAAAATATAAATGAATACCAAAGCAGAGGTTGCCGAAAAAACTCCGGCGACGGCAGCATTGTATGTGCGAGAGAGATGGGGGCTACCTAGTTGCATCAAGTAAAGAGATTTAAAATGGCATAAGGATTATTTATACTTCTCCTCCAAAAATCCTAAATAGAAATCGTGCATTTTTTTTAAATAGTTCATATCTTGCTTGTCTGTATTTCGAATTGGATGAAATCAATTGTTATGGGTTCATATCAACGAGGACTATCCTGTAATATGTTTATTCATCTCATTTCAGCAATGATTGGACCATAAATAATTATATTCATAAATAGTCTCAATAACACAAATTTTGAGCCTTGTATGGAAAGGCTTAACTTTTCCGAAATAAGGCCTTAAAAAAAACCTTTTGGATCTTCATTTTAGTTTTGGGGTGGTATTAAAAATATATTTTATTTGTTAAAATTAAGTCCTCGAGTAATCGGAAAAACAAGCTTAAATTTAACATAAATGAAATTATATATATCCAATTAAAAATAAAAATAAAAGTTGAATGTATGGAAACTCAAATACGTACACATAATAATAACATGAAACACAAAAATTGAGGCTTAAATATATAGAGTTTATAAAAATTATAAAAGTAAAAGGATGATAAACTTTATAATGTTAACTTAGGTATATGTATGTTCTTGAATCTTGATAAACATCAATATCCTATATATCAATGTAAGCTCTACGAAATATATACCAAGTAATTAATTGACTCGAAGAAATATATATATCCAGTTCTGATTTGTGTGAGTAACGAAAAAAAAATCAAAATGAAGTGGTATATACATTCATTTTTGGACAATGTAAAAAGATAAATACAATGAGCTTATTAGTTAGGCTAAGAGAAACTGATATTTTTTATAGCAGTAGTCAAAGACTAGGAGAACAAAAGGAGAAATACAATGGGTAGATAAATTCAACCCAGTATTTTAACTTTAAAGTTGGGATTTTCCAGGCTCTTGAGTGCTTTTTGCCCCTTGCTGATGATGTGAACTTCAACATGAAAGGATAGATCTTCCCCTTGTAATTCCTCCTGTTCCTCTACTATCTTCTTCGCTGACTTCACCAATGAATCACTACAATTTGACACTTTAATTGATTGTAGTGTCGGTATTTCACCGATTGCTGCAGGAATCTCCTCCAACTCTACTAATGAAAAAAGATTCAGCAGGGAAAGTGGGAGCTCTCTTCCATCATCCACTGTTTCAAACCATGACACAAAATCAAAAACAAGGATTTGAGGCTGGGGAATTGGCCTTCCACTATTTCCAATTTGTGAGTTTTGAAGTCGCCACCCCATAATCTGAGCTTCTGAAGAAGGGTTAATGAACCTATCTGCTCTAGCATATCTTCCCACCCTATTGAATGGTCATGTAGTTTCAAATGCAACTTTTTGAGGGAGTGAGGAAAGGTTATGTTCTGGAGAAAGACATCACTCCCTTCTTCCATTCCGCATGTGAAAGATTCAAGTTTATGTAGAAACTCAAGATTGCTCACACAATAGTAATCACCATCATGTCTCCTATTTTCTCTCTCTTTCCCATATCTTATTTTCAATCTCTTGATATTGGGAATTCTGTTAATCACCTTTTCTCCAAACTTGAAATTCCTTACTCCCTTGAGTGTTTCTAGATTCTCCAAGATGACAGTGTCAATGTCGTCACTCGGAGGATCTGGCAGATACATATTTCCCGATTTGAACTCGACATGTCTAAGTTGAGACATTTTCCAAATCTCAACTGGTGCAATAAACACCTGTTTCGAGGTCTCATCAGCAACTCTTAGTGTTTGGAGATTCCAAAGAAAGTTCACTGCAGCAGGGAATTTGGTTTTCTGAGGAGTAACACAAATAGAAAGATATCGAGAGTTAACTAACTCATGAATGACATTTTCTAAGCCGTACTCGGGGCTATTTTTTCCATACCTATCATATGCATTTAATATCCGTAATAATCTAACATTTGGCAACACTCTAACTCGATGATACCAAGATGTAACAGAACGAACATAAGACATACATTCCAAGGCATTATCATTCGAAGATCTTCGAGGATAAAACACGCGGCGTCCGTTATGTATGCCTTGAGGACTATGCTACCCAATCACATGATAAAACCTCTCCTTTTCAGCTTCTTTCAAACAAAGGTCCCTTAACAAATCATATATTTTGCAGAATTTTATGTCTCCTGTAGATCCCAATTCATCAATTAGAATGAGATTTCTTTCAATTAAATCTTTTAAGAACCCTTTTCCAATTGTTTCAAACATGAAGTAGCCCCGGTGTCGATGAACCATTCTCTCGGGTTGTCCACATGATTGGCTTCAAACACAACGGTAGCTAAATCATCGTCATCCCAATTATCTTGACGGGCCACTACCACAAAAACGCTCATACTCTACGGCTAAAACCCGTAGTCTTAAGAGATCTGCGACCGTAGAGAAAGGTGGTGTAGAGATAGAGTACCCACCTACTCTACATTTTTTAACCGTAGTCTTAAGAGTAAATCGACTACGATTATGACAACGTAGTTATAAGACCAAAAATACCGTAGAGATAAGACAACTAAGACTACAGATTACGCTTCGACCGTAGATATTTCACCCCATTTAGACCTGAAAACCGTAGTAAAAGGTACCTTAAGACTACGGTTGTGGTTTACACCGTAGTATTTTTCGATTTCTTAATACTACGATTTACTAAAACCGTAGTGATTGTTTTTTTAAATCTACAGTTTGTTTTGTAATGTCTACGAATTTTTTTATACTCTCTACAGTTGTGTTTTGTAATGTCTACAGATTTTTTTGTTATCTGTACAGTTAATTTATCTGTAGTCAATATATTTACAAAAAAATAAAATGAAATTACAATAAATTAAATCTGTAAAATTCAGAATAATGCCCAATATAGATTCAATGTTAAATACAACATCCAATATCAAATACAACATTCATAATATCTAATAGAACATCATTAATATCCAATAAAACCCATCCATCATCAATATCCAAAATGTAATCTAAACTCCAAAATATTCAATATTCAAAATATAAAAGATTGCAATCTGCTCACTTTGATTCCAAATGCCAACATCCTATATTTGTTCCAACGCAAAATCTGCCCACTCAAAACGAACTTCATCGACCTCCATTTGAGAATATGTCCGATTGTGAAACTATGCAATAACAATAATAATCACAATACTTATTTATACTCTTGTGTAGAAAATAATAATGATAAATACGGTTAGATAACAAACTTACATGAGATTTCAGAGATATGGAACCCCTAATTGCAATCTCATCAATGATTTCTTTCATGTAACGCATCACAAAAAACCCGCATTGCTTGGAATCGGGTTGAATTGGACCCTGTTCAGAAAAATGAAGAAGTGAAATTCTACTTCTAATAATCTAATGCCACTAATGTTGTATTTATTTCAAATTGTACGTACCTTAACAATTTCCCAGTGTGGTTGTTTCTTGCCTCTACGCCCTATTAGTATTTCTAAGTAAAACACTCTGTGATGTCGTTGCTATTTCTTGCTTAGATTGCACTACACACTCCATTTTTTATGAATATTTAAATATTTTTCATTGACGTGGCATATCCATTTTGCAGTATGAGGAAAATGGATTCAAATCAAGCAAATACATGAACCTTACTTATAAAATCAATTCTGTATATCAAGGGGGTCAATCCAGGAACAATTTATAATCACAATTGCCAACATTATTGTCTTCTATAGTGGTTGCCCATGTTTATAGGACCCAATGATATATAGAAAAGCTAACTCTTATTAAAAAAATATAATCATATTTAGCTCTACAACCCCACATTGCCATAAATCTAATCTGTGTAGCATAAACAACATTTTTTTCTTACACCATACAAGTCAATATAGCCAGTTCTACCAACAACAAAGCTCCAGATATATACAGATGGCCAAAAACAATAAAATATTTCTAAAACCAAATAGATTCAAACTGGACATATTAATAATCCGAGACAAAATGCAATAATTTATTCAAATAAAACTAACTTGTATCAAGATTTGCAATAATAGTGTCTTCACAGTGTAGTTGTTTCTTGTCTCTCCGCTCTATTTTTGCATTGTACATAACAATTGCCCTTCAAACCAAATATGAAAAAATAATAAATTGATTATTCATATCAAAGATTAAAATTAAAATATATGTAAACTTCAAGAGATCATTAGATTCCATGGTATGTCCTGGGAGTGCCTATAAATGATATCAAACTAAATCTATGCACAGGGTTCACATGACACATAAACAACCATTTATCCAGGCACTTATTATGCTAGTCTGTCGAAGGTAACTGATGTACACCAAGGGTGCTACAAAATGAAGTGGCACTATCTGGTGTAGATCCATAATGAGCCAAGATAGTAAAGTTTCAGAATTTACAATCAATCCATTCATTATTTCCCTTTTTAGAGGACAATTGTTCAGATTACTAAGAATAAAGAGAGTTATGCACACAACGGTTAGCAGAAAACCCCAGAAAATCTGAAGAATCTTAACAATAATTACTTGAGGTAAACAAGATAGTATGTACCATTCTCCTTCTTCTCCATATGTGAGTCCAGAAGTTCAGGAACTCATTTGTACATAATGGCTTCACAAGATAGCTGCTCCAAATTTCAGGCACTTGACAACTAGTGGAACCTCATCTTGGGCTAACATCACTAGCAAAGATAAGCATCAAAAGAATTCAATTTAGTCCATTTTCTTCAAACACTCTTAATAAAAAACACTAAGAAAATCAACACATATCCATTCTAAATAATCAACAGCCTATAAAACACATATATTTATAATAAAACGTCTAATATTCTCCAAAAAAAATATTACTACAAATAGCATACAAACTTCGAACAAAATAACACAAACATCTTGCTGCATTCATCTTCAAATATAAAAAAATATCACAAATATCTTGATATATACAGATCCCTTTCTAAGATCCCTATGGCAGCATCAATTACTAATTTGTTGATAAGACTGTCTTAAAAGTAAATCCATAGTTTCAAATAAAATAAGATAAAAGGGCACTATACTGAAAGACCAAAAAATGGTGGAAAGAGCAGTGTGTAAGTACAAATTAGAGTACAACAAATTAGAGAAAGATATAATTACTGCTAAGAGAGTTTATGAACCCAAAAATAAAAAAAACCATGCCTGATGAAGAACATTTATATGCAAACAAATCAAGAGAGAGAGAGAGAGAGAGAGAGAGAGAGAAATAAAGGTCCCAAAAGAAACTACGATATCTAATTTCAATAACTCTAAGATATCCCTTGGTAGAGAAATAAATATAAGAAAGGCCCACCGCCATATTTATGAAATAGATTATCAAAATAAATTATTGCAAACAATTAAAACTGAACAAAACATATGCGTAAACTTCTTTTAGTGATTAATCTTCATAAATACTAGGTCAATCTCGACATTAGCAACCTTTAAACAAACTACATCAGGTAAATTTATTTATTCTCTGGTCTAGAACCATTGAATTAGAGGGTAGAGGTACTGTGGCATGCATGAATTAAGAGCTCATCTAATCAGAGTCAAGATTAATAAACAGTTGTTTATGAAACTTTTTTCAGTTAGAACATAGAGTAGACAAAAAAAATAAAAATCTACAGCAAATATTGAAACTATGAGAGAAGTAATGAAATGAGGAGCTCAAATTTGCAATGCCCAGCATAACTGTTGCAGAACAAGAAAACAAGCTTTCATTAATCATTCATACAGATGATGATGATAATAATAAAGATGGTAAATAAAATTTAGAATACCACATGAACTGAGCATTAATCAATCCAAAATACAGAAAAACAAAAACGATAATTACCCTTTTTTTTATAATGCAAACTCACTCTCAAAGATAAGCTGTGAATAGCGGGAAATTCTCCAATGCCCTAGAACAGGCTTCTTCTACAACCACCACCTTCTTGGCCAGTCAGTTTATTGGGAATGAATCTGAAACATAACTGGGAGTTTATGAAGCAAAGTTCAGTGCATTTGAGTCAAACCCAAATTTGACGACAAAAAGCACAAAATTCATAACGCACGGTCGATTTTAGGTCGGAATAACACTGATTCAAGGTTTCACGAGATTACCTGAAATACTTAGATTCGGTTTCAGTTGCTGTTTTTACATATTCAAAACCAAAGGAGGTGGGCGGTGGCAGTCTGCTTCCCCTGACGCTGCGACATGGAGGCGAATGGCAGGAACAACGGCGGTAGAGGTGGCGGAAGAAGCAACGTCGGTAGAGAAGCTCTGGCGAGTGGCTTGGCGTCAAGGAGACAAGGAGAAGATAAAGGTGAGCGGCGCAACGGGAGAGAAGAGAAGAAGAAGGTGGAGGCGCAACGATGGGAGATGTTTGAAAATTAGGGATTCTATGTTCTAGGAATTTTTAAGATTTAATTTGATTTTATTATTAAAAAAAAATACACATATTACTACGAATTTAATAAAACCGTAGATATGGTATTTAAATTTTATATTTTATTTATTTATAAATATTTTTTACTACAGTTATGTGTCAAGACCGTAGACATTTTAATCTATTGAAATCTCTACGGATAATATCCACCCCGTAGTCTTAACAATTGATACATGCCAATAGACTCCAGTTTTTATCTGACCGTAGTTATAAGGAGAAAATTCACGCTCATACACTACAGAAATCTATGTCACCGTAGTCGTGAGAAAAAAAAAAGCGCTCATAGTCTACGGAAATTAAAAAAAACGTAGTGATTGAGTATCTTACTACGGTATTTTTGAAGAACTGTAGTCTTAATTATGTAGAGTATGACCAAAATTGTTGTAGTGGGCCTTGCCTTTGCCTTTATTGTTATGTTCTACCAAATGCGCACCATAGTTAGTACGCTTCTTCTTTGGAGCCGTACAATGTTTGGACATGTGTCCCGGCTTATCACAATTGAAGCAATTACCGTTGAACTTCATCGTTGGCTTCTTCTCTTTGTCAACTTGACCCAAGCGCTTCCTTTTGTTGCTATTTTATGGTCCACCACGTTCCATCAAGTTAGCCTTGGCCTCGATCGGGACTCGTGGTCTCGAATCCGCCTTTCGGTTATCGGCTTCAATTCGAAGCTTAACCACAAGGTCTTCAAGAGTCATCTCCTTTCGCTTGTGCTTGAGATAGCTCTTGAAGTCCTTCCAATAAGGTAGCAACTTCTCAATCACCGCAACAACGGTGAAAGAGTCGAGAAGGACCATCCCTTCAGCATGAACATCGTGCACAATGAGCTGAAGCTCTTGCACTTGATCCATCACTGACCGGGTGTCCACCATTTTATAATCGAGGAACTTTGCCACCACGAACTTCTTAGTTCCTGTATCCTCAGTTTTGTACTTCTTTTCTAGAGCATCCCACAGATCCCTAGCACTAGTTATATTCCCGTAAACAGAATAAAGACTATCTACTAAACCATTCAGAATGTAATTTTTACAAAGGAAATCACCATTGATCCACTGGTCATAAGCAGTCCGCTTGTTAACGTCCGGCTCGTTCTCTTTGACCACTGGAGCATCTTCTTTGATGTATCCAGCAACGCCCAATGTAGTAAGGTAGAAGAGCATCTTCTGCTGCCACCTCTTGAAGTATCCGGAGAACTTCTCCGGCTTCTTAGCTTGGCCATGGGGAATGGTCCTTGGAGCAACGGTGTTGGAGGATGACGCCATTCCAGCAAAGATAGTTAATTATTTTTAGTCTAGTATTTGTCTTGCGATTGTTGAACGTGTATTACACTTTGACTGGAATTGTCTAACTGAAGTACAAGCAAAGAAGGAGTAGAAGTAGAACAATTACAATAAACTGGAAATGAACAAAGTAAATTAGAGACTAGAACTGATGTGCAGATTTCGGCAAGACGAGTCAAGGGAACCTCTCTCCGCAAGATAAATATGCCCCGGCTAGTGCTCACGGTTTGGCAGTTATTTTTCAAAGATGAAACGGCTTCGTCCTTCCGACAGTAGCACCACAGGTCTGGTAAGGCTCCGGCAAACTAGACAACATCGAGAACTGGGAAGCTGTGACTCGAAGGAACTCGTATGCAATAATATGAAGATATGTTCGCTCCACCAGCTCCAGATGGCAGTTACTCACTTGAAGGCTCTTAACTCATGGGAGTTACACCATTCAAGCTGGACAAGCACTATGTGCACGACCCAGTCAATTGATCCGCTTCATAGCCGTTATAGACCCGGATAGCCGATCCGCCGACCCGCTCTATGACCTGGCCGTTTCTGTACCGTAAAACTGGTACGGCTAAGCCCCGTACGCCCAAAGTCCACCCAAAGTTCAATTGTCAAGATTCAAGTCCAAGGACGAGACGGGCACGGGCACGGGCGGGCGTGTGTGCGCGTGTGGGCTCATGGCCCACATCCTTGTGCACTTTAATTACTTCACTTAAGTGTTAATACATTTAAATACACTTCTTAAATTGATTAAGAAATCAATGTGTGATTATTTAATGTGTCTTAGACACATTATCCCATACACTATAAATGCCCAATCGTGTGACCAACTTCAACCATTTATTTCTCACTCACCGAAAATCAGATTTGAGCAAATAAAAATACTACGATTATCTACTCACAACATAGAACAATCGTACGGTATTTAATTCCTCCAAAATTAAACATCTCAGTCATGAAAAATCGGATAAAATGAGTCAAAACTCAATTTATTAAATCCTATTTTCCAACAATACCATCATGTCTCCTATTTTCTCTTACTTTCTCATATCTTATTTTCAATCTCTTGATATTGGAAATTCTGCTAATCACCTTTTCTAGATTCATATTTTCAGTTATGAACTCGACATGTCTAAGTTCAGACATATTCCAAATCTCAATTATTTAGTTGGGCTTCGGCTTTTATTTCTTGCTTTCAATTAAAGGTGGCCAAGATCTACAAAATAGGGAATAGAAAGACAAAAAAACAAGCTTAGTCTATTACAATATATAACTCTCTGGAGTAATAGCTTGATATATACGTTTTCCAGTTTCTTGGAATTTCGCTAGAGTAAGCCACCAACTATATTTGAATCAACTATTAGTCAAGATAATTCCAAATTAACTATTCCTACATTACACCTAATTTAATTATTTGTTCTCTTTTGAACAAAAGTATCAAACAAGAAACATAAGAATATTAATTAATGTAAAGATGTGACATATTTAAAATGGGCACACTTGTATGAGATCGTCTAACATTCTCTTACGTTAGACATATCTCTATTTGACCCAATAAATGGTCCCCTCTCCCCTTTTTTATTTTTTTAAGTGGTTCCCCTTTCCCCCTCTCTCTCCCACCCCATTTCCTTTCTTTTTAGTTTTTTTTTTCACTTTTTAATTTCTTCATTTTTTAAAATATTATTTAATAATAATAATAATAATAATAATAATATTATAGATCTAAAAAAATAATTATTGTTTGTGCATCACATAGGAGAAATACTGATGAATAATTAAAACAAGCTGTAAACTTCGTACACGAACCAAAAATCTTTTTACAAATTGAAAAAAATTAAGGGATGTAAGGTTTAATTACAAGGCTATAGCTCAACTCATTTTTAGATTGAAAATGGAAAGCATAAACCTTGAAATCTCTAAAAATGTAATCAAGGAAA
This sequence comes from Perilla frutescens, assembly GCA_026008535.1. NCBI lineage: Eukaryota > Viridiplantae > Streptophyta > Magnoliopsida > Lamiales > Lamiaceae > Perilla > Perilla frutescens. The sequence goes on from BRKX01000002.1 coordinate 293,408, forward strand.
AGGAAAAGAAATGAGGGAGAAAGGGTAGTGCGAAAATATAAATGAATACCAAAGCGGACGTTGCTGAAAAAACTCCGGCAACGGCAGCTTTGTATGCGTGAGAGAGAGATGGGGGCTACCTAGTTGCATCAAGTAAAATGATTTAAAATAGCATAAGGATTATTTTTTCTTCTCCTCCAAAAATCCTAATTAGAAATCGTGCATTTTTAAAAAAAAATAGTTGATATCTTGCTTATTTGGATTTCAAATTGGATGAAATCAATTGTTATGGGTTCATATCAAGTATCAACGAGGACTATCCTCTAATATGCTTATTCGTCTCGTTTCAACAATGATTGGACCATAAATAATTATATTCATATATAGTCTTAATAACACAAATTTTGAGCCTTGTATGGAAAGGCCTAACTTTTTAGGAATAAGGCCTTAAAAAAAAAGCGTTTGGATCTCCATTTTAGTTTTGGGGTGGTATTGAAAATATTTTTTTATTTGTAAAAATTAAGTCCTCGAGTTATATATCGGAAAAACAAGATTAAATTTAATATAAATGAAATTATATACATCCAATTAAAAATAAAAATAGAAGTTGAATGTATGCAAACTCAAATACGTACACACACACAGTAACATGAAACACAAAAATTGAGGCTTAAATATATAAAGTTTATAAAAATTATAAAAGTAAAAGCACGATAAACTTTATAGTGTTAACTTAGGTATATACCAAGTAAATTTCACTTTAGGTCCCATTAGAATATGATCAAAACACTTTTAGTCCCAAAAGTTTTTTTTTTTTTTGGTCTCAAATGATATTTTTTCGACAATTTTGGTCCAATAAGATATTTTTTTGATAATTTTAGTCCCATAAGATAGGTTTCTGATAATTTTAGTCCCAAACAAATAGAGAAAGTGAACTACCATTAAAGTCAAGGTCAAAACGTGTGAAATGATGATTTTGTTGGGCATTTCTTTTGCATCTATTGATATGGTTTAGTATTATGTTGAAAATACTAATGTATGTTCTTGAATCTTGATGAACATCAATATCCTATCAATGTTAGTTCAACGAAATATATATCAACGTACTTAATTGACTAGAAGAAATATATATATACAGTTCTGATTTGTGTGAGTACGTAATGAAAAAAAAATTCAAAATGTCGTGGTATATACATTCATTTTTAGACAATATAAAAAGATAAATAAAATGAGCTTATTAGTTATGCTAAGAGAAACTGATATTTTTGATAGCAGAAGTCAAAAAGGAGAACAAAAGGAGAAATACAATGAATAGATTAATTCAAAGCCAGAATTTAACCTTAAAGTTGGGATTTTCCAGGCCCTTGAGTGCTTCTTTTCCCATGTCGTCGTACTTGCTGATGTGAACTTCAACATGAAAGGATAGTTCTTCCCCTTGTAATTCTTGCTGTTCCTCTATTATCTTGTTCGCTGACTTCACCACTGAATCACTGCAATTGTACAACTTAATTAATTGTAGCGTCGGTATTTCACCGATTGCTGCAGGAATCTCCTCCAACTCGAGTAAGTTAAAAAGATGTAGGTGCTCAAGGCGTGGAAAGTGGGAGCTCTCTTCCATCATCCACTGTTCCAAACCAGGACAATACCACAAAGTCAAGGATTTGAGGCTGGGGAATTGGCCTTCAATTGTTTCCAATTTGTGAGTTTTGAAGCAGCCATACCGTAATTTGAGCTTCTGAAGAAGGGGTAATGAACCTAGCTGCTCTAGCATATCTTCGCACCCCCCTATTGAATTGTCATATAGTGCCAAATCCAACTTTTTGAGGGATTGAGGAAAGGTTATGTTCAGGAGAAAGACATCACTCCCCCAAAACATTGTGCATGTGAAAGATTCAAGTTTATGTAGAAACTCAAGATTGCTCACACAATAGTAATCACCATCATGTCTCCTATTTTCTCTTACTTTCTCATATGTTATTTTCAATCTCTTGATATTGGGAATTCTGTTAATCACCTTTTCTCCAAACTTGAAATTCCTTACTCCCTTGAGTGTTTCTAGATTCTCCAAGATGACAGTGTCAATGTCGTCACTCGGAGGATCTGGCAGATACATATTTCCCGATTTGAACTCGACATGTCTAAGTTGAGACATTTTCCAAATCTCAACTGGTGCAATAAACACCTGTTTCGAGGTCTCATCAGCAACTCTTAGTGTCTGGAGATTCCAAAGAAAGTTCACTGCAGCAGGGAATTTGGTTTTCTGAGGAGTAACACAAATAGAAAGATATCGAGAGTTAACTAACTCATGAATGACATTTTCTAAGTGGTACTCGGGGCAATATTTTCTATACCTATCATGTGCATTTAATATCCTTAATAATCTAACATTTGGAAATACTATATGATACCAAGCTGTAACAGAACAAACATGAGACATACATTCCAAGGCATTATCATTCGAAGATCTTCGAGGATAAAACACGCGGCGTCCGTTATGTATGCCTTGAGGACTATGCTGCCCAATCACATGATAAAACCTCTCCTTTTCAGCTTCTTTCAAACAAAGGTCCCTTAACAAATCATGTATTTTGCAGAATTTTATGTCTCCAGTAGATCCCAATTCATCAATTAGAATGAGATTTCTATCAATTAACTCCTTTAAGAACCCTTTTCCAATTGTTTCAAGGCTTTTGCCAATTTCTGGTTTTAGAAACCCTTCAGAAACCCATAGCTTGATGAGCGTCGAGACATGAATTTTTGTGTCTTCCTCAAAAATTCCCATATAAAGAAAAATTGGCTTTAGATAAGCCAGCAAATGCTTATAGCTCATTTTCAATATTCTCAAGCAATACTCATCATTTTCTGAATTCACAGTTGAATTTAACTTAAATTCAATCTGCTCCCAATAGTTTTGTGAATGCTCAGATTTTGCCAGAAGACCTCCAATCACAACAATTGAAAGAGGAAGACCTTTGCAACATTTCACAATATTCTTTCCAATTTTCTCCAATTGAGGAGGAAAATTTTCTTCCCCAAAAATAGTTTTGCAGAAGAGATTCCAACTATTAAGCTCGTCCAGGAATTCCATACCAAGGCAAAAAGAGTCAGTCAAATGTGAAGTCAAATACGATTGCCTAGTTGTAACAATTATTCTGCTCCCATTATTACTATCACCCAAGATAAATTTCATTTTCTCCCACAAATCTATACTCCATATATCATCCATTATTATCAAATACCTCCGACCACATAGATATTTGTATAATGCTTCTCCTAATTCTTCCTCACCCTTATTACTCTCCTCATTCTTCTTCCCAGTTACTTGTGAATGAATTTCAGAAATAATTTCATGTGTGCTATATTGTTGTGAAATTGTAACCCAAGCACAAATATGAAAATACTCCTTAATAAGTGCATTCTCAAATATTTTTCGAGCAAGAGTGGTCTTACCGATTCCGCCCATCCCTGTAATAGGGATGACTTGGCGATAGAGTGGTCCACTAGTTAGCTTATCCAAGAGCTGAAGCAACACATCATCAAAGCCCACCATCATAGTGCTCTTGTTCTTCATCTTCTCAATGAAAGAAAAGTTTTTCTGCGGCGGCTGTTGAGCTTGGACTGCAGTAATACTCTTCTCTTTCGGCATTTCCATCACCGTTTTCTTGATCAAATCCATATCTTCTATCACTTTCTGCAGATCTTGATAGAAGCTTCTCCGACGTCTGATTTGATCTTCTCCCTCAACATCAACATCTGCATTACCCATCTCCAATGAAGATTCACCTCGACAGAAATTGAAGAACCAGCTCTAACGGGAATTGATTTGTTGATGTTGAGTAGAAGTGGATCTACGCAGCTGAATTTCGTCCACTATATAGGATTCGATAACATCTTCAGCAGCATAAGCAGCATCTGCTATGCGCCTCTGCAAGGGATCTGCTTCAACGCTGTAGGAATGAGGGGAATCATAGTCCTCCAGAAATTTATGAAAAAAGGTAACATTTTGAGTGAGAGATTCAACTTGTTGGTTGTTTATAGAAATTGGTGGGGAAGGATGACGCTGGAGCTGATCTATAATTTGCATAACAGAAACCAGAGCTGCATAAGCCGCCATGATATCTAACTTTGAAGTTGCAGAATATTAATCACAGACAAAGGAATATAGAGTGACAGGGTGATCGAAATAGATGAGATAATAATTGAGAGATGTAAGAAGAAAGAAATAGGCAAAACAATATTTAAGATATGCTGCAAGTCTGGGCAACTCCCTCAATTATTCAATTTTTTTTTAATTGTTATTTTTATAGTGTTCGACGATATAATAATAGAACCACTTGATTTAACTATTTCTCTTTGTACAAAAATTACTGATGAAAATGTTTAAATATATGAGTAGCTGATGTTGATGTCATGAATTCAAATGATTTGAAATTGTGGGTTGAAAAAAGGGGTTATATCACTAAAAAAATTAACTACCATCTTTCAATAAATTTAAAATTAAAACATAATTTTTAAAATATTATGATAATAACTCAAGTTTAATAATTTGCAGGAAAATAGATACTTCCTATCTGTTTGCTTAATTGGACCCTGCACATGCCCCCAACGACTTCTATAGCAGCCAACCAACTAGTTTAATTTGAACATTTTTGCCCCAAAAAATTAATTAATTACTTTTAGAATTTCTTAATCGCCTCCTCAATTTTAGCATGTGTATACAAAATTAATACAACTATTTCAAATCTGGGCGCTGCTCTCATATCAGATGGCCTTGCTACCTGGTGGGACCCCTGACCACTAACGGCACTAAACAAGTAAATTTCATATTACTTTTCCTATATTTTTTGAAGGAAAAAAAAAACCGTGTTTAATCCTTGTTATGCATTATCCGTCAAAAAAACTTTGATGGATAATCACAACTTTGGTATAGTAATTATAGGATGATAACGGTCCTTCCTATGCCATTTTTTTTCATATTATTGTACTATACTATAAATTAAGTTAATATGTATATTGTGTGATTTGATGATACTCTAGTCGGGAAATTACATATGAAAGAAAACAAAATAGAAGTCAGAAGACTAGTACCAGCACCATATTAATTAATCATATTAAAATGAGAACTAACTAAAACTTAATTGGGAAGAGGCAAACAAGTTAATTGAAAAGTTAATAGCTATTGTTTTCTTTCGTTGATTAGTCTAGATACACAAGAAAATATAATTAAAAAAACATCAAGTGGATGCAACCAGTTGCTATTAATGTAATTATTTATTTTCGATCAGATGTAACTACCATATATTGCCAACTGTCCCTTGCAATTAATTATGGGTTAAAACTACTAATTTGCCAATATTTTAAGAAATTAATTATGTCGGCCGGATATCGAGAAAAAGAAACAAATACACAATTGACAATAGCAATACTATACGTTAATTTCAGATCCTGAATCGACAATTCTCCTTGACAGAACTACACGTTTGAGTTGCCCCATGTAGAAAGTAGGATGTTTAGATAGAAGAAACATTTGATGTGCAAGACCAGATAGGGGTAATGCGATTTGAACTGAATCATCAAAACACTCAAAACAATTGGATAGAAGAGACTCAATATTAAATGTTTCTATTATTTACAGATGTTGTTTTGAAGGATAATCAATTTAGTATAAACATTCATTTAAGCTCCCATATATACAATAATATTATCTTGAATAGATGATCCTGCTACAAAAATATGAGCACCCAATGTCCGCATATCAAACTGTTTATTTTCTGATTTTTCATTATTAGCAGATTAGCTCAAGTAGAGAAGAAGAGGGAAATTTTCAGATCATATAAATTCTATAAATTTTCTAGAAACCACCTTCCTCTTGATTATTTCTGCATCCATCCATCTCTTGTATGGACCATTAATTTTATATGTTTCACATTAATCATTTTTAATTTCTCATGTTGTGTTACTCGAGGGCAAATTTTGGTTGGCTTTGAACATGTCAAATTGCTCGAACAACTTCCAAAATATATTATGCATGCAATCGGTTGTTCTTATCATTTTCAAAATTTTGGAAAGAGAAAACGAAACATTAGATATGATGTCGTAAAACCCGTGCCTTCTTGGACATGATTTGTATTTTGTGTGAGATCGTCTAACAAGTTAAAATCCGTAAAACGGGCCAAAATCAGGATCCAAATACAATCAAACACTAAAAAATTTATAAATTTTAAGGAAAGTTTGTAAGGTCTAGCCTAGCAAATTTTAATCTAAAATTTATTAAAGACATTCGCCATTTGAAACACTTTTTTGAAAGAACAATATTAATCCAAGAAAAACGAATTAAATAATTTGAAACGAAGGCTATGATCTTCCATTATCTCCTCCTCAGCAAATCTGTATCAGTACTGCTAATATAGATTCCGATTCACTCAACTAATATGAACACCTTCAGCAGGAGATAGCAATGCACTGAACATTTGCAATGATCATTCTTCACCTATATGAGTAGGGCATATTCTAATGTGACATCAAACCCAGCATATGAACTGATCCATACAATCACTTCACTTCTAAAAGACAAACTCAGAATTTGACAACAAAATTCAACAATAAACATCATCTGCTTCAAAAAGCTAAGCTAATTATTCATGTACCTGGCTCGTTGTGCACAGGCTCATCGGTTGAGTCACTGAATGAGGAAGCTAGTACTTGCCACAGTAGTTGAACATGGGCGGGCGGTTAAAGCCCATTACTTCCAGGCGTGACAACAGCCACTATGGAGTAGCGCATTTTAGAGATTGTGATCGGAGAGTGTCTAATTGCGAAAGAATTTCTTGGGGAACGGTCTCTAGATATGGGCAACCATTGATTTCTAAATTGTGAAAAAGCCTCATTCTACCTTCTCCAACTTTAGCAATATTTCTCAGATTCCATAACTCTCGGATGACCAAGGTATGGAGTTTGCGAAACCCGTCACTAGAGATTACCATATCATGACCAGTGTATGCATTCTGCAAGTTGAGCATATATAATTCAGGAAGCTTCTCCAGTATCGGTATGGGGTCTTCATCAAGACAACTATTAACCAAGACCAATTTCCATAGCTTTGGTGGGAAATTATTGGCACGTGGTAACCTGGTAAGGCACCCCTCCAATTTGAGTTTAGTAATATTCTTTAGAAGGCCAAGCTCATCTAAGGAAGGCGTGCTTCTAAAACGAAACCCTCTTAAGATAAGGCTTCTTAGATTCCATAACTCAGCCAAAGATGCAAAGAGCTTGCTTACATTTGAGTTCTCATCCACTTCTTCTATGCCCAATTTGTAGAGTCGGGTCATAATTTCCAACCCCAACACCTCATATGTCCAACTATCAACCGAAATGTAGGTTAAGGTCTCAAGATTCTTCAGTGCGTCTATCTTCAATGGCTTCTGACAAATTATATCAGACATATAGAGGTGACGAAGGCAACCCATTTCCCATAAAATATCTGGCACTTCCACCAAAAAGATTTTGGGCTATATCCAGAACCTCGATCATCTTCAGGCACTTAATTAATTTAAGGGTAAAAAAGTAATATAACATATTACATTTTTTTGTAAATATAATATACTATATTTGCTTCAATAGTTTTGTTATAATTGAACTCTACTACATAGAATTATCCCTAATATAAAATAATATATTTTTTTGTAATATAATATATTATATTTATTTCAATAGTTTTGTTATAATTGAACTCTACTATATAAAATTATACCTAATATAAAATATTAAAAATAATTAGTTGTAAATATAATATATTATTTAATTTAATTTCTTACAAAATATGATTTGTCTATTATATCCGTAATATGCACTTAATTTAAGGGTAAAATAGTAATATACTATATTATATAATTAATTATTCAGTATAATATATTATATTTATTTCAATAGTATTGTATCTTTCAATTCTTTATATATCCACATCATATTAAATTTCCACCAATTATTTCTCTATTATATCAACCACAACAAACAAGAAAGAAAATAAAAAGTATAATCCCACAATAATATAATATATTAGATAATTAATTCAATAGAATTGTAATATTATAATTTTTCATTCACACACATGAATAAATTCTCCATCAATTACATCGTTTATATAAATTACATTCGAATGGAGATATTGAAAAATAAAAGCTTGAATTTATAGAAAGATTATAAACTAAGTCGATAATACTTTAGAAGTTATCTATCAAAAATTAAGAATTTCTTCTCCATCAATCATTCTATATTTAATTATTCACCTGTAATATATTATATTTATTTTAATAGTATTGTACTATTACAATTTTTCATCTATTAATTCTCCACCAATTATTTCTGCATCATATTAGTTATATGAAACATGAAAAAATAAATAAAAAAACATAATATATATATATATATAATTAATTCTCCACTTATAATATATTATATTTTATAATTTAAATATTATTTCAATAGAATTGTACTATTGCATAGTTTATACATATTACATCCCAATGAAGAGATTGAAAAATAAAAAAACTTAAATTTATGGAAAGATTATCAACTAACCTCATTGTTCTTAAGAGTTATCTGTCAATATTCAAGAATTACATCTTCATCAATTATTAATGTGGAAAAAAAGATAAGAGGATCAATTGGAATGACATTCAATCAGTGATTTTATTCCTTCAATAGAAGCTATTTAAGTAGTTTTTAATAGAAAACATGTAATTTTAGTTGTGGCAACTATAGTGTGTGTGTGTGTGTGTTCTGAATCATTTTATATGGTATGGAAGAAAAAAAAAGGTTCCATAATGTATACAAATGCTAAGTTTTAATTTATTCCTTGAAATTTATGTGTTCATTCTCATTCATATGATTAAAAGTAGTTTTAATTAAATTTATTGAAACTAAATTTCAACTTCTTTATTTATTGTCAGTCTCGGATAATGTTGACTGCACCAACAAGACACACAGATGATATATGCTGAACTATTAGAAAATATATCTATTAATGTGAAGAACACCTAAAAAAAGTCAATGATGAAGATAAATATAAGAATTGATTAATGTAGAAAAATTTAGGATCTCTATTTTGAAAGTTGCTAGACAAAGTTTTAAAAATATAGTTAATTGTAACAAAAAATCACCAACTTTAAACAAATTTAAAATTTATACATTGCTTTTAAAATATTACAATAATAAATGATTGATTGGAAAAATAAATTTTAAATTTTGGTTCAAATGTTATATTTTTCTAACTTATTAATTTATAATTTGAGAAATTTAGAATATTGGATGGTTTGATAATTATATATAATCTATTTTATATTAGATTATTCAGTTAATTAAGAATAGTTAATTAATTAAATATGGGGAGAGGAATGAATATTGCACAATTTTTTGGAATATGGATTATGTTGACTACCCATAATCATGTGACTGAGAATGAACATAGTCCAATTACTGATAAAAGAGTTGAAGTAGAAGAATTGAATATTTCCCACTTAGATTGAACTACTAATTATTTAACATAAATTCCCAAACTATTTAGTTAAACATAATATAGAACAATAATATAATACGTAGTTATATGTACAAGTGTTATACATTAGGATTTTTTTTATAGAATGATATATATTATGTGTTTTGGTTGAATGAGATGATTAAACTCCTCGGGTGGAAGGAGTGATATATATTGTACTACTAATTAAATTAGTTAGTCATTGAATCAAGAATTACAACTGCCAATCAAATTATATTTTTCTTAAAAAAATTGTAAACAATGTATAACATTTTGAAAAATGTATTGAACATGAAACCTTGAACACAATATATTATAGCAAACTATATTAACAAAATTTTGAAATTTTATCATTTCTTTATCATTGAGCAACACATGTTGCTATAATAATAAAGTTTTGTGTGTGTGTGTGTGTGTGTGTGTGTGTGTGTATCTTTAAACACATGATACTTATACATTCAAAACCATTTTAATTTAGTTAAGTTATTTTTAGTTTTATTTGTTCAATGTAGTCATTTATATTTCAATAAAAAATATAGTATTAAATGTATGTTTGGATAAAATACACACAAAAAAAGTTAATATTTTACAACATGTGTAATAATTAAAATAGTTCAATTGATTCAGTGTATGGTGATATCATACGTGAATTAATTGATAACATAGAGGGGTTAAAAATATAATTTATTTTTGAGATAAACTATATTAATTGATGTGCAATAAGGTGTTTTGTCATGATAGTAAAAAATTATATAATTAATAATATTTTGAACTCATTAACTATTTAAATCATTTTAGTAAGTTTAATTAACTTTATACCGAAACTTTCTGAAATGGATGGTGCAAGATTTTGTGAATTTATATTAATTAATTTTTTTTGTTTTTATTACACAGTAAAATCAAACTAAAAATTGTTGAATAGAAGATTTGAATTATATTAATACATATATACGTAAACAATCAAATGTTGAGAATTGTTGTAAAAAAAGGATGTTAGAGAAAGAATACATGCATCCCTCTCTCCCTATGTGTGTGTGTGTATTAAAACAACAAAAATATAAATAAATTAAAAGACTCTAAATATCGAGTTCTTGTTCGAATAGTTACAATTTAATTATACTTTATGTCTCTTATGTTTATATCATTTTTTTGATTATTGATTAATCTAGAATTTTCAGATATTATTATATTTATAAAATGATATATATATATATATATTGAAATGTATTTTTTTAATTGACTGCTCAAATTTAGTATAGTAAAATCATTCAAACTTTAATAATTAATTTAAGCAAATTAGTTGAATTGCGTGCAATGCACGCTTTCTCTGCTAGTTATTTAAAAAGTATAGTATTTGATCAAACCAATATTTTAAAATATATTCTTTTAAAAAATAATACAAAAATTGTAAAACTAATAGTTTGATCAAATACTATAATTTTCAAATAATATAAAATACATTTATACGTACCAAAAATTGTGAAAAAAAAAATTGATCACACCCTCAGATGATTGATGCTTTATACAAGAAAATCTAGAGAAACATAATTCTAGCCTCAATATTGGCATTGCCTTCAAGTTTTTCTCATGGATGGGGAAACAACCTAATTATAATCACAATGAAAAATCATACAACATGGTCATGAAAATGGCTGGTCAAGGCAAAAACTATAAGCTGATGGGAAAGCCTATTTTATGATAATGCAGTATGGTCGAATAGACTATTCCACTACTAAAAAAATGCAGATACATAACACTGAATACATAACGGTTTTAACCTAAAACCGTTACGAACTGTGTATACATAACGGTTTTCAAAAAAACCGTTACGTATGTGCGTGTGAACACTCATATATGTAACGGTTACAATTAAACCGTTATGTATGTGTGTAGTATAGATAACGGTATTTTCAGTACCGTTATCTATGTGCGTGTTGTACGGAGACTATAGATAACGGTTTTTTATGAGACCGTTATGTATGTGCGTGTTTTCTTTAATAACGGTTTGTTACCGTTAAGTATGACCATTTTATTTTGTAACAGTTTATTAAAAAGCGTTATATATGGATACAACACGTAATATATTACGGTTTATGAGAAACCGTTATATATAAATATTTATTTTATTCCAAAATAAAAAATTAAAAAAAATTAAAATAGTACACTCAAATTAATCAAAGTGTTCAAATTCACCAAATCTCACTCATCTCCCTCGCGCGAAGTCTCCCACCCGTCAGAACCGCAAAACCCTAGCAGCAGCATCACCGGCGCCGCACTTCTCTCCAACGCCGGTGACCACGCCAGTGCCAGACTCCTCAGCGTCGTGATTGCCGGCAACCCTAAAAGCCCCTCAACTCCAACCCTAAAGCTTTAATTATATTCCCCCGCTCACTGACCAACCAGGTGTAACTTTCTCTCTCTATCTCTCTCTCTCCTCTTATATTCTGATTTTCGTTTTCAAACGATCTCCTAAATGAACAACACGCCAAGCCCTAGCCCTGCCGCCTGACTACGCACTCGCTATCTCAGTCCGCCGCTGTCTCTAACCATCGCCCGATCAGCACTCGATGCCGATCCAGCCATCGTTTCGTCTGCGCTTGACGGCGTCTCTATCCATCGCTCTCACCCTTGCTGCTGCCCTCTCGATGATCTCCACCTCCTCCACATTCTATAAATTCTGTAAGTTTTCTTTATTTTTCTCATGATAATCTAATTATTGGCTAATTTGTACTGGATTTGATTTTGTTCCATTTTCTAAATTTATCAGATTTCTGCATTAATATGGGATTTTGAAATGTTGCCGCAGAATTTTTTGGGAAAAAAATTGAAGTAGAATTTATAATCATAATTGAGCAATGATGTGAAATTTGAACTTATTTTACATTTAATTGATCGTTTATGTCGAGAATTTGTTGATTCCAAATGTGATTGGGTGAAAAATCAAATACTTTTTTTTAACTCGGAGGTGGTGTTCAATTAGTTTAGCTTTTTTTTTCATCAATCCAACTTCGGTTTTCCCCAAAATTAAGTTAATCTATGATTGCGTATTTGAGGATTTACTACATTTGAATTTCGCAATCTAGTGTAGGTTGCAATGGTTAAAGATGAAGAATTCAGAAGTCAAGGGAACATAATGGCTTCTTCATACACTCTTATTTCAAGTTAGTTGATTCTTGGCTGCCTATTACTGTTATCAAGCTTTATATGAATTGCATTATTAGCTGACATATCACGATTTGTTTTAAGACATGGCATGGAGTTTAGTAGGTCAACTTTCATTCCTGTGCAAGACTTGGAGATAAAAGTATTTAGTGTGATAAAGGTAAGCACATTAGACCAAGCAATCTCTTGTACTGATGTTGTTGAACAACTCGTATGGAGGCTTTGTACTGATTTTTTTTTTAATTGGAAGTTTTGATTGTCTTGAAATTCTAATAGGCCAATAGTTATGTTGGTCAATATGTAAATTTGTGTATGAAAGTTTTCTACTCTGAAATGGGTGAGAGTGCAGAGTTGTCAACTAATTTGAGCAAGATACATACGGGTGATTCAAAAAAGCCCATAACTTCACTTCCAAAAGCTGATACAACTAATGTAGTTAAGATCTATTGGTCATAATGCTCTGCCATAAAGTTTCCTTCTTTTATCTATTTGTTCAATTTAGGAGAAGAAAGACTAATCGAGATATGGCAATGGAAAAACTGAAGGAGGGCGATACTAATGGGGCCTCTGAGCTTTTTCAGGTGCTAATTTCTTATGTGATTATCATAAACAACATTAAAATTATATTGCATTAGATTGTTTCCCAGATCTGTGTTTATTTTGTGATCTAACTTCTTCTGTGGAATGCGCAGGTAGTGTTTAAGATGGATCGATATGGCCATGTTGATGAGATAGTCCTTGAAAAGGTTCTTAACATTGTTTCAATCTTATACATCATTTTTAGAGCATCCTTTCAATACTATACATCGTTTTATTTTTTAAAATTTTCAGGTATGTGTATTGGCTGAGTGTAATTTTCAGGTAGTTTTTTCTTGAGATTTTCATGTGTTTTCTCTCTTCCTCAATATATTATAGCTATCTTTGTAATAGGTCATGTCCATAAACTTCTCCTTGATTAATCCTAATGAAGTTGAACTATAATAATTGTGTTCTCATAACCTGCAGTAGCCAGCAACTTAGAGAGGTTGTCTGACTTAGAGAGGCTGTCTGCCTCTCTAGTCCAATTCATTTTTAAGGATGCGTGATTTCTTCTTTTTCCTATTTGAAAGTTGCATATAAGTGAACCTGTTGATAACCTTTATAATTTGAGCACATATACGATATATCTTGTAAAGGGAATATTGCAAATCCAAAGGATCTAAACTGCTTAAAGTAGTTTTCAAGGGAGGATTGAACTCGTATAAGATTCAACTTTGGTAATTAGTTTTGTATTAGCATTTGGCAATTTATGAAAGATCTAAATAACAATTATCATATGGGCCACTAGTGGTTATTGGAAATATTTTCATTGAAACAATATATGTATTGAGATATCTTTTACTTTATATGTATTGAGATGTCTTTTACTTCATAAAAATATTCCGCTTCTGAACCTTTTTTTTTTGTATTTAGGTGATTCGATGAAGTGATCGTGCTAAAAACAAGCAATTGAAGAAGCACAAGGAAAGACTACTTGAACTTTATTTTTTAGGAGTACTTGTACTTCTTCCTCTCCTCTCTACTTAAGAATAAAAAAAAAAGATATTCAAAATTTTCCTTATAAAATTTGTTTGTTCTAGCTGCTCTTATTGACTTTAGTTATTTTTAACAATTTTTTTTCTTGAATACTTTTTTAAAATATTGCAGCGGAGAGGGCCAGGTTCTAACAAAGACAGAGTGCTTGATGCTAAGGTAATGAAAAAAACCTACATTGTTCACATGCATGCATGGATTGAAATTATTTATAGCACACTGATTTCTATAATTTCTGTATATATATTTATTTTTCTCAAATTAAAATTATGTGAAAATTTTGATCTTTGAATCTAATTTTTTTTCCTTGTTACAGACATTGAGACGTTTAGCCCAAAATAGGGAAGCAGCTAGGAAGACCAGACTTAGGAAAAAGGTGGGTTGCCAACATTTCAGGCTTTTTATGTTTACATTTGACATTTTTTTCCTATTTGTTCCTAGTAGCAACAAATAACATAAACAAAATCAAAGCATAATGTCCTAAAATATTAAATAATTAAAGTCTGCACATTTACAATGTTAAATAATTGGCGTCTAATTTGCCATAATTGATTTTCTTGACTCACTCCCTTTCTCGATCACTATATTCAACAAGGACTTTTTTTAGGAGGAGGTGGGATTGCAAGTGGGAGTATTAACTCTGGTATGTGTCTGCATTTATGCTTACTGATCTTACTTAATTGCCCTTTTCTGAATTCCTAGACTTCATTCCCTTTACTACATTTATGCTTATTGATTATATGATTAATTTTTAAGAATATAAGTAATAGTCATCATATCTTAAAAAAATGAAGCATAATGCACGTGCACAGATCCCTTTCGATCTATCCATTTATTTCAAGGTATTTTGGATTTCAAACATTTCATTAATCATTTGTGCTTGGTGAAATTGGTGATGGTTGGAAGATGTTTGTTGTTTTATATTAAATGGTGAACTTGGTGAGAATTGTAGTATGTTTGGTGTTTCTTAATAATCATTTGTGCTTGGTGAAATTGGTAATGGTTGGATGATGTTTGTTGTTTTATATTAAATGGTGAACTTGGTGAGCATTGTAGGATGTTTAACTTGCGGTTTCTTATTAAGATTTGAATGATGAATGGAAGTGTGGAGGATTTTCAAAATGTTTTCCTTCACTCTTTTTGGTATTTACCTGACACATGTTGCTATTATTTGTTGATTTACGCAATGTTATTTTTTATATATGTTGCAGGAATGTTTAAAAATGTTGAATTTATGAAGAAACTCGAGAATTCCAGCTTGTTCATTACTTCTGCACCAAAGAACATTATGGTTATTTCTTTTTTCTTTTTAATTTAAATATTGGTATTTGGATAAATTATTCTTATTATGTATTCATTTTAGGATTTTATTGAACTATTGTTGAATTTTCTTTTGCATTTCAATATTGATACTTGGATAATGTCTTGTTATTATAATGACTTTACGTTTTAGTGTTTAATTTGAAATATTATTTAGATTATTTAAAATTTAAATTTTTATTTTTATTTTTAATTAATAAATTCTTGAATACAGTAATATATGTAATGATCTATCAAAAAAGCGTTATCTAAATAAGAGAATATGTAACGGTTCGATAAAAAAACATTATCTAAACAAGAGAATACATAACAGTTTTATATCAAAGTGTTATCTAATTCAAGAATACGTAACGGTTTAACAGAAAAAGTGTTATCTAATTGAAGAATACGTAACGGTTTAACAAAAAAAGCGTTATCTATGCTAGAGAATACATAACGGTTACAAAAAAAGCGTTATCTATTATATAAAATACACTGCGGTCTTTTAAAAAACCGTTAAGAAAGATCATAATACACAACGCTTTTTGAAGGTTTTGTAACGGTTAAAAACCGTTATGTAAAGTAAGTATACATAACGGTTAAAAACCGTTATCTATTCTGGGTAGAATAGATAACACCACTATATATAACGGTTTGGAAATGACATACATAACGGGTAATGACCGTTATGTATGTGCGTGTTTTTAGTAGTGTTCATTATTATTAAGTCTGAAGATGCTTACAAACTTATTCCTGAAAAGGCAAACCAAATCTGGCCAAGGTTGTTCCAAACAAGAAGTTGGATCTGAAAAGAAGAAATGTGATTACTTAGGCATGTCTTGTTCTTATTACTTTTGGCAAATGCTCTCAATGTAATGCTTGGTTTTTTTCTAACATGTGAATTTCCTGTGTCCCATTTTCAGCATCTTTGATATCAATTAATTTCCAGTGTAACTGCAGTTCTACTCCTGCCATATGCTTTAGGAGGTTTCAACATTCTAGTGAACTATACATGAAAAATTAGTGATCGAGGTAACATGATTCTACTGTTCTTCTCAATTTGTTTCTTATCTTATGGATGTGTGACTTAATACCAAAATTTACAAATTCTTTTTGACTTAATGAAGCTGAGGAGCACAACGAAAAGCTCTAGGGAACAAACACTTCAATTCCTACTTAAAAAGCAGGTTTCTTCAAGTAAGTATCCCTGTGAGAATTCGTCATGAAATCAAAGATCCCTTGTAACATATTCTGACCGATCAATTATTGGTTCAAATTGGCCAAACAACCATAGGTTCTTCTTTCTAGGGGCAAGCATTTAGTCTATTTCAGTTCCAAAATCCCAAAACCAAATAGATGAAATTGGAAAATATTTAAGACTGAACCGAACCAAATTTAGGATGAGGACCGAATTGAACCAAGCAAATGGTCATTTTCCTATTTATTTATTTTTTTCGATTTGAACTGCTTGACTAATTGTGCAAATAAATAAACAGATTTCACAAATTCATAACTAACATCATAAATAAACCTAAAAATTTCAGAATATGAAGCTTGAACTTACATTGCAGCTTAAAGAATCTATGTCGGCTGCTGCTGCTCGGCGATAGAGTCAAGAGGGCTGACGAGAGAGGTCTTGTTGTTTCTGATGCTGCGAGAGATCAAGATCTGACGAGAAGCACAGTCGCACAGAACTTGGATTTTATTGGAGTTTAAGAAAATTGTTACAATAATTATCCCACATAGCAATCTCAGATTAAACAAAACAAGGTAAAAAAATTGTGATATTAGAGACTGTTCACCCTAAAAAAATGAAACATGGAAAATAAAAATAAAAATATTGGGTTGGACAGAACAATCAATGGAAAACAAAATGAAATAGGAAAAATGTAAATCTTGCCATAGGACTTGAACCTGGGCGTGGGTAAAGCCCATGATTTCCAGGCATGACAACAGCCACTAAGGAGTAGCGCATTTTACAAATTGTGATCGGAGATGGTCTAATTTCGAAAGAATTTCTTGGGGAACAGTCTCTAGATATGGGCAACTATTGATTTCTGATCTTTCAAGAAACCACATTCCACGTTCTTCGACTTTTACAATATTTCTTAGATTCCATAACTCTCGAATGACCAGGACACTGAGAAAGCAAAACCCCTCATTAGAGATTACCATTTCATGACCAGTGTATGCATTCTGCAATTTGAGGTTACGTAATTGAGGAAGCTTCTCCAGTATCGGTATGGGGTCTTCATCAAGACAGCTATTGACCAAGCTCAAGTAACGAATCTCCCGAGGGAAATTAGTGGCACTTGGTAACCTGGTAAGGCTCCCCTTCAATTTGAGTTCACCGAGATTCTGTAGAAGGCCAAGCTCATCTAAGGAAGGCATGCTTCTAAAACGAAACCCTCTTAAGATAAGACAATAAAGAATCTCCAACTCAGCCAATGATGCAAAGAGCTTGCTTACATTTGAGTTCTCATCCACTTCTTCTATGCCCAATCTACGGAGACTAGTCATCTTATTTTTCATGTCCGACACCTCATATGTCCAATCACCAACCGAGATATAGGTCAAGGACTCAAGATTCATCAGTGCATCTGTCTTCAGTGGCTTCCGACAGATAATATCAGACATATAGAGGTGACAAAGGCGATTCATTTCCCATAAAATATCAGGCACTTCCACCATAAAGTTTTGTGCTATATCCAGAACCTCGATCTTCTTGAGGCGGCGCAACGATTGTGGAAACTCTTGTATGTAATTGTTTCTCAACCCCAAGTATCTTAATTTAGTCAAATCACCAACCGTATCGGGTAAAATCTTCAAACCAAAACCTTCCATGTCAAGTACCTTAAGTTGTTCAAAATGTTTCCAATAAGATGGATGACATACGCTAGAGTAACCACCACCACCGTGGAAGAAAAGAGAAACAAGATGCTCATCTTGATTTGTGGAGAAGTAATTGTAATTGAACTTGTCGTATCTGCTACAATGGATGATACGATGATGAGGAGGTTCATGAGAGGCTTTATTACTTCCATCCTTCCTTAGGATCTCAAAACCTATTTCATCCACGGCCTTTGTGATGGATAGCCTATGAAAAAGGGGATTGATGTGAATCATTTTTGTGTCATTCATTACTTCAATAATGGACTGTTGTCTTAAACTATCGAAATCTGTTTTACTTCGATATTCTCGCAGTCCTCCTGCAGTCCATATCTGTATCAACTTTTTTTTCTTGATAATTGTACCTTCCTTAAAGAAAGCAAGACGCAAGAAACATGACTTCACTCCTGGATGCATATTGAGGTAAGTCGACTCCAACGTCACTAAAGTTTCAGTCAATTCCAAATCCATTGAAGATTCCACAACTTGTTCCCATTCACTCCCGGATCGTCTCTTTTCTACCCACTGCCTCCCCACCTCTTTTATGGCTAATGGCAGACCGCCACATTTTCTCATCAACATCTCTCTCCCCTTTTTCTCCAACTGCTTTGGGAATTTTTCATCACTACGCAATGCCGTGTGCAATAATAATTGCCAACTCTTATCACCATCAAGATTTTTCATCTTATTCTCATGTTCTCTATAAAATGGCTGGCAGCTTATTTGTTGACTGCGAGTTGTGAACACCAATCTACTTCTTTTGTCTGCTTACATAAGAACAATTCAATATATAGAAGGATTGATGTTCAAAAGCCTATC
Organism: Perilla frutescens; assembly: GCA_026008535.1. Taxonomy (NCBI): domain Eukaryota; kingdom Viridiplantae; phylum Streptophyta; class Magnoliopsida; order Lamiales; family Lamiaceae; genus Perilla; species Perilla frutescens. The sequence continues at coordinate 312,660 of BRKX01000002.1, forward strand.
TATATATTAACTAGAAAATTAAGACGGTTAGACTAGCTGGCTATGTTGTATGATTTAATCAGTTAATATAGTCAATTTTTTTTTAAGATGAGCTATAGTAATGTAATTTTAGGTTCTTTTTTATATGAAGACACCACCAAATTTACTCTTAAATATAATTCAGAGTACCAACAAATTAAAATTCAGGTACAGTCTAATTAAGTATGACTTTGTCCCAAAATAGTGTTGCTAACAAAAAAAACAATATTTAGTCCTACAATTTTGTAGGAAACCTCAAATTTTATCATATTTCCAACCAAGCATTACCGTAGAGGTATTGAGATATTTTCATATTGTTTGATTTTTATTTTATTTTATTGGTAATTTGTGAATTATAACTTTCTCTTTATTTGTTGTTTTTGTATAAAATTTCAGGATGTTCTTCTTCATGTTAAATAAACATGAAAGTTGTTTTTGTGTAAAATTTCAGGATGTTCTTCTTTATGTTAAATAAACATGAAAGTAGTAGTAGTAGTTGTAGATTTTCTTGTTTGTGTTAAATAAACATGAAAATAGTAGTAGTAGTAGTGTATAAATAGTAACCACAATTTTCCCCGCCTAAATAACATTCCTATTGTATATTTAACTTATTTGTTCACATCATTTTCTAAAATCAATACGACAATACCCTAAAATATTCGGGCTACACTAATATCTTTCTAAAAGCTTAGTTACTTTTTATAAATATAAATAGATTTAATATAACAATATATATACATAATTATTTCAATTATGTTATATATTCATATGTCATGCATGCATGTATAAGATTAGTGTGCGTAAACCAATTAATAGATTGAGCAATAATCGTGTCTTGGAAATAATAATTTAATTTATGTTAATTGAATTGGTAATTATTCAGAATAATTTAATGCTAATTAAATGAAGGAATACTTGATTATGAAATAGGAAATACAAAACATATATGCAATAGATGATTTCAACGGACTAAAAAATTGGGATAGACGATCCTCTTCTTTCCTATATATTATTTATTACTATGTAGTTGTACCTACCGCTAAAAAAAATTATACTTTTTTAAGAATTTTATATACGTAGAATTGTCGTGGACATATTTCCAATCTAATAATTTTACAAATTTGATTATTGTTGTTGTTGTTGTTAATTTTTTATTATTATTATTATTATTATTATTATTATTATTATTATTATTATTATTATTATTATTATTATTATTATTATTAATTATTAAACTCGAGTAATTGAATTCAAATTGCAAAGATTTTGTAGAGTTCATCATCTTGAGAAAGGTTATACCACTAGCAAGTTAATAGTTAGAAAAGTAATATATATATTAATTAATATATTTCAAATAATTAATTAATAGCATCAAAACACTTTTAGTCCCAACTTTAATATTTTTATTTCATATTTAATGTTTTGAAGTTTTTGTCACAAAATTTAATTGCCGTTAAGTGTTCGATTAGTTTTGTGACCTAAAATATCACAACATCTTACTATATTTAAAAGTAAGATAGTATACTATAAATATATTAAATATAATAACAGTTGTTATACTTGAACATACTATAAATTACAAGTGTTTGATCTTATCATTTTAATATTAAAATAAAGATTTAAAATTTTGAATTAAAATATCTATTAGTTTCTTATTAAATATATATTCAAAATTTAATTTTTAATTTTGTATTTTAAAATTTGAAAATATAAACATATTTCAAATTCAAATAAATATATTTAACTTGGTTTTTAAATATATTTAGGTTTGCAATTTTAAAATATGAAACTTAAACCTAAAATAATTACATCTTGTATATTTTAATTCGTTTTACTAAACGTTTTAAATGTATTTAGGTTTTTATTAATATCTATGTAAAAGTTGATTCTAGGCAGGTAGGGGACACAAAAACACAAAAGATTAATTAAGGATGCGTAAACATACCTTGGGGAAGAGTTTGGAACACATATCGCAGGTATGTTTTTTCAGACACGTCGTCGAGAACTAAGACATACGGCTTGTCCTGCAGGTGTTGGTGAAGCATCTGTTGGAGGGCTTTATTCTCCATTTTCTCAATCACCATATCATCATCTCTTTTACTGTGTATGAACTGGCGTATGAGTTCGATAAGTAGCTCCTTTCGACTTAATTTCCGTGAAGAAAGACATACCCAAGCACGGCACTCAAATCCATCCACGATCTCTGGATGGTTGTAAAATTGTCTAGCCAGAGTCGTCTTCCCGATACCAGCCATACCCCGGATGCATATAGTAGTACTTTCATCATCATTGCGAAGCAGCAATTCCACGTCCTCCTTCAACCCCACCACACGAAGATCTGATTCTGAAGATGTAGGAGAAGTGCCCACCAATTCCTCTCTCACATTATTTATTAATTCTCCGAATTTACGCACACGCTTTTCTGTTTCTTGGAGCCATTCATGGATGGGCTTGATCTCAAAGAAGAACTTTGAGATGCTACCCGAGAAATTGATAGTCTGCGCCTGGATATGTAATTACGTAAATTCTTGATCTCGATCCACATGTGAAAAAAAAAATTAAAAAAAAATAAAATAAAATAATAATAATAATCTCAGTCTCAATTCTGACCACGTAGAGATTGTAGATGTGAAGGAATAAAATGAAGGGATCTGAATCTTTAAGATGAAAGAGGTGTTGGACATCTTGAGCAATCTCCAGAACATCAGACATGAAATAGTGCAGGTGGCCTTGATCTTCCAATTTGCTAAGTATAAATCTCAGATCTTTTCTTACCCCTTCCACGTTCTTCCAGTCTTCTTCGTTAGGTCCCTTAGCCAATGTCATGCGGAATAGCAAACGGAATAGCTCGTCTTCTTCCCAGAGATCCGTTTTGTTAGCCAGCAAACTGTACAACTTTTCTTTGTTGAGTTTTCCTTTGCTGTCTTTCCAGAGATCCCCCATCTCAACCGCCAAACTGAACTGCTTTTCATTGTCGATGTCGTTCCAGCGATCCATCATCTGAACTAGCAAAGTGTGCAGCTTTTCCCTGCAGTTGAGTTCCCAGAGATCCACCACTTCACCCAGGAAACTGTACAGTTTGTCGTTGTTCTTGACATTTTTCTCCTTGCCCCATGGATCTGCCACCCTGACCAGCAAACTGTAGAGCATTTTCCTGTCGTTTTCCCACACTTCCATCATCCCAACCACCAAATCCTTCTTCTCTAACCGCAAACTGCGCAGCCTTGCGTAGTCATTCCAACGATCCGCCTTCTGAAGCAGCCAACTGTCCAGCTTTTCAATCGCCGATAGGATAACTACCGCCGCATCCGCCATACTTTTCAATCACAGCTTTGGTATAGTAATTATAGGATGATGACGGTCCTTCCTGTGATAATTTTTTTTACATATTATTGTACTATACTATAAATTAAGTCAATATGTATATTGTCTGATTTGATGATACTCTAGTCGGGAAATTACATATGAAAGAAAACAAAATAGAAGTCAGAAGATTAGTACCAGCACCATATTAATTAATCATATTAAAATGAGAACTAACTAAAACTTAATTAGGGAGAGGCAAACAATTTAATTGAAAAGTTAATAGCTATTGTTTATATTTTTTTAAATATAAATATATTTTATATTATTTATAAATTATTGTATTTGGTCAAACTGCAATTTTAAAATATTGATTATGTTTAAAACATAACATAAAAATAGTAAAAAAAAATTCATACTTAGCAAGTGTACTTCATTATTTCTAAAAGGGACTTTTTTAATGGATTATACATAACAAAGGGAAGTTTTAGACTATTTATTAAACACAGGGGTTCTCTGATTTGTTTGGAAAACATAGGGGGTTAAATTGATATTTAGCCAAATATTTAGTAGATTGTCAACTTATACGGTATATTTATACATTTTTCCTTCACTTAATACATTGATGTTCCCCTAAAAAAGAAATCATTTCCGATAATCGGCAGTGCACAACTGGGGATGAAAATTGATAATTGGTACATCGGCCATGCCCAAGTTTGATCATCCCACATGCGTAGTTTACAGGTAGCATTCTCTGACGGCCTTGTCAAATTCAATTAGTCGAAATTTGAAAGTATGTGAAAAATCAAATAAGAGCTAACTTGATGTTATTAAAATTACAATTTTTTTTTAAATGTGTGAAATTGTGTATTTTAAAACAATTAACCCCAATTCAAAAAAGAAGAAGAATTTTGTGAAATTTTACTTACCGTTGAAAATTGATGGAAGAAATGAACCCTAACTCACTAACTTCCATAGATAAAAAGTAAATTAACGAAATCTTTCATGCTGTGTACAAAAAGGGGCCTTTAGGGACACTTTTAATAGTTGAAGGGGTAATTTTTTGAGCCCCTTGACAGTAGTCAAAAGGGGCTATATGGCACAAATAGTTTAATGTATATAATGCTTGAATTTCATTCAACTGGGTTATAACTTTTATATTACTCGATGTCATCAATCAACTAATCCATGAATTAATAATTCTATTTGTGAACTTTCATACTCAACGGGTGATAAGAAATTAAATATATTGACCAAGACATGCAGACTTAAATTAAATATTGACTCACAAAAATTATAAAGTCATCTTTTAATATAACTTCAAAGTCATACTAAAAAATGTGGGGAAAAATTGAAATTTGAGCTCTACATTTTTGGATTATTTTTTAAAAATAACTCAAAACAAAATTATTAATAAAATATTATCATTTTCTTAAAGCTTTTGCAAATCTAATATAATTAAATTTATTAAATAAGGAAGGATTCTTAATCACGAGCTTTAACGTAGTATAGAGAAGGGTAATCACAACTTTGGTATTGTAATTATAGGATGATGACAATCCTTCCTATGACATTTTTTTTTCATATTATTGTATTATACTATAAATTAAGTCAATTTATATGTATATTGTCTGATTTGATGATACCCTGGTCGGGAAATTACATATGAAAGAAAACAAAATAGAAGTCAGAAGATTAGTACCAGCACCATATTAATTAATCATATTAAAATTAGAAGTAATTAAAACTTAATTGGGAGACGCAAACAAGTTGAAAAGTTAATAGCTATATTTACTTTCGTTGATTAGTCTAGATACACAAGAAAATATAATTAAAAAAACATCAAGTTGAGGAGGTGGATGCAACCAATTGCTACTAATGTAGTTATTTATTTCCAATCAGATGTAACTAGCATTGCCAACTGTCCCTTGCAATTAATTATGGTTTAATTCAACTAATTAATTTACCAATATTTTAAGAAGTTTATTATGTCGGCAGGATCTTTCTCAAATATAGAAGGGGATAATTTAATGCCCCACATCCAAATAGATAATGCGATAGTTTAGCAGCAACTTCATTTCAGATTTCAAGATGACACTGGAAGCCATAATTCATTTTTTTAACAAAATGGATGAGCATAAATAATTGAAAAACAAGAGAAAGCTCATAAATCAAATTTTATATATGCTTGTCCTTAATACACAGTCAATTGAGTTATCGAAAAAACATAGTGTAAAAGAACAAGCCAACTTGCAACTTGGATCATGCTGAAGAAATCCTTTATAGCCAATGATATGATGCTGAGACATATTTGATCACACTGATCAACTCCTTATATATGTCACTGTAACATGAGATCTCTAAGCTCACTACGGAGCCCAATAACGAGCAAACAAAAGCAGATGATCATGGTACTTCTTTAAACAAGTAACAAGGCATGGAGCTTGCTGCTCCAGATACGTTAATTTATTCAACAACTCCGGGTAAATTTCACTTTTAGTCCCATTAGAATAGGATCAAAACACTTTTAGTCCCAAAGTTACTTTTTTGGTCCCAAATGATATTATTTCGATAGTTTTGGTCCCATAAGATAATTTTCCGACAATTTTAGTCTCAATCTAACAATTTTTATGAATCTGAGATGTGTCTAATCATGCATATAAAAACAAACAACATGCGTTCCAAAATCCAAGACATCCTATCATTATATCTTAAATCAATTTGTGTCGTCTAGCGTACCAAATATCTCAGTTAGTTTGGGATTGAAATTTTTAGAAAAATATCTTATGGGACGAAATTGTCGGAAAATATCTTATGGGACCAGAATTGTTGAAAAAATATCATTTGGGACCAAGAAACTAACTTTTGGGACTAAAACTGTTTTGACCATATTCTAATGAGACCAAAAGTGAAATTTACTCCAACAACTCCTATTATCAGACACTTTTACGAGGAGTGAGGACTGATCCCTCGTATAGTCATGAAGATAGTGTCCAAAGCGAAACTTCAGTATAGAGTATGTTGGACAAAAAGTACAAGTGACATTTTAACACATGCCTAGCATAGAAATCAAAAGCAGCAGGCCATACAAATTGGCATTTCCTGCAATTGGAATGATAGCAGCAATCACAAAGTTTTCAGATATGGATTCACAAGTGTGTGGCCCTGCACATCCATCTTGTCAATGCTTTTCTCATGCTTTTCAAAATTAAATTTAGGGGACTAGTCTCATTTAAAGCAGCTATTAATTCTTAGAGCTACATAGCCTTATTTATAGTTTTTTATAATTTATAAATTTATAATAACGGCGAAATAAGTCACTCACAATTTAATCTCTAGTATCAGGCACGCATAAAACTGGATTCATGGAGTCAAGTGGAATGCATGCTAAGCTAATGACACTAATTGCAGCAGATAACCATGAATGCCATAAACAATAATTGTTGTTTCATATTGTTTGATTTTATTTTATTTTTCGGTAATTTATGAATTATAGCTTTCTCCTTAATTGTTGTTGTTGTTTTTTTTTTTTTTTTGGAAAATTTCAGGATGACTTTTAAAATTAGCGTGGAATTTTTTTGGCCTTAATAAAGTTTTCAGCCTACAAACTGCAGAAATCTACAAAAATCAGCATACATCAAATCTTCAAAACATACTATGGTACACAAACATTAAATACAATTAATATGAAGAAAACTGAATGATTAAGTTAAATTTAAATTGAACTTACAAAACTATCATCACTCTGTATCGATCTCAACACTTCCCAAACAGAAGCACGCAAAAGAGGATTAGAGGAATATCATGGCAGATGCTGATAAAAAATTATTGGATATGCTGTTTGTATATGAATATCATGGCTGATGCTGAATAAAACAGGAGCACTTTGTCCTGTTTAATGTAGTAATTCGGATTCAACAATTGCACCTCTCCACTCCATTCACTTTGAGCATTCAAGATTACTGGTTCGAGCTGTGTAGCATGGCCAACGCAGATATATGAGTACTTGCCGTAGCATTCATGTTCCAATCCCGGACTGAATATGTTCAGCTCTTTAAACCCTATTCTTCTCACGTGTTTAATAAATAATCTAAAAACCCCCTTTGTTATGCGAAATTCATCAAAAAGACCCCTTTTTGAGAGACTGGATTACACTTGCTAAGAAAGATAGTACGGTTTTTTTTTTTTAACAGTTTGTTATAGATAATATATTTTATATCATTTGAAATTATAGTATTTGGTTTAGACTTACAGTACTACTTTTTTGCTATTTTGACAATTTCCTAATTTTTTTGCATTATTTTTTAAATATAAATATATTTTGTATTTATTTAAAAATTATAATATTTTGTTAAACTGCCATTTTAAAATATTGAATATATTTAAAAAATAATACAAAACTTGTAAAAATAGTAGTTTGACCAAATACTATAATTTTCAAATAATATAAAATATATTTATGTATAACAAAAATTGTAAACAAAAATAAATGATACACTCTTTGGTAGCAAATGTGTTTCACTCTCTAAATGATATTTTTTTGATGAATTATACATAACATGGGGCGTTTTTAGACTATCTATTAAACACGTGTGATTTTTTTTACCTTTGCATAAAATCCACTTTTACACACGTAAAACTCAATTGCTAGTCAATATATATCATTGTCAACATTGATTGACCACAACCTTGTCCCATTTTTGTTTTCCATCAAACTAAAGCATCTAAAAAATCTCTTAGGAAAATATTGAAGTATTTCTGCAACAAAATATATAGGGTTCTAATATTCAACGCAGAATGATCTGAAATTCCTTTTTCACTAATCAACGCTTTATGAAATCATTACAAAATTAGCTCTTTCATGTGCTTATTCCATTCTTATTAATAATATATATCTTTCATAGAATAGGTTATATACTTATTCTCATCCTTTTCCCTTTTGGCCTGCATAGCTGAATGCTGTATTCGTAAATGAACCTTCAAAGGTTTCTTTTTGCAAGAAGAGCATCTGAGATAATAGAAAATGTACAATTCCACACAGAACTGTTGTTTTTTTTTTCTTCAAATTAAACCACTGTATTTTTATAAAATTGTTTAAATTTTTTTATTCAATTTTTTTAATTTTAAAAATAAATAAAAAAATTGCAAAAAATAAATAATTAATTTTTTATAAAATGTTGCAATTTTATTGTATTTTCATAGAAGTAAATTAAAAAAAAAACACAATATGTATTTATTTTATTATCTTTTTTTAATTATTTTTTCAATTTGTATTTTTATTTTCGAATATGGTCTATATACTATTAATTTGGTTAAAATTAAGTATCTCTACCATCAATTTGGACCATCCTATAATATGTTTATTCATCTCGTTCCAGCAATGACTGGACCATAAATAATTATATTAAAAAATAGTCTCAATAACACAAATTTTGAGCCTTGTATGGAAATGCTTAACTTTTTAGGAATAAGGCCTTAAAAAAAACCTTTTGGATCTCCATTTTAGTTTTGGGGTGGTATTAAAATTATATTTTTATTTGTTAAAATTAAGTCCTCGAGTTATATATCCGGAAAAAAAAAGATTAAATTTAACATAAATGAAATTATATAGATCCAACTAATTAAAATTAAAAATAAAAGTTGAGTGTATGCAAACTCAAATACGTACACCTAGTAATAACATGAAATACAAAAATTGAGGCTTAAATATATAAGAGTTTATAAAAATTATAAAAGTAAAAGGACGATAAACTTTATAGTGTTAACTTAGGTATATGTATGTTCTTGAATCTTGATGAAAATCAATATCCTATCAATGTTAGTTCTACGAAATATATACCAACGTACTTAATTGACTCGAAGAAATATATATATACAGTTCTGATTTGTGTGAGTAACGAAAAAAAAATTAAAAATGCCGTGGTATATACATTCATTTTTAGACAATGTAAAAAGATAAATAAAATGAACTTATTAGTTAGGCTAAGAGAAACTGATATTTTTGATAGCAGAGGTCAAAGAGGAATTTCAAAAGGAGAAACTGATACTTTAAAGTTGGGATTTTCCAGGCTCTTGAGTGCTTCTTTTTTCCACTCGCTGGTGAGAACTTGAACATGAAAGGATAGTTCTTCCCCTTGTAATTCCTCTTGTTCCTCTATTATCTTCTTCGCTGAATCACTGCAAAATAACACTTCAATTGATTGTAGCGTCGGTATTTCACCGATTGCTGCAGGAATCTCCTCCAACTCGTGTAAAAAAGAAAGACTCAGGTGCTCAAGGCATGGAAAGTGGGAGCTCTCTTCCATCATCCACTGTTCCAAACCATTACAATCATCCAAAGTCAAGGATTTGAGGCTGGGGAATTGGCCTTCAACTGTTTCCAATTTGTGAGTTTTGAAGTAGCCATCAAATAATTTGAGATTCTGAAGAAGGGGTAATGAACCTATCTGCTCTAGCATATCTTCCCACCCTATTGAATGGTCAAATAGTGTCAGATGCAACTTTTTGAGGGAGTGAGGAAAGATCATGTTCTGGAGAAAGACATCACTCCCCCTTTCAATTCCGCATGTGAAAGATTCAAGTTTATGTAGAAACTCAAGATTGCTCATACAATAGTAATCACCATCATGTCTCCTATTTTCTCTTACTTTCCCATATTCTATTTTCAATCTCTTGATATTGGGAATTCTGTTAATCACCTTTTCTCCAAACTTGAAATTCCTTACTCCCTTGAGTGTTTCTAGATTCTCCAAGATGACAGTGTCAATGTCGTCACTCGGAGGATCTGGCAGATTCATATTTTCATCTATGAACTCGACATGTCTAAGTTCAGACATATTCCAAATCTCAACTGGTGCAATAAACACCTGATTCCAGAACACATTTCCAGAAGCAACTCTTAGGTCCTGTTTGGTTGACACGGAATCTGACTTGGGAAAGTAATCTGATTCTCTATTTTAACATTACTGTGTTTGGTTCATTTTTTATGTAATATGGAAAGTAATCACAATCCTCAAAACAAAGAAAATTATGCAACTTTCCTGGATTCTGAATACCTACTCCAAGTAGGTATTCTTTTTCCTTGTTTTGGGGAATCTGGTGTTAAATGATTTCATTGTTCGATTTCTTCATTTATTATTATTTTTTTTTATAAATTATTATTATGTTTTAAAATTGAAAAAATAAGATTTATTATTATCTTTTTTTTATTATTAATACTAAGTTTGGATTAAAAAATTTCAATAAAAAAATGTGTAAAATAAAAAAAAATAGAAAATTTTATAAATGAAAAAAAGAAATTCAAAAATGTGATACTTTTTTTATTAAAGAAATTACGACCAAAATTCGACCATTTTATCAATTATTTTTTTGGCAATTCTATCAAAATTACAATAATATCATTTTTGAGACAACATTGCGGACTAAGTGATGACAATACCATTGTCAATATAGATAATTTTGATTTCCAATTCAATAAAAAAATATTTATATAGATAATTTTGATTTTCAATTCAATAAATAATATTTGGATCACCAATACAATATTTACCTTAATTGATTATTTTTAGTGATATCATTTTATTTAAATTGAAATAATATGTTGCACTCAATATCTGTAGTACTAATGCAAATTGAAGAATTATACATTATATGGTTCGTAATTTAAAATTATAAATATTGGTAGTATGAAATAAGATATAGTATATATTTTAAATATTTAATTATCTATTCTTGTTTAAATCTAATTCAATAATAAACAGAGAATCATTGCAATTTTCTTGTTGTGTTCCAAACACATAATAAAGAATCTGTTAGTAATCATTTTCCTTAGAATCACATTCCCAGAAATCATATTCCCAAAAAACTTTACTTTCCTGCCAACCAAACGAGCCCTTAGTGTCTGGAGATTCCAAAGAAAGTTCACTGCAACAGGGAATTTCATTTTCCGAGTAACCGAAATAGAAAGATATCGAGAGTTAACTAACTCATGAATGACATTTTCTAATCGGTACTCGGGGCAATTTTCTCGATACATATCATCATCTGCATTGAATATCCTTAATAATCTAACATTTGGCAACACTCTAACTCTATGATACCAAGATGTAACAGAACAAAGATGAGACATACATTTCAAGGCATCATGATTCGAAGATCTTCGAGGATAAAACACGCGGCGTCCATTATGTATGCCTTGAGGACTATGCTGCCCAATCACATGATAAAAGCTCTCCTTTTCAGCTTCTTTCAAACAAAGGTCCCTTAACAAATCATGTATTTTGCAGAATTTTATATCTCCAGTAGATCCCAATTCATCAATTAGAATGAGATTTCTATCAATTAAATCCTTTAAGAACCCTTTTCCAATTGTTTCAAGGCTTTTGCCAATTTCTGGTTTTAGAAACCCTTCAGAAACCCATAGCTTGATGAGCTCCGAGACACGAATTTTTTCGTCTTTCTCAAAAATTCCCATATAAAGAAAAGTTGGCTTTAGATAAGCCGGCAAATGCTTATAGCTCATTTTCAATATCCTCAAGCAATAATCATCATTTTCTGAATTCACAATTGAATTTAACTTCAATTCAATCTGCTCCCAATATTGTTGTGAATGTTCAGATTTTGCCAGAAGACCTCCAATCACAACAATTGAAAGAGGAAGACCTTTGCACATTTTCACAATCTTCTTTCCAATTTTTTCGAGTTGAGGAGGAAAATTTTCTTCCCCAAAAACAGCTTTGGAGAAGAGATTCCAACTATTAAGCTCGTCCAGGAATTTCATATCAAGGCAAAAAGAGTTAGTCAAATGTGGAGTCAAATACAATTGCCTAGTTGTAACAATTATTCTGCTCCCATTATTACTATCACCAAAGATAAATTTCATCTTCTCCCACACATCTATACTCCATATATCATCCATTATTATCAAATACCTCCGACGACATAGATATTTGTATAATTCTTGTCCTAATTCTTCCTCACTCTTATTACTCTCCTCACTCATCTTCCCAGTTACTTGAGAATGAATTTTAGAAATAATTTCATGTGTGCTATATTGTTGCGAAATTGTAACCCAAGCACAAATATCAAAATACTCCTCAATAAGTTCATTCTCAAATATTTTTCGAGCAAGAGTGGTCTTACCGATTCCGCCCATCCCTGTAATAGGGATGACTTGGCGATCGAGTAGTCCATTAGTGAGCTTATCCAAGAGCTGAATGAACACATCATCAAAGCCCACCATCATAGTGCTCTCGTTCTTCATCTTCTCCGTGAAAGAAAAGTTTCTATGCGGTGGCTGTTGAGGTTGGACTGCAGTAATACTCTTCTCTTTCCGCATTTCCATCACCGTTTTCTTGATCAAATCCATATCTTCTATCACTCTCTGCAGATCTTGATAGAAGCTTTTCCGACGTCTGATTTGATCTTCTCTCTCGACATCAGCATCTGATTTGATCTTGATAGAAGCTTTTCCGACGTCTGATTTGATCTTCTCCATCTCCAATGAAGATTTACCTCGACAGAAATTGAAGAACCAGCTCCAACAGGAATTGATTTCTTGATGTTGAGTAGCATAAGCAGCATCAGCTATACGAATCTCCAAGGGATCTGCTTCAACGCTGTAGGAATCAGGGGAATCATAGTCCTCCAGAAATTCTTGAAAAAAGGTAACATTTTGAGTGAGAGATTGAACTTGTTGGTTGTTTATAGAAATTGGGGGGAAGGATGACGCTGGAGCTGATCTACAATTTGCATAGCAGAAACCACAGCTGCATAAAACTAATATTGTACAATAAAAATCACTCATATTCAACACTCTAAAATTAAATTAATATGTACATGTGGCAAAAAAATGTTATGAAATCATAATTTTAATGATCGAAAAAAATTGGGGTTCCGAAAGTAAATTTTAAAAATCTTGTTTAAATTGAAAATTCACTTAAAGGCGGGTGGTGGATTTTTTTACCAATTAAGCCATATGAAATTACATACGCCAGTATGAAATATTTGTTCTGAAAACGTTCATAGAAAATTGTTTGAACGTTGAGAGGTAAAGTTCACAATAAAGTGTATGAACATTATTATGAACTTAATTGAAACTATAGAAAGTAAAGTGCACAAAGAGTTAGTAACCTGTTCGATCATGTTGAGTAGAAGTGGGTCTTAGCAGCTGAATTTCATCCACTATATAAGATTCAATAACATCCTCAGCAGCATAAGCAGCATCAGCTATGCGCATCTCCAAGGGATCTGCTTCAACGCTGTAGGAATCAGGGGAATTATATTCCTCCAGAAATTTATGAAACAAGGTAACATTTTGAGTGAGAGATTCAACTTGTTGGTTGTTTATAGAAATTGGGGGGGAAGGATGACGCTGGAGCTGATCTACAATTTGCATAACAGAAACCAGAGCTGCATAAGCCGCCATGATATCTAACTTTGAAGTTGCAGAAAATTAATCACGAACAAAGGAATATAGAGTGAAAGGGTGAACGAAAAGATGAGATTTAATTGAAAAAATAGATGAGATAATAATTGAGAGAGATGTAAGAAGAAAGAAATTGGCAAAACAATTATTGCAGGTCTGGGCAACTCCCTCAATTATTTATCAGATTTGGCCCCACCGACAGTTGTAAAAATAAAAATCAATCATATTCGACACTCTAAAATTAAATTAATATGTACATGAGGCAAAAAAATGTTATGACATCATAATTTTAATGATCGAAAAACATTGGGGATGTCGAAAGTAAATTTTAAAACTCTTGTTTAAATTGCAAATTGCATTTCTATGTGTTACACTATTAATTTTATGGTTTAATGATATTTATTATAAATAAAAAATAATTATGGTGATTATTTTTGGAAAAACAAATTATGATTGAACATTATTGATATTTGTCATGTCATTTATTGTTAATTTCTTTCATTTGATATACTTTGATCTTAATCAGATTTTGTATTTGTCATATTCTTTTCATTTTATCTTATTTTTCATGTAGTATTTATTTATTTTAAGAATAAGAGATGTTGATTATTTAGAAGAATTATCAAAATATAATTTATACACGTGAAAAAAAAAAATCATAAATATACTGGTCCAATGGGCTAGCCCAAAAACTGCAATATTAGGATTAGAGCCAAAAAAATTTGAGCCCAAAAAAAAATTTAAGGCACATTTCCTTTCTCACTCAGAGAAAATAAGGCACTTCATTTCTGGGTCCTCGCATTTGGTTGTTCTCCTCCCTCTCTGTGAAGAACTTTCACTTCTCTCTCCTAATTCCCACAAAAAAATGATCAACTTAGAATATAAAGCAAAACACACACACACAGAACTTCACTTCTCTCTCCTAATTCCCACAAAAAATGATCAACTTAGAATATAAAGCAAAACACCGGGGGGAGTAACTTCACTTCTCTCCCCTAATTCCCACAAAAATGATCAACTTAGAATATAAAGCAAAACACAAGGGAGAGAGAGAAGAACTTCACTTCTATCTCCTAATACCCACAAAAAAATGATCAACTTAGAATATTAAGTCAATGCACTAATCTTCAACAGAATCATCCTGCATTATCTCCCTAGCTACTAGATATACTAGCATACAACTACATCGACTGAAGTTTTCTTGCGATGAAATGCACCTAATTAAATAAAATAGTTTAGAAGTTGATCATGTTCCAACCTGGTCAATAGTTCTAACAACTGGCAATAGGCCACCATGCACACACAGTACCTGAAATCCCAGAGGACCTTATTACCAACACAAACATCAATTAAAAGCAACAAAACAACTAAGACAAGGATTTTCTGAAGGGGATAATGAGATATATAATCCATACCATCCCATCTATGATTGCAGGGTAAAGTAAGATAGTCAAAAACATCTGTGCAGTATAGCCATGCATTAGCATTCCCATATTTCCTCCAGCATTCATCATAAATCCATAAACCTGCCAAATAACAAGCATGTAGAAACTGAATACCTGCCGGTTTGAAATCAAAGTGTGGCTTTAGCAAGAGAACAAAATGAAAAAAGACACCAAGTCGAATATAAATGTATCTCCACATAAAACTTGACATCGTTCAAATGGTTCAATTCAACAACGATAGAGAAAATTATAGTACTTAATAACCATAAATGGATAATAACATAAGCATAAACCTCTAAGATCCTTGACCAAATGCAATAATTCAAGCTTTTCAAAGCAATTTCCTCTGGCTAAACATTCTGATAGGACATTCCGTAATATGAAAAGTTTAACAATTATCCATAATTTAAAAAACTGCAAATATTGCCTACTAATCCAAGATGTTGCGAGAGAAAATGAGCAAGATACAGAAACTATAAAGATTACATGTGTTCAGCTACTCTAACAGGAGAGGGTGCAGTCAAATCAAATAGAACAATGTCCGTACTCAAAAGAATACAGTTAGCCCCAAACAAGTCAAGTACTACACGAAGATTACAAATGCAAAGAGAACATCATGTCTCCAAGGAGGGCGAATATAATTCCCCACATCGATCGGGACTGAATACCATATACACTGTCTATATCATAACACAAACAAGCTCCCATGATTGGAATTTTAAAGATCGAATCCCAATTATTCACCTATACAGAGATGAGAGATACAGGTAATATATTTATACAAAGTCAACGTGTTTCATGAATTAGGCCTGAAGCTCGAATCAAATTGGCCAAACTAAGCAAAATATTATTTCGTCATCATATTGTATTCAAGCTCATACCTTGAGCAAGATTTCAGAGCTTAATCAAATGAATAGACACACACATCGACTTGTTTATGACTTCCTCAAAAGAGAGCATCAAATGATAATAAGCATGTAAAACAAATCACTGAATAAACCCCCAAAATGAGCCCTTTATATCTAACATAAAAGAAGCAGTGATTGATTCCTTGAATAATTAATTCTACAAACGAAGATCAAGTTAATGAAATTGTTATAGAAACATTAAGGTGTTGCGTAGTTATGCAGTTACCTCTATATTTACAAAAGATAAGATCTAACAACAGCATCAGCATCGTCTCTGGCTGCTTTGCTCAAAGTTCACGATTTGCACGGGTTCTTCACTACCATTGTTTGATTCTCCCGGTTTACCTCAGGATTCCACCTGGTGATAATTCTCTCCTCTACAGAATAATGCTCCAAACTCCAAGGAGAAACAGTGTCGTTACAATTTTTGCTTACGTGAAGAACCAACAAGGTTTTCACAACGCTCCCACAAAGACGAAGAGTGCAATGAAAGTCAGACCAAACCTTCAAACGAGCATTTGTGTTCGCATCTTCATCAGATAAGGCAAGAACTGCATATTCCGAGTGCACTAGAGCTGGATGATGACGATAGGCAACAAAGTCGACACCATATTGAGACCCCGCCCTCAACACCCAGTTCTTCTTGCGAAGATGAGAATATGCTTTAAAAAGATTTGGAAAATCAACTCTCTTGGCCTTCATATAATGCCACAGCTCTTCATCATTTTTTGCACACTTACTTTCACCAACAATCATGATGCATTTTAAAACAGAGCATAAGTAAAGAGCTTCTTCAAAACTTAGTTGAAACCACTGCTTCTCCTTCTCTGCAGTAATAATGGGACGACCAAAACATGCTCGGTTAAGTAGTTCAGTTTGCTCTGGTTGCGCTTCAAGAAGCACTGTACACCCCGAAAGCAGTCCTTGAGAATTGTATTCAGTCAAAGAAGATTGAAGCTGCGAAACTACCATAGACATTGGTTCTGCGAGGGCTTTCGCTTCAGCACCTTTTCCTTTCCATCTTGGGGCCATAATCTGCTTCAAAGAAAATAAGATTCCTTTTACGCTTCAATGAGTTAATGAATTACAACCAAGACAATCATTTTATTTTTGGTCTCTCCCCAAAGGATACAATGTTGAGACAACTGTAATCGTTCCATACATTTATGTATGAATATAGATAAATAGGGTTCCATGTAAAAAGAAACAAAATATAAAAGTCTGCCTCAATATTATGTGCTATATATGAGCGTTTATATAAATCTCAAATTTTTATCATAGCATTCACACATTTTTCAGTATTTAAACCTAGGGGGCATGTGTGGCCTAAGCAGAAATCTTACCTTTAACTTTCTGTATAGTATTTGAATGCAAAATTTGAAACTAAAAGCATACGATATCCAGAAAATAAATGTTACTCGTGTCAGTTTTCTTAAGTAGAACATTGATCCTACAATTATATGAACAGCTGCAGAACTCATGACCAAATTTTATCGTGCAAATTGATGAGTATAGCAGTATGGAACTTCTATTTCTCTGTCTAGTGCCCTCTGTATCCACTATTTCACTTAACCGAAGAGTTCCGACCAAGCTACACAATTGCACTTGATTAGACAATCCAGATTTCTATCTTCATCTAAAATACCCAGCCTCAAAATTATTAAGTAAGAAATGGCCTCATCTAATACTTCCATAAATTCACTTTCAAATGCTCATAATCTAAATTTAACAAATTGCAAAACCACAAAAAAATAACAAAACATTAGCAATCTAAAATAGAGCATCAGCGAGCAAATAGCAAGTAGCAAAGAGAAAATATGAAGATAAAAAGAAAAAAATCAAAACACCTTCAAGCACACACAACACCACAACGGAATCACCAGCACTTCAAATATAAGGGCTTTTGTTCCTTACTGACGCAAAATCGAGCGAGAAATCAGAGGCACCATGAACACAAATATACCAAAAGAAAATTTGTATGGGAAATCTAACTCTGAATGGAATGCATCAATTAGAGTCGTAGCTCGGCGAAGGTCGGCAGAAATCGGATCGAAAACGGAAGTATGAAGTACGGGAAGGAGCGCTGACTGCTGCGGCGCAGCAGTGACGTTCCACTACGGCGGAGAGTAGACCGGCGGCTGGGTCAGCTCCGGTGAGAAGGTCGAGCGGGTTGAGAATTGGGTGGTTCAGAGGGTATGAGAGGGCAATGTAATTTTAAATTTTTTCAAATTAGTCCCTCTATTTTATATTTGATTAAAATAAGGTCTCTGTAGTGTCAATTTAAATAAAATTAAGTCCTTGTATATGGACTCAATTTGAAATAAAAATAAAAATTCATTTTTTTAAAATAAATAAATAAAAATTGAAAAATAATTAAATAAAAATAAATACAAATTGAACTTTTTAAGTAAAAAATTAAATAAAAATACAACAAAAATTTAATTAATTTTTTAAACCACTGTATATTTTATAAAATTGTTTAATTTTTTTAATTCAATTTTTTTAATTTTATAAATAAATAAAAAATTTACAAAAAATAAATAAATAATTTTTTATAAATTGTTGTAATTTTATTTTATTTTCATAGAAGTAAATTAAAAAAAATCAAACAATAGTTAAATAAAAAAACAATATGTATTTATTTTTTTTTTTTATTTAATTATTTTTCAATTTGTATTTTTATTTTCGAATTTGGTCCATATACTATTAATTTGGTTAAAATCATGTATCTCTATTATCAATTTGGATAAAATTAAGTCATCAAGGGACTTGATTTTATCTAGATTGATAATACATGAACCTCATTTTAACCAGATTGATAATACATGGACTTCATTTTAACCAAATAAAATAAAGGGACACAATTCAAAAAAAAATTTAAAAGTATAGGGACCCAAAATAGTGTTTTTTTTTTGTTTCTTTATCGTAACTACATAAAATTAATCTTCTTATCTAATCAATTAACGAACATGCATATTATTTTATTAATTTTTCAAAATTAAACACAACATATAGAATTAAATAATATTAACAATATTATTACAGATCTAAAGAAATAATTATTATTTGTGCATCACATAGGAGAAATACTAATAAATAATCAAAACAAGCCGTAAACTTCGTACACGAGCTGAAAATCTTATTACAAGTTGAAAAAAATAAAAGGATGTAAGGTTTAATTACAAGGCTATAGCTCAACTCATTTATTATAGATTGAAAATGGAAAGCATAAACCTTGAAATCTCAGTAAATGTAATCAAGGAAAACGAAAAGAAAAGAGGGAAACTAATCAAAATGTTTGAGAGTAACAATATTTTTAGCACTAATGTTATATAGTTAATTTAAAATTCTTAATTATATTTACTATCATCTTTCTATTAGTATTCTAGTATATATTGGATATTAGTTACATTGTACAAGGCAATAAAAGGAAAAAAGTTAACAAAATTTATGGCTAAAATTGACAAACTAATGTTATATAGTTAATTTTAAACTCTTAATTATATTTACTATCGTCTTTCTATTAGTATTCTAGTATATATTCGATATTAGTTACAATGTAAAAGACAATAAAAGGAAAAAAGTTAACAAAATTAAAGTCTAAAATTAATTACTTTTAGAATTTCTTAATCGCTTCCTCAACTTTTTTACTTTAGTGATTTGATTTTTGCATGAGGATACAAAATTAATACAAATATAGTAAAACCTCTATAAATTAATACTCTATAATTAATAAACTCTCTAAAATAATAAAATCTCTCGGTCCCGACGTAGGCCTTTGTAAAAAAATCATCAAATTCAATAAGACAATAAGATAATAATTTTTCGAAAAATTCCTTTATAAATACTAGGTCCCATTAAAATTCTAAATTAATAATTCATAAATATTACAATTATAAATATTATCGTAATTTGCTAAATTATGAATCTATTGTTACTTGTTTTTTCTTAACATTTAAATCTAATTGGATTTCATCCCTAACTTTTTTAATTGCAGTCAAGAGTTCCGGTGTCGAGTTCTCTAACTGCAACAAAAAATTGTGAAGAGTTGTTGTCGTGCTCAAAGCCTCATTTCTCGTGACTG
Source organism: Perilla frutescens (assembly GCA_026008535.1). NCBI lineage: Eukaryota > Viridiplantae > Streptophyta > Magnoliopsida > Lamiales > Lamiaceae > Perilla > Perilla frutescens. Next base: position 332,844 of record BRKX01000002.1, read on the forward strand.
GTTCCAACGGTATTGAATCATCTTCGGCCTCATCATTAGTAGGATCTTCAATAATATCAGCAACAATTTCCTCTAAACTTTGAATCATTGAACATTCACCATTTTCACCCGGATAGTCCACCAATTTATTAACGTCCATTTCACTGCCATAACCAACATCCTTGATCATATTCTCAAGATCATATAGGCTTTCTTCAAAGTTTGTCTCACACGTACATGTAAGTAATTCTGATGAATTGATACATGCGTCCATGAATATAATAGCTAATTGTATACAATGAATTGATTTTATACATGAATATATTTAATTAGTTACAAAGAATTGGTTGATGCATAAATATAATCAATGAAACATATATGAATTTATTTATTTTCAAATAATATGTACTAAATTTGCTGAATTTAAAAAGTCTCTTTTTTAATTAATAAAATATTAATTTATCGATATATTAATATCTCTCTAAATTAATAAAATTTCATGGTCCCAAGGTTATTAATTTAGATTTACTGTATTTCATATTAAAGGGTGAAAAAATATGGGATATAAACTAGGGCCTAACGAGATCAGTCGAGAGGGATGACGAGAGAGGGCTTGTTTGTACTGCTGCTAAGAGATAGGGCTAACGAGAGGCTTAGTCGCACAGAGGTTGTGGATGCTGCTCAGCGACTACAAGAGACACCGGCGATGGGCGACCGGCGAGACCGCGGTTGTGCTTGGCCAATTTGGTAGTTGGTCGTAAGTTGTCAGCAGGTAGCCGTGAGCTCGCCAGTTGCCGGTGTCGGGTAGAAGGAGATAGGGATATGGAGAGAAGAGTTATGGAATATTTGCATTCATATTGAGGATTTGAAAATGGCTATCGTTTTAAATGTAGGTACAATGGCAATGCCAATTAAAGGCCTGGTTTGATAGGATAATGTTTCTTCTTTTGGTTGGTTCTAATTAAAAGTTGAAAGATAATTTACAAGTTGTCTATATATATATGTATATATAGGGATAGTTTATAATGGGTACTATGCTTTAGGTGAGAACTAGGAACTAATCCTAACCCTCAATTTTGACTAGATCTATGGCTAAGATTAAATTGAATAAAATCTTTAAAATCCAATAATAGATTTGAAAATAATATATAAAATGGCATTAATGTAATTATGCATTGGTTTTTATCGGGAGAAGATTCATTTTGATCCTATAACTATTTGTGTAGGAGCACTTTGATCTTATTTATCTTTTTAGTTTAAAATGATCTCATAACTATTTTAAAGGTTTAATTTGGTCCCTATTTTGATCCTCCAACTTATTTAACATACACTTTTCTCACATAATTATATTATTTCAAACATTAACACACACTTTTTACACACATATGAATTTAACATGAAATTTCCTCCATTTTTGCATATATGAAGTTTGTTATAATATAAATATGATAATTAAAAAAATGTTCATTTTCAACATAATTTAGCATAATTTGAATGCCTAACAATCAAAATACAAGAATTAGGCTTGAAGAAGTCTTGCATTTGAGTGAAATTCAATTAGGATTTGTGAGCCATAAATTACTTTATGAAATATTATTAATAAATGAAATTATTTAGGTAATATGAATCATTATTATATGATATATAACATAAAAAAAATTAAAAACATATAAAAATAATTATCTACATTATGCTAAATAAAATAATTAAGATTTTTTTATACCAACATAAAATAATGGAGGATTCTTTGTGAAAATGGAGGGAATTTCATGTTCAATCCATATGAGAATTCTTTGTGAAAATGGTGAAAATTTCATCTTCAATCTATATGTGTGTAAAAAGTGTGTTAATGTGTGAAATAATCTAATTATGTGAGAAAAGTGTGTGTTAAAATAGTTGGAGGGTCAAAATGGGGACCAAATTAAACCTTTAAAATAGGACAAAAACTTGTATGAGATCGTCTAACGGATCTCCTTACGTTAGACGGATCTCCCCTGACCCGACCCGACCCAGTATATATATATTAAAAACAAAATTGGATCCCTCAAAATTGAATCCCTCATCGCTCCCTCCCTCTCGCTCGCTCTCTCTCTCTCTCTCCCTCTCGCTCGTTCTCTCTCTCCCGCTCCTCCCCACAACCGCCGGCCAATCTTCCCCTCACAATCGCACTCCTTCTGCATATTAGTCAACCGCACCATTCACAATCCTTACTATTCTCGCTCTTCCGCACCATTCGAGACAACTATTGGTGAAATTTTTGCAAGCACCACCACCGTCAGCAACTTTCCGACCACCGGCATTCCAGTCACATTCAAATCCGATTCTGCGAGGTCAACATCTCTGGCGCATACTAGAAGTTGATACTGTGAGTCCATTTATGGATTTTTGTAATTTAGGGCTTTTGATTTTAGGGCATTTTAGTTGTGTTAATGCTTGTGAGAACGCATTCCAGCTGTTTGTGTTAATGCTTGTAAGAGAGGTCTTGCTGGATGAGTATTCCTTCTCGTTGGTGTTGAAATCTTATTCGAGGTTGTGTTTGTTGAGCAGAGAAATGCAGATTCATGGGTTGATGTTGAAACTTGGGTTTGGGTCGGACTTTTTTTTGAAGAATTGTTTGATTTGCATGTATGTACAATAGATGAATGTGGTCTATGTTTCGAACTAGATTCTATCGTTTAATTAGTATTGTGGTTGATAGCCTGATGCTGTTGATAATGGGAAATTCTGGATTTAAGAACTTGGGAACAACGAGGGTGGGTTAAATTGCTGCTATTGGTTATTTACCATACTCTAGCTTGAAGGACATCTGTTTGATGAAAATTAACTTCAACTGGTCCGAGACAAGAATGGGAGTACTGATATAACTGAATCTTTTTGCATAAATTAATTCTGTTAATCATCCATATATAGTTAACTGCACTAAGTGATCTAATATGAATGCATGTGATTGCAAGATCGATGTTTGTTATGTGTTTAAAATTACTTTTTCAAGGGTATTTCATTTTTGTGGATGTTTCTGAACATATTTATACTCTTTTAATTGCTAAAGATTTGTGAAACCAGATAAGATATGCTTAAATACAGAAGCATGCATCAGGTTGGAAAACATAAAATTTTAAAATATATTTAGGGCCTTGTGGTCATTTAGTAAACTGATATTTCATCTTTATGTTTTTAATCTTCTTGTTGGAAGAGCTCAATCAACTTTTTTATGTTTTTGTTTTTCTCAATTGAATTAACTTGGAAGGGTTTTATAATTGTTGAAAGTGCAGAAAATTTTAAAGGTTAATTAGTCTAGTGAAGACATGAGTTTATGTGCCATATTATAAAAGCATCTAATGATACGAAAATTCTGAACTATGACATAAAATCTTATGATAACTTTGTTTCCCCTAGGTCTTAACAAATCGCTGTCTTTTCTAAATACGCAGCATGAAAATTGATCGATTGGTCTTACTTGATGCTACTGTAGTTGTTTTTGTTTGCTGCGTGAATACATTACAGTGCGGGATTGTTCAATCTGGGAGGCTGGTTTTCGATAGGATGCCTAGAAATGATTCTTTTTCATATAATTTGATGATTGATGGATATGTGAAGTGCGGGATGGTGAGTTTAGTGCAGGAACTGTTTGATATAATGCCTTCATAGATGAAGAATTTAGTATCTTGGAACACCATGATTAGTGGTTACTTGAAATTAGAGAATGGATTTGAGAATGCGAAGGACTTATTTGGTAAAAACAATATGACTACATATTCAACTGAAGCCCTTGCAACCTGCTTGAAATGATGTTATTTTGAAACATGTTTGTTGTTCATATGCATTGTTATAATATAATTGAATCTTTTTCCCCGTTAATTGGATCTTTTGGTGCAGGTAGAAAGTGGATTTCAGGTGAAATGAACGAGGAGTTGACGGGCTGTTTGAGGCACTGATAGCACGGTTAAGCTGTCGAGTGATCACTTGGAGTTCATAGGAGTCGAGCAGGTTGCTGCCGTGGTGCTTTAGACTGAGTTTCCAGATCGAACTGCGACGAGCTGGATTATTAATTAGTAATACTTAGTGATACTATTTTACTTAGTGATACTTATTTTTACATTTATTGGTTAGTGATACTGTATTTTTTAAATAGTGATACTTAACAGGTTTTTAGTGATACTTTTATGTTAGTTAGTGATACTTACATCAATTTGTTATACTTATTTTTAACTAGTGATACTTTATGTTTATTTAGTGATACTTTTACATTCTTCAGGTTTATCTCTACTTTATGACTTAGTGATTCCTGACTTTTATAAGTAGGGATGCTTATTTTTTAAATAGTGATACTTGACAGATTTTTAGTGATACTTTTATGTTAGTTAGTGATACTTACATCAGTTTGTTATACTTATTTTTACCTAGTGATACTTTACTTATGACTTAGTGATTCCTAACTTTTATAAGTAGGGATACTTATTTTTTAAATAGTAATACTTTTATGTTAATTAGTAATACTTTTCTGTTACTTAGTCATACTATTTTACTTATTATTACTTATTTTTACATTCATTGGATAGTGATACTTATTTTTAGTTAGTGATACTTTTACATTTACTTGGTCATCATTTAATTTTGACTTAGTGATTCTTGAATTTAATAAGTAGTGATACTTTGTTTTTTAAATAGTGCTACTGTTTTGTTTACTTAGTGATGTTTAACTGTATAATTCAGTGAGTTTTTTTTAATTATGTTATACTTTATCTTTTCTTAGTGGTTGTTTGACTTAGTGATCCTTTGTTCGTCATTAGTGATACTTACTGGATAGATAATGATGCTCATATGGATTATTAATAATACTTCAATGTTTTAATTTACTTTTCATATTGCAGTGAACATGATGACGAGGAATCTGATGATAGTGATGATAAGAATGCTGAAGATTCTTGCTCTGAACATGAAGTCAAAGTATTTTGTTACAAAGCATTTACTATTATATCCTTCATATTAATTTAATGCAAAGCATTTTGTTGCAAAAATGTATTAAGTATTTTTTTCATGTTTTGATATCAATAATAATGTAACGAGTATCAAAAATAAGAAATTGATAAATTATATGTAATGTATCATTAGTGATGAAGAAAGTATCACTATGAATACCATTAAGTAACACTATTTACTGCATGATTTTTGAGTAACACTGTTTCATTTTTTTTAAGTAACATGTTACAATAATAATGCAACATGTTACACGATTTTAACAATAATATAATAAGAAAATCACAAGTTATATGAGGAAGAAAATCACAGTATCAATATTGATGAATAAAGTATCACTGTGGATGCTGTGGAGTAACATTATTTACTGCATGAATAATTTAATGCAAATCATTTTGTTAAAATAATTTATCAAGAAATAATATAACATGTTTTATGATTTAACAATAATATAATAAGAAAATTACAAGTTATATGATGAAGAAAATCACAGTATCAATACTGATGAATAAAGTATCACTAAGCATCCGTGAAGTAACACTATTTAATAATCACAGTTTCAATAATATAATATGGGATACATTTCTCAAAATAATCTGGGATTAGGGGTTTTGAACCCAAACTCCTTTAAAATTGAAGTGCCACCTGTATTCTTTTTTTTTTTTGAAGGTACCCTTTGATTCTTTTTCTCCTATCCTTTGTGGTTGAACGTGCAAGATTCAATATTGGAATAGAAGAGCTTGAAATATCCGTATCCACCACGGAAGGCACTGTACTCAACAGCTCTTCAACATATGCTACGACCTTGTTATGTACTCAACAGCTCTTCACAAAATACTATTGAAGTATTACTAAATACCATAGAAGTATCATTATTGTATATAAATATAATATAACGTGTGATGAGCACTTTTGTTGATTTACCGAGGCAGAAAAAAATATTGTCAATAAATGTGTAAAATGTATCATTAAATACCATAGAAGTATCACTAGTGTACAAAATTCAATATATTCATGCAATTTATAGTTTTGTTGATCTATTCAGGCAGAATCGTAATTAAAATGAAGGATTATTATCATGATAGAAAGTATCACTAAATATCATAGAAGTATCACTAATTTACGAAATATATTTTGCAGTTGATTTGTTACAAAATCAAAGAATAGAACTAAAGTACTACTTACTGTCAATTTGCAACATAACAGATTCATCCTCGTTGATAGATATTTTTTCTACATCTTCGACATTGTCTTCATTATTAAGTATAACAATATCTGAAATTTAGAAAATTTAAATCACTTTATTATAACACTAATAGATTACTAAATCAAAAGTTTAATGAATCGGTTCATAGTAGCATTTTATCAAACAGTTTGAATTCAAAATTTGATATACCTAATAATTGGTTAAAAATTGATACAAAATTTCAAATCTTCCAAAATAAGAATACATACCGGTGGTTGCTATTGTTTCTTCACCGAAATTAATCAGAATTCCAACGGGAGGAAGATTACATACTTTTCTCAAATTATCCATTGAATCGTTCATGATTCACCGGAGGGGGAAAATATACGCGGCGCCGCCGCGAGCTCGACGGGAAAACCTAGGCGGCGCGATGATCTGGATGAGGAAGACGTGGTCGGGGCGGCGAGCTGAATGGAAAAATCTAGCGGCGCGGTGAGCTGAGGGAGAAAACCTAGGCGAGATGGGAGCTGAGCGTTGAGGGAGAAAAAAAATCTAATTTTTTTTAATATATATATATGTCGGGTCGGGTCGGAACCGGGTCGGGTCAAGAGAGATCCGTTTAACATAAGCGACCCGTTAGACGGTCTAACACAAGTCTGCCCCTTAAAATAGTTATGGGACCATTTTGAACTAAAAAGGTAAATAGGAATCAAAGCGCTCCTACACAAATATATATAGAATCAAAATGAACATTTGCCCTTTTTTATATGGAAACATGCATATATGAATATCCCAAGATACGTATCATTAATGATACAACTATTAGCGATTGATCGAGAAACCTAGAATAACTTTCATTCCTTCCTTTTGTTCTGAGAAAAAGCGGCGGTACAAATAGAACACCGACCACCACCATCACCGGTGCCGGCGCGGTCGAAAAGATCAATAGTAACGACACCACCACTACCACAACAACCACCGCTACCGCCTATTTTCTCTGTTTCAATGACGAGATACACACAAGGTAATGGAGGACTATATTTCGAACGTTTTCGAATTTATATAGGAATTTTTTGTAGCATGATTTCTGAAAAAATGAAACCCTCATCTATGTTAAAGATTCGAATGTTGTGTAGCTACAAATGTTGTAACCCACGCGTATGTTTAAATGCCTGTATGAATGATTGGCGTAATTTTTTATTGCTTATTCAGTGCGACTACTGGATGTATATAATATTAATGATTTGAAGGCCATATGATTGAAGGGGAAGCACAATTGGATTCGTTGCTAAGTTAGTGATATTTTGTAGCTTATTTAAGATGCAAACGTGTGTAATGAGATATTTGTATTTGTTTATTTGATATATTAGTAGTTTTTAATAGCTTCACTAAAATAATTACTTGTTTTTTGTGTAACATTACTCATAATTATTTATATTTGTTGCAACATATATGTATTTTTTTCCCTATCTTGATCCCTTTTGAGTAAAAGTGATTTTTTTGGCTGATTTTCTTTAATAGAAGAATTAATAAGTGTCGACCACGACCACACCAGCAACACCACCACTGCCACCGCCGACCACAACAACAACAACCACCACCACCGTTGATTTTGTCCGTTTCAATGATAAGATATAAACAAGGTAATAAAACAGTATATTTTCTACGTTTTGGAATTTATTAGTAATTTTTTGTTGCTTTACAAGATCCATTAATTTAATGAAAACATCCCTTAATTTTCTGATTTTCTCTGAGTTGATTCTAACATAGATACTTGATACTTTTTTGGGACCTTTGTTAATTTTTTTAATTGTAGTATGGCTGCAACCCTTATCAGAATTTATGGTAAAGATTCGAATTTGTTATATTGTTTATATGTCTGCTCTCATGATTAGAGATGAAAATGTTGTAACCCGCATGTTTATTTATGTCTGTAAAAATGAATGAAGTAATTTTTTGTATATGATTGTGCATTGCTATATCTATGCCATGATCATCTCCTTTTAATCTTACGTTTGATGACGTTTTGTACGTTATATTACTATTAATTGATTATAATGAGTTGCCATATTAGGAGTTATTTGTAGCTTAATTAATATAGCTACTACTAGTTGTATTAATATTTCTGTAATAATTGTAATATTATTCATAGCTTGTTGTAATTGTTTTTGTAGCTTGTAATTATGCCGGCTGGATCTCGAGAAAAATAAACAAATACACAATTGAAAATACTATACGTTTGAGTTGCCCCATGTAGAAAGTAGGATGTTTAGATCGAAGAAACATTTGATGTGCAAGACCAGATGTGTGGGGAGTGTCTTTTCCTGGACTACCTTAGGGAATCCTTCTCTATGTTTAGGTGGTAATCGGATTTGAACTGAATCATCAAAACACTCAAAACAAATCGATAGGCACCCATCAGACAGGTGCGTGGTTCCCACGCGCGGGTCCACGCGCACCCACGCACGGCGCGTGGGACCCACGCGCCTGTCAGTTTTTTCTTCTTTTTTTTTTCTGGTGATTTTTTTTATTTTATTTTTCAATTTTCTTTGTTTTTTTTTATTTTTCCCAACAAAATTTATACTAGTGAACCCTAAAATTAAAACGAATTGATATAATTTGTTTGTAATAAATATAAATTTATACCCTAAAATGAAATTAATAAATCCTAAAAAAACACAAAATAAAACCCTAAAAACACCCCCAACAAATCCTAAAAAACACAAAATAAAATCCTAAAAAATACAATAAAAACCCCTAAAAACACCTCCTAAAAACACAAAATAAACCCCTAAAAGCAACCCAAAAAAACCCTAAATCACACAAAATAAACCCCTAAAAACACCCCAAAATAAGTAGCAGAGGCCTTACTTTTTAATGATACTTTTTGAATTTTAAGTGATACGTTTTAATGTTACTGTTGATACTGATTTTGCCGGATTGACCCGCGTTGACTCGGGTCAAAACGGGTTGACCCGCGAATTGACCCGCCCGTCTGATATGTGCACCACATGGACTGAAAACTTTTTGCCTTTCTATTATTTACAGATGTTGTTTTGAAGGATAATCAATTTAGTGTAAACATTCATTTAAGCTCCCATATATACAATAATATTATCTTTAATAGATGATCCTGCTACAAAAATATGAGCACCCAATGTCCGCATCAAACTGTTTATTTTCTGACTTTTCTTCATTAGCTGAGTTCACTTAGAAGTTAAGAGTAGCAGATTAGCTCAAGTAGAGAAGATGAGGGAAATTTTCAGATCATATAAATTCTATAAATTTTCTAGAAACCACCTTCCTCTTGATTATTTGGGCATCCATCCATCTCTTGTATAGACCATCAATTTTATATGTTTCACGTTAATCATTTTTAATTTCTCATGTTGTGTTACTCGAGGACGAATTTTGGTTGGTTTTGAACATGTCAAATTGCTCGAACAACTTCCAAAATATATTATGCATGCAATCGGTCGTTCTTATCATTTTCAAAATTTTGGAAAGAGAAAACGAACATTAGATATGATGTCGTAAAACCCGTGCCTTCGAGGACTTGATTTGTATTTTGTGTGAGATCGTCCTACAAGTTAAAATCCGTAAAACAGGCCAAAGTCAGGATCCAAATACAATTAAACACTTACAAAATTATAAATTTTAAAAATTCAAATCTTCGTTCGTTTTATAAATTTTAACCCATGAAACGATATCAATCTCACACAATTGTTTTTGTCGATTTCTTTACGTGTTTTCATGGAAAGTTTGTAAGGTCTAGTCTAGCAAATTTAAATCTAAAATTTATTAAAGACATTTGCCATTTGAAACACTTTTTTGAAAGAACAACATTAATCCAAGAAAAAAGAATTAAATAATTTGAAACGAAGGCTATGATCTTCCATTATCTCCTCCTCAGCAAATCTGTATCAATACTGGTAATATAGATTACGATTCACTCAACTAATATGAACACCTTCAGCAGGAGATAGCAATGCACTGAACATTTGCAACGATCATTCTTCACCTAAATGAGTAGGGCATATTCTAATGTGACATCAAAACCAGCATATGAACTGATCGATACAATCACTTCAGTTCTAAAAGACAAACTCAGAATTTGACAACAAAATTCAACAATAAACATCACCTGCTTCAAAAAGCTAAGCTAATTATTCATGTACCTGCTCGTTGTGCACAGGCTCATCGGTCGAGTCACTGAATGAGGAAGCTAGTACTTGCCACAGTAGTTGAACGTGGGCGGGCGGTTAAAGCCCATTACTTCCAGGCGTGACAACAGCCACTATGGAGTAGCGCATTTTAGAGATTGTGATCGGAGAGTGTCTAATTGCGAAATAATTTCTTGGGGAACGGTCTCTAGATATGGGCAACCATTGATTTCTAAATCGTGAAAAAGCCTCATTCTACCTTCTCCAACTTTAGCAATATTTCTCAGATTCCATAACTCTCGGATGACCAAGGTATGGAGTTTGCGAAACCCATCACTAGAGATTACCATATCATGACCAGTGTATGCATTCTGCAAGTTGAGCATATATAATTCAGGAAGCTTCTCCAGTATCGGTATGGGGTCTTCATCAAGACAACTATTAACCAAGACCAATGTATGTAGCTTTGGAGGGAAATTAGTGGCACTTGGTAACCTGGTAAGGCGCCCTTCCAATTTGAGTTCCCATAGATTCTGTAGAAGGCCAAGCTCATCTAAGGAAGGCATGCTTCTAAAACGAAACCCTCTTAAAATAAGCCTATCAAGATTCTCCAACTCAGCCAAAGATGCAAAGAGCTTGCTTATATTTGAGTTCTCATCCACATCTTCAATGCCCAATTTGTAGAGACGGGTCATCATTTTCAACCCCGACACCTCATATGTCCAACTATCAACCGAAATGTAGGTCAAGGTTCCTAGATTCTTCAGAGCGTCTATCTTCAATGGCTTCTGAAAAATTATATCAGACATATAGAGGTGACAAAGGCGATCCATTTCCCATAAAATATCTGGCACTTCCACCATAAAGTTTTGGGCTATATCCAGAACCTCGATCATCTTCAGGCGGCGCAATGATTGCGGGAGCTCTTGTATGTAATTGTTTCTCAATCCCAAGTATCTTAATTCAGTCAAATCACCAACCGTTTCGGGTAAAATCTTCAACCCAAAACCTTCCATGTCAAGTACCTTAAGTTGTCCAAAATGTTTCCAATAAGATGGATGACAAACGCTAGAGTAACCACTGCCACCGTAGAAGAAAAGAGAAACAAGATGCTCATCTTGATTTATGGAGGAGTAATTGTAATTGAACTTGTCGTCTCTGCTACAATGGATAACACGATGACGACGAGGTTCATGAGAGGCTCGATTACTTCCATCCTTCCCTAGGATCTCCAAACCTATTTCATCCACGGCCTTTGTAATGGATAGCCTGTGAAAATGAACATCAATGCGAATCATATCTGGCTCAACTATTTTAATAATGAACTGTACGAGTAAATCACTGATACCGGATTGAATTTCATCTATTAGCAGTCCTCCCGCAGACCATATCTGTTGCAACTTTTTTTCCTTCATAATTGTACCTTCCTTAAAGAAAGCTAGACGCAAGAAGCATGGCTTCAGTTTAGGATCCATATTGAGGTAAGTTGACTCCAACGCCACTAAAGTTTCACTCAATTCCAAATTCATTAAAGATTCTTCGACAACTAGTTCTTTCCATTCACTCCCTGACTTTCTCTTTTCTGCCCAGTGTTTCCCCACCTCTTTTATGGCTAATGGCAGACCGCCACATTTTCTCATCAACATCTCTCTCCCTCTTCTCTCCAACTGCTGTGGGAATTTTTCATCACTACGCAATGCCGTTTGCAATAATAATTGCCAACTCTTATCACCATCAAGATTTTTCATCGGAAGCTCACAATATGGCCTGCCCTGTACTTTGTGACTGCGAGTTGTGAACAGCAATCTACTTCTTTTGTCTGCTTACATAAGAACAATTCAATATATAGAAGGATCGATGATCAAAAACCTATCTTTATATTAACTATAGAAAGTTAAGACGGTTAGACTAGCTAGCTACGTTGTATAATTTAATCAATTAATATAGTCATTAATTTTTTAAGATGAGCTATAGTAATGTAAATTTAGGTTCCTTTTTATATTAAAACACCACAAAATTTACTCTTAAATATAATACCAACAAATTAAAGTTCAATTACAGTCTAATTACTAACTTTGTCAAAAATTAATGTTGCTAAAAAAACAATATTTAGTCCAACAATTTTGTAGGAAACCTCAAATTTTATCATATTTCCAACGAAACATTATAGTAATGCTAGTGAGATATTTCCATATTGTTTGATTTTATTATTTTTTTTGGGTAATTTGTGAATTATATAACTTTCTCTTTATTTCTTTTTTTTTTGTGTGTAAAATTTCAGGATTTTCTTGTTTATGTTAATTAAACATGGAAACAGTTTGTTTAGTGTTGAAGTTCATTTGAGTTCGATTAAATTAATGATTGATACTTGCTAATTCGGTGATGGTTAATATGAAGAACGATCCACGACAATCGATGCTACAATTTCATTTTCCTTCTTGCCAAGATTTAAGTAGAGAGGTTTTTTCCCTCCATATGATAAATAATATCGTAAGTCACAAAAAAAATAAAAAATTATGACAGAGTTAATCACGAGATATAATCCACTAGTGTACATATATTTTTTAACCCACTCTTATTTCCCACTATAAAATTTAATATTTTGAAAATTTATTTTACAAAAATAAAATTTATTAGAGTATATAATCAATCATAATTTATATTTATAGCTAGAAATTAATTTTTTTAAAATTATTTACCCTACGTATGGAATAATCAACCCCATTAACCAATTATATTAAATAAAAATGAAAATTAATTACTAAAATATTAATATAAACCCTATTTCGGAGAAATAAATGGATGAAAATCTAATTAAAATAAAAATGGGACACCAAGTGCCTTATATCAAGTGGACTAAAGAATTTCATTTGATTAATATATATATATATATATATATTACATATATTAAATAATTAATTAATATGATCAAAACACATTTAGTACCAACTTTAATATTTTTATTACAAATATAATGTTTTGAAGTTTTTGTCCCAAAATTTAATAGTCGTTAAGTTTTTGGTTAGTTTTGTGACCAAAAATATTATAACATATCATTTGAGACTAAAAAAATTGGAAAATCGAACTTGGGACAAATAGTGTAAGTTTTGGGACAAGTATTTGGACACTATTTTTATGCAATCAAAGGTGCAATATCTAACTCAAGTATGACAAAACAAGATATTATGGTAGTTGATAATTGGGATCTTTGTACTTCTTTTGACTGCAACTTGGGGCTATTTCAATATCATTTTATAAACTAACTGTATATTTTTTATTTCCAAACTCATATTTAATCCAGGTACAAATTCCAGGTATATTATTGAAGAAAATCAAATGTCAACGCTCAGGCGCGAGCCACAGCCCGAGCAAGGGCGCGACCCGAGTGACCCGCGCCCGAAGCCGTGTGTCGAGACCCTCAGGTGCGATCCACAGCACGAGTACTGGCGCGAGTTCGGTCGCGCCACCACAGCACGAGTTAAGGCGCGACCGATCCCGCTCGCGCCCGCGGCACATTTCACATGTAATTTGGCGCGAGCTACAGCATGACCGGCGGCGTGACTTCTGTGGTCGTGATCAAGTTAAGCAATGTATATCCATGTCCTAAAGTCTCTTCTTTTACCTTATCTTTTGACAAGTTTAAATTGATTGTGCTTTTGGATTGTGTTTGGTTATTTGAATTTATTTGTCATTTGAATTATATTCCTTGAATGAAATCACACTCTTATTCATTTGAGTCTAGATAATCCAATCATTGAAGTTGTGATACTTGGTTTTGTTAGTTTGAATATCTATTTCCATGTGGATCAACCTCGTTTCATTACACTCTACAAAATGCTTTTATACTTGTAAGCATGACTCGAGCTTAAATTAAAACAAGAGGTGTAAAACCTCACATCAAACATTGAATATGCAATAAACGATTTCATATGAATCGTTTAATTATTTTGATTCACAAAGAATTAAAAAAGGTCCAGGATATATATGGTGTAAGTTGTGTGAAAATTAGTTTTTTAATTGTGGTTTTATTAATATCAATGTAAAAGTTGATTCTAGGTAGGCTGTAGGTAAGTGACACAACACAAATGATTAACTAAGGATACGTGAACATACCTTGGGGAAGAGTTAGGAAAACATATTGCAAGTCTGTCACTTCAGACACATCGTCAAGAACTAAGAAATATGGCTTGTCGTGCAGGTGTTGGTGAAGCATCTGTCGGAGGGCTTTATTCTCCATTTTCTCAATCAGCATATCATCTCTTTTACTACTGTGTATGAACAGGCATATGAGTTTGATAAGTAGCTCCTTTCGACTTAATTTCCATGAAGAAAGACACACCCAAGCACGGCACTCAAATCTATCCACGATCTCTGAATGGTTGTAAAATTTTCTAGCGAGAGTCGTCTTCCCGCTACCAGCCATACCCCGGATGCCTATAATAGTTCTGTTAGTGTGAAGCAGCCATTTCTCGTCCTCCTCCAATTCCTTACTCACATTTATTTGATCTGATTCTGAATAAGTTGGAGAAGGGCCCACCAATTCCTCTCTCACATTTATTTGAGACATCTCATCAGCTCTTAATTTCTGCAAGCGCTTTTCTGTTTCTTTGAGCCGTTGATGGATGAGCTTGATCACTCTGAAGAACCTCAAGAAGCTTCCCAAGAAATTGACCTATATATATATATGATTGCGTAAATTCTTGATCTCAATCGATATGTGAAAGAAAATAAAACATAATCTCACTCTCAAGTCTCACCGGTGGTTGCCGAGCCCAGTGGAGATTGTTGATATGAAGGAATAAAATGATGGGATCTGACAGTTTAACATGGAGGAGGAGTTGGACATCGTGAACCATCTCCACAACGTCAGACATGAAATAATGCAGGTGGCCGTGATCTTCCAATTTGTTAAGCAAATCAAGTATCAATCTCAGATCATTTCTCACCCCTTCCACGTATTTCCAGTCTTTTTCGTTGGGTCCCTTGACCATTAACATGTCTGTCAGGAAACTGAATAGCTTTTCTTCTTCCCAGAGATCCGTTTTCTTAGCCAGCCAACTGTGCAACTTTCCTTTGTTGAGTTTTCCCTTGCTGTCTTTCCAAAGATCCGCCATCTCAACCGCCAAACTCAAGAGCTTTTCCTCGTCGATGCAGGAATCCAGCATCTCAAGTAGCAAAGTGTGCAGCTTTTCTGTGCAGTTGAGTTCCCAGAGATCCTCCATCTCACCCATGAAACTGTACAGTTTGTCCTTGTCCACCTTTTTCTCCTCCACGTTCCCGAGATCCGCCACCCTAACCAGCAACCAGTAGAGCATTTCATTGTCGTTTTCCCACACTTCCATCGTCCCAACCACCAAATCCTTCTTCTCTAACTGCAAACTGTACAGCTTTGCGTAGTCATTCCGATGATCCGTCTTCTGAAGCAGCCAACTGTCCAGCTTTTCAATCGCCGATAGGATAACTGCCGCCGCATCCGCCATTCTTAGATTTATTTAGTGATTAGATTTTAGCACGCAGTATAGATAAATGTAATTTCTTGTTTGTTAATACCTTCGATCTGTTTGCTTAATTGACCCTGCACATACCCCCAACTACTTTTATAGCTGCCTACTCAAATTTGACCATTTTGCCCCTAAAATTAATACTACTATTTCAAATTGAAGAATTAGCTTAATATAACCTCAACATTCATAAACAATATTTTTTCGGATCTCGAGAAATATATATACACACATATATATATATATATATTAAAGTGAAAAAAATTGTGTCCATATGCAGTAGTAAAAAAAAAGAAAAAAAAAAAACAGTTTTTGAGTACTGGAGTTGGCAATAGAATCGTGCGTAATCAATATATGAAGGATACATGACTAGGAGGGAGTTATTTTCTTGTAGAAAAATAAATTTCAATTAAACTAAACTCTTTGTACAATTAATAAAGTCCCAGTATATAATTTAAACATCAGATTTCAAATTTCAACTACTAGAAATTTCATACTTTTAAAAAAAAAATTATATACATAGTATAGTCGTGTACATATCTTCAATAAAGTGAGGAGAAAAATCATTTTCTCACTATAATAAAAACATATTTCATGCATTAATGATTTTACATATGTGATTATTATTATTATTATTATTATTATTATTATTATTATTATTATTATTAAACTCAAATAATTCAATTCAAATTACACAAATTTAATTTTTATCAAACAAATTATTTTACCCACCTTCACTAAAATGCCCATGGTTTTGTTTTTGAATAGTTTATTTCGTATATTTAGAAAAATAAAGAAAACAACAACAAAAATTAATTGATTTATTACCAAAATAAAGGGCAAAGGGTAAAAAAAAAACACAAACTATATGTTGAATCCTTCATAAACGTATGAACTATTTTTTTTGCCTAAATACACATCTAAATTATTTAAAAATAACAATCAGCCTTCTAAACTATTCAAAAAAGAACAAACTGGCACTTGACATTAACACCATTAGTTTTTTCCGTTAATTAAAATGTGTCAAGTTTAATTCTATCACCTATGAATTCCAATCGGACAAATTGAAACAATGATCAAATAGCCCATACTATGGAGTCTGAAATCTCTCTTTTAATTTGAAAATCCAACATCGAATCGATATCGAGATTTAAAACCCTCGTCATCAATATTTCTCCATGTAATTATTCTATCGTTTAACACCCGATTGACAAATTGAGAGTATAATTAAAAAGCCCATGACGAGGATTTTCTAACCATATTACAATACATGGTATCATCGTTGAGAAAATTTCACTTTTGATCTCATAGGAAACACCTCAGTTCAATTTTGGTCCCGATACTATCATTTTTGGTCCTTTTTCAAAAAAAATCGCTCAGTTTTAGTCACATAGGTTTAAGATTATCAATTTTGGTCCCTTGATTTTTAGGCCAAAAGTGGGACCAAAATCTATATTTTCTCTATTTGGGACCAAAATCGAACTGAGGTGTGTCCTGTGGGACCAAAAGTGAACGGTGTTAACAAAAAGTGTGAATTTGATATATTTTGAATAGTTGAGGAGACTGATAGTACTTTTTAAATAGTTTAGGTGTGTATTTGGTCAAAAAATAATTCGTACGTCTAGGTGGGATTGGGCACATAGTTCGAGTTTTTTTTTTCCTTTGCGCAAAAATAAATGCTAAAAAATATAATAAATTGTAATTTGGTATGATGAATCCTAAATAACAAGTATAAAAATGAAGACAAAAAATTTAATATGTACTTTTTTGTCTCAATCGTAATTTTTTGGTCCAAATTTAATTTTCATGATGGTTTTGATCCCAATTGATGTGTTTCTATGTCTTTGGTCCTAACATTTAATGATCGTTAAGTATCTGGTTACATTTGAGATCAAGAATGTCGAAATATATCATTTGGGATAAAAAAAATGTCTTGAAAATTAAATTTTAGACCTAAAACATTACAATTGGACTAAAAGCGTTGAGTCTATTCTCTTGGGACCAAAAGTACATCAAATTAACCCCCCCTTATCTATGCCTATGTAAAAAGTGTGGATGTGTCTTATAAAATATGATTTGTCTATTATGTCCATAATTTATACTTAATTTAAGGGTAAAAAAGTAATATAATATATTACAATTTTTTTGTAAATATAACATATTATATTTATTTCAATAGTTTTGTTATAATTGAACTATACTACATAAAATAATCCCTAATAATTGAACTCTACTACATAAAATTATCCATAATATAGAATATTATAAATAATACTTTTTTGTAATATAATATATTATATTTTTTTCAATAGTTTTGTTATAATTTAACTCTACTATATAAAATTATCCCTAATATAAAATATTAAAAATAATTAGTTGTAAATATACTATATTATATTTATTTAATTTCTTACAAAATATGATTTGTTTATTATATCCATAATATGCACTTAATTTAAGGGTAAAATAGTTATATACTATATTATATAATTAATTATTCAATATAATATATTATATTTATTTCAATAGTATTGTAATCTTTCAATTCTTTATATACCCACATCATATTAATTTTTCACCAATTTTTTCTCTATCATATCAACCACAACAAACATTAAAGAAAATAAAAAGTATAACCCCACATCAATATAATATATTAGATAATTAATTCAATAGAAAATTACATCCGATTAAAGAGGATAAGAGGATCAATTGGAATGTAAGTAATTTTTAATAGAAAACGTGTAATTTTAGTTGTGGCAACTATAGTTACTGTCTGTGTGTGTGTGTGTGTGTTCTAAATCATGTTATATGGTATGAAAGAAAATTGAAAAAAAATTTGTTCCATAATGTATACAACCAAAATGCTCAGTTTTAATTTATTCCTTGAAATTTGTGTTCATTCTCATTCATATGATTAAAAGTAGTTTCAATTAAATTTAGGGCAAATGTCCAATTTGATCCTACAACTATTTGCGTAGGAGCATTTTGATCCCTATTTATCTTTTTGGTCCAAATTGATACCATAATTATTTTAAAGGTCCAATTTGATCCCTGTTGTGATCCTTGTCACTAACAGAGATGAAGAGTTGAGTAACGGTGTTATCTACCATTTAACAAAGCTTAACAGGTTTTCATTTCATATAAAATAAAAGTTAGCAGAATTATGTTAGACATTGAAGTCACATGCCACAAAAAAGGCAACCTAATTAAGATCAAACCCGGATCATAAAGAACAAAAATCACATCAAGAGAAGTCAAATCTAATAACAAAGAGTGGGTTTTAGATTGAACAAAAGGTTAACAAAAGCCTAAATCCATGATTTGTTGGTGTCTCCCTTCATAACCCTCATCTTTTCCCTTTCATTTTCAAGTTATATATGTTGTAGTAATTGATCTTTTTCCATTCCATTTCAATCCTGGTGGTTCGAAAGGTAGTTTCCCATTAGTTTCAATTCTTAAATCCACAAAAAAAAAGCATTGATAAAGAATGCCCATTAATTTTTATGAAAATGATGTTTCAGCCCTTTATTTACATATTTAAATGTTCAAAAATGAAGAATCTTTGTTTAATAAGCATTCAAAAACATGAATTCTTATCCTTTTTTTTTCGGCTCAGTACCCTACCAGTGTGGATACACACTTTCTAGGACCACCACCACTAATTATCTTCTTCGAACAATTTCGGGATTTGGATGAAATTTTGGAATTTTTTGTGAACTCTATAATTATCTCGACTTTGAAGATAGATAACATCATTACTCAACTCTCCATCTCTGTTAGTGATAGAGATCAAAATATGGATCAAATTGAACCTTTAAAATAGTTATGGTATCACTTTGGACCAAAAAGATAAATAAGAATTAAACTGCTCCTACACAAATAATTGTAGGATCAAATTGGACATTTGCCCTTAAATTTATTGAAACTAAATTTTAACTTTTTTATTTATTGTCGGTCTCGGATAATGTTGACTGCATCAACAAGAGATGTAGATGATATATGCTGAACTATTAGAAAATATATTTATTAATGTGAAGAACACCTAAAAAAGGCCAATGATGAAGATAAATATAAGAATTGATTTATGTAGAAAAATTTGGGATCTCTATTTTAAAAGTTGCTAGACAAAATTTTATAAATATGGTTAATTGTAAAAAAAATCACCAACTTTAAACGAATTTAAAATTTATACATTGCTTTTAAAATATTAAAATAATAAATGATTGATTGGAAAAATAAATTTTAAATTTTGGTTTAAATGTTGTTTTTCTAACTTATTAATTTATAATTTGAGAATATTGGTTGGTTTGATAATTATATATAACATATTTTACATCAAATTATTCAGTTAATTAAGAATAGTTCATTAAATATGTGGGGGGATGAATGAATATTGCACAATTTTTTAGAATATGGATTATGTTGACTACCCGTACTCATGTGACTGAGAATGAACATAGTCCAATTATTGATAAAAGAGTTGAAATAGACGAATTGAATATTTCCCACTTAGATTGAACTACTAATTATTTAACATAAATTCCCAAACTATTTAGCTAAACATAATATAGAACAATGATATAATACGTAGTTATATGTACAAGTGTTATACATTATGATTTTTTTGTAGAATGATATATATTATGTGTTGTGGTTGAATGAGATAATTAAATTTCTCGGGTGGAAGGAATGATATATATTGTACTACTAATTAAATTAGTTAGTCATTGAATCAAGAATTACAACTGCCAATCAAATTATATTTTTCTTAAAAAAATTGTAAATAATGTATAACATTTTGAAAAATATATTGAACATGACACCTTGAACACAATATATCACAACAAATTATTAACCAAAACCATTTTAATTTAGTTAAGTTAATTTTAGTTTTTTTTTATACCTTGAGCAACACATGTTGCCATAATAATAAAATTTATATATATATATATATATATATATATAAACACATGATATTTATACATTCAAAACCATTTTAATTTAGTTAAGTTATTTTTAGTTTTATTTGTTCAATGTAGTCATTTATATTTCAATAAAAAATATAGTATTAAATGTATATTTGGATAAAATACACACATAAAAAGGTAATATTTTACGACATGTGTAATAATTAAAATAGTTCAATTGATTCAGTGTATCGTGTTATCATACGTAAATTAATTGATAACATACAGGGGTTAAAAATATAATTTATTTTTGAGATAAACTATATTAATTGATGTGTGATAAGGTGTTTTATCATTATAGTAAAAAATTATATAATTAATAATATTTTGAACTCATTAACTATTTAAATTATTTTTAGTAAGTTTAATTAACTTTATACAGAAGCTTCCTGAAATGGATTATGCAAGATTTTCTGAATTTATATTAATTAAAAATTAGTATTCTTATTAGACAGTAAAATCAAAATAAAAATAGTTGAATAGAAGATTTGAATTATATTAATACATATATACATCAACAATCAAAGGCTGAGAATTATTGTAAAAAAAGAATGTTAAGAAAGGATACATGCATCCTTCTCTCCCTGTATGTGTGTGTTAAAAAAACAAAAATATAAAGGCAAAACACATTTTTAGGTCCTTGTACTCCTATGTTTTGTTTCGATAGGTCTCTTTATAATTTTTTTGTTTAAGTAGATCCTTCTACTTATAAAATCTATTTTCTCGGGTCCCTGTACATTTTTATTTTATTTTGAGAGGTCTCACTACAATTTTTATATTTTAATAGATCCTTTTACTTCTATATTTCTTATTATCAAGTCCTTAATTCACTAAAAAAATGAAAAAAAAAAAATTCAATATTTGAGATCGGAACTGGTGAATTTGATATTTTTTATTGTTTGACATAATCCAATTATTACAAACTACTACTAAAACTTTGATCAATAATTAAAAAAAAAAATGAAAATCTAACTAAACGATGAAAACTAAATATAATTGGTTGCCGTCCTGTTCTTGAATTTTATTCAAGGGTTTTAGTATTTTTTTTTCAATTATATGAAATTAAGCTTGATTAGTGATAATTAGTTCGTGAATTATTTTTCTAATTAAAAATTATTACTTTCTCTCTTTAATATAGAAATAGAAAATTAAAATCAAAGTGCTTATGAAAAATGGATGGACATGACCAATCATAATTTAAATATATTATTAGACAAGTAAATGCATAAATAAATAATATAAAAAAATATTTAATAACTTAAGTGTTAATTATTTAAATAATGGAAAAGTGTAGACTATATTACTTTTATTAAATAATTAAGAACTTAATGATATCAAATATACAAAGTAGAAGAACTTACTAAAATGAAAAATTGTCCAAGGATCTATAGAAATAAAATATCAAAGTACAAGGACCTAAAAGATTATATTGTCAAAGTAAAAGGACCTAATAAAATATAAAAAATGTAGAGAGACCTATTGAAACAAAACGTAGAAGTATAAGGACCTAATGATGTATTTTTTTCAAATATAAATAAATTAAAAGACTATAAATTCTGAGTCCGTGTTTGAATAGTTACAATTTTATTATAATTTATATCTCTTATGTTAATATTATTTTTCTAATTATTGATTAATCTAGAATTTTCAGATATTATTATATTTATTAAATTATATACATATATATATATATATTGAAATGTATTTTTTAATTGACCACTCAAATTTAGTATAGTAAAATTATTCAAATTTTAATAATCAATATAAGCAAATTAGTTGAATTGCGTGCAATGGACGCTTTCTCTGCTAGTATTATAAAAATATGTATATTTTAATATGATTAAGGGCCATATAACTCCCTTGACTATTGTCATGGCCTCTCACATTACCCATTCTCTCACTATTTGGGTCACATAGTCCATTTGATAATTATTAAGGGTTCACATTGCCCCCTTATCCAGCTATTTAGACCACATAGCCCTTTATCCATTAAAAGTGGCTTTGATTTCCCTTTTTATTCACAACATTAGATACTTCTCTAATTTTTAGTGAGTTAGGGTTTATTCTTCCACCAATATTATTCGTGGTAAGTAAAAAAATCACTAAATTTAAAAAAAAAAAAAAAATTGGTCACTTATAATGTAATTTCTACATGTATAATATATCTCTCTACGATTCTCTTGGATCCTTGACGTTTGAATAACTTCACAAACACCACACTTGCAAACTTTTTTCCCTCTTGCAATTCAAAGAAGAAGAATTGTGTGATTTTTTTACTTACCGTGAAAATTGATGAAAGAAATAAACCCTAACTCACAAACTCTCCTAAAAAGAAGCAAATTAACGGAGTTTTTCACATTCTGTATGAAAAGAGGGGCATTTAGGGCTACTTTTAATAGTCAAATGGGTTACGTGGCCCGAATAGTCATAGAAAGGCAACATTATTGTGAGCCCTGACAATAGTTAATAGAGTTATGTAGCCCAAATAGTCAGAGATGGGACAATATAAACTTCTGCCAATAATCAAAAGGGTTATCCGGCCCTTAAACGTAATTTAAAATATACATTTCAAACTTATTCAATACCATAAAATATAAAATTCTTCCATTCATTGCATGAGTGACATACTGGTCGAATGTATATAATGGTTGGATTTCATTCAACTGGGATTATAACTTTTATATTACTGGATGTCTCAATCAACTAATCCATGAAGGGCAAATGGCTAAAAAAACACCCAAACTATATGCCCAATCCTACCTAGACGTACGAACTATTTTTTGACTCAAATACACACCTAAATTATTTAAAAAGTAACACCGTTAATTTTTTCCGTTAAATAAAATGTTCATACGATGTATTGTGGTATAGTAAGAAAGCTCTTGTCATGGACTTTCTAATTATACTCTCAATTTGTCAATCGGGTGTTAAATGATAGAATAATTACTTGGAGAAATATCGATGACGAGGGTTTGTATTATGAATTAAATTTTAAATCTCGATACCAATTCGATGTTGGATTTTGAAATTAAAAGAGGTGTTTGAAACTCCATAGTGTGGGCTATTTGGCCATGGTTTCAATTTATTCGATCAGGATTTATAATTAATAGAATTGAGCTTGACACATTTTAATTAACGGAAAAAACTGACGGTGTTAACTTCAAGTGTCAATTTGTTCTTTTTTGAATAGTTTTGGGCCAAAAAATAGTTCATATGTACATCTAGGTAGGATTCGACATATAGTTCGGGTGTGTTTTTGGCCCTTTGCACATCCCTGAATACTTTTTGGTAACTTTCATACTCAACAAACCTTCATGTGCCATAAACCACATTCAGATTTGAGTACAATAATATGTGCCTTCAATAGGGGATTATGTCATCATGTCTACTATATATATTAATAATAGGGAATAAAAAAAAAGAAATTAAATATATTGACCAAGACATGCAGACTTAAATTAAATATTGACTCACAAAAATTATAAAGTCATCTTAATTCTAATATAACCTCAAAATCATATTAACATTCTGGTGCATATAATATGTGATGGTGTTAGTATATCATAAAACAAATTCAGATGAATCAGCACCAGCTAGCTAGCATGACTGCCCCGGATTCTTATCCATTAATCAACTTCACTTAACTTTAGTACATACAATAATATAAGGGCAAATGTTCATTTTGATCATATAACTATGGGCAAAGGTTCATTTTGATCCTATAACTATTTGTGTAGGAGCGCTTTGATCCCTATTTATCTTTTTTGTTCAAAATGATCCTATAACTATTTTAAAGGTTTAATTTGGTCCCTATTTTGATTATGCAACTATTTTAACACACACTTTTCTCACATAATTAGATTATTTCACATATTAACACACACTTTTTACACACATATGGGTTGAACACGAAATTCCACCATTTTCTCAAAGAATTCTCATATGGATTGAACATGAAATTTTCTCCATTTTCACAAAGAATCCTCCACTATTTCATGTTTGTATAGAAAATTCTTAATTATTTTATTTAGCATAACGTAAATAATGATTTTTGTATGTTTTTAGTTGTTTATTTTATTTTATAATATAATAATGATTCATATTACTCAGATAATTTCATTTATTTCATGGAAAAAATGTGCGTTAGTGTATGTGGGGGATTCTTTGTTAAAAAACATACAAAAATAAAAAATAACTAAAAACATACAAAAATAATTATTTACGTTATGCTAAATAAAATAATTAAGTATTTTCTATACAAACATAAAATAGTGGAAGATTCTTTGTGAAATGGGAGAAAATTTCATGTTCAATCCATATGAGAATTTTTTGTGAAAATGGTGGAAATTTCGTGTTCAATCCATGTGTGTAAAAAGTGTGTGTTAATGTGTGAAATAATCTAATTATGTGAGAAAAGTATGTGTTAAAATAGTTGGAGGATCAAAATAGGGATCAAATTAAACCTTTAAAATAGTTATAGGATCATTTTGAATCAAAAAGATAAATAGGGATCAAAGCGCTCCTATACAAATAGTTATAGGATCAAAATGAACATTTGCCCATAATATAAATTACATCAGCTATACTTTCTTTCTTTAAAAAAAAAAACAAAAAAAAAAAACAAGAGGGGGACAAATTGCAAAGCTCTATATTTTTTGACTATTTTTAAAAAATAACTCAAAACAAAACTATTTAATAAAATATTATATAATAAATTTTAAATAAGGAAGGATTCTTGATCACGAGCTTTAACTTAATATGGAGAAATGTAATCGATCACAACTTTGGTATTGTAATTATAGATAGGATGATGACATTTTTTTCATATTATTTTACTGTAATATAAATTAAGTCTATATGCATATTGTCAGTCTGATTTGATGATACCCTAGTAGGGGAGTTATACATATGAAAGAAAAAAAAAATAGAAGTCAGAAGATTAGTACCAGCACCATATTAATTAATCATTTAAAAAATGAGAACTAACTCAAACTTAATTGGGAAAGGTAAACAAGTTGAAAAATTAATAGCTATTGTTTACTTTCGTTGATTAGTCTAGATACACAATAAAATATATATAATTAAAAAAACATCAAGTGCAGGCAGGCGGATGCAACCAATCTCCACTGTCCCTTGCAACCAACTAATTTGCCAATTTTTAAGAAATTATGTCGCCCAGATCTCCAGAAAAATAAACAAATACAATACGTTTTAGTTGCACATGTTTCCCTAGCTGGCTAAATTAATTAATTAATCTAGCTATCTGCTTAAGAGATGGAAGGATTTCTTTTTCTTTTTCTCTTTTTTTTTTCTTTCTTGTAGAAGAAAATCTAACAGTTATGTTAATTAAAATATGAAAAAAAAAAACCTTTGAAATCCTCTAGTCTCAACTTGTGTGTCCCGACTGTGTGCCAAACATCAAAAATATTACATCTTTCATTTTTTCTTCAACTTTAATTTCTTTTGGTTTAATATAATTTACATTATTATTATTATTTAGGGTTTATTCCACCCAATTAGGGTTTATAATTATTTTTTAGTACTTAATTTTTACTTTCTAATTAATATAATTAATTTTTAGGGTTGGTTATTCTAAGCTTAGGGACTTAGGGTATATAATTTTTTTAAAATTTCAATTTTTAATAATAAATATTATTAAGATTAGTTATAACATAATTTATTTTTATAAAAAATATTATTAACACTATACAATTTTGATGTTGGCATAAGATTGACATACACAACTTGGAACTAGAGAATCTCAACTGAAAAAAAGGTTATGCTCGCAATAAGACCCCACCTCTAATCCATTTATGTGTTCCACTAGATGTGCCGCCCCTTTCGAATTTTATTAGTTTTCTTCTTTTTTTTTTTTCAATTTTTCTTCACTTTTAACTTTTCGTGATATATTTAGTATATTTTTACAGTTATTATTGCAGTTTATCTCGTTCAAATAGAGTTTATAATTATTTTTTAGTATTCAATTTTTATTTTTCTAGTTAATTAATTATGGTTGATTATTCCATAATTTGGATATATAATTTTTTATACAAGTTTTTTTTTTATCAATGAATGCTAAAGCCTAAATGTGCTTGGTTATATTATAATTAATTTTTATTTTTATAATGCACATTATTAAAAAAAAATCATTTTTGCATTGGAGTGGACGGCACTTTTAATACTAGACTTTATTTGGCTAGAGGTCGATTCTATGTATCATGATGTATGCGGTCTCTCTTCTTTCTTCCCACAGTTTTTGGTACCTTGGTCGCCGAAGGCCTGTTCGCTTAGGATTCTGGATTACTTAGGTGGTTTTCACTTAAAAGTCACATATTTATAGAGAGAGAATCAAGTTGTTGATATTCTAGCCTCTCCTGTTATGCCTTCGGGTGTTTGGTTTTCTATTTTACCTTGTATTGATGTTGTTGCAAATAAGAATATTTTTGGTGATAGTTATTTTCAGTTTTCATAGAGGAGTACTATTTTCCCAATATGATTTTTCTCACAAAGGATTTTCCATATTGGTTTTGATGAGGCTTCGATTCCTAAAGTTATCAGTTTGTGATTTCCGGGATTTTTAGGGTTGGTATCTTTTCCTTTTTCCTTATTTATACAATTCATTTGAAACATGAACCTTTTTTGGGGGGTGAATTGTGGAAGAAAATACTACACAAAATACAAGTACTATAACTAACACACTCTTGATTGAAAAACCAACGAAATCAACTTAGAATATAAAGCAAAACCGGGGGAGGGAGGGAGGGAGAGAGAGAGAGAGCAACATATTAGATGCTGGCTACTACATGTAGTCAGTGCACTAATCTTTAACAGAATCATCCTTGCATTATCTCCCTAGCTGCTAGATATACTAGCATACAACTACATCGACTTGACTTTTCTTGCGATGAAACGCACCTAATTAAACAAATAGTTTGGAAGATGATCCTGTACCAACCTGATCAATAGCTCTAACATCTGGGGATAGGCCACCATGCACACACAGTACCTGAAATCCCAAAGAAATCAATTAAAAGCAGCAACACAACTAAGATAAGGATTTTCTGAGGGGGGTTAATGAGATATATAATCCATACCGTCCCATCTGCGATTGCAGATAAAGTAAGATAGTCAAAAACATCTGTGCAGTATCACCATGCATTAGCATTCCCATATTTCCTCCGGCATTCATCATAAAATCCATAGACCTGCCAAATAACAAGCATGTAGAAACTGAATACCTGCCGGTTTGAAATCAAAGTGTGGCTTTAGCAACAGAACAAAATGAAAAAAGACACCAAGTCGCGTATAAATGTATCTCCACATAAAACTTGATATCGTTCAAATGGTTCAATTCAACGAGATAGAGAAAATTATAGTACTTAATAACCATAAAGGGATAATAACATAAGCATAAACCTCTAAGATCCATGACCAAATGCAATAATTCAAGCTTTTCAAAGCATTTTCCTCCGGCTAAAAGTTAACAATTATTCATTTAAAAGATAGCAAATCTTGCCTACTAATCCAAGATTTTGCAAGGGAAAATGAGCAAGATACAGAAAGTACAAAGATTACATGTGTTCAGCTGTTCTAACAGGAGAGGGCGCAGTCAAATCAAATAGAACAATGTCCATACTCAAAAGAATACAGTAAGCCCCAAACAAGTCAAGTACTACACGAAGATTACGAATGCAAAGAGAACATCATGTCTCCAAGGAAGGCCAATATAATTCCCCACATCGATAGGGACTGAATACCATATACACCACTATGTCTATATCATAACACAATACAAGCTCAAATGGTTGGAATTTTGAAGATCGAATCCCAATTATTCACCTATACAAAGATGAGAGATACCGGTAATCAATATTTATACAAAGTCAACATGTTTCGTGAATTAGGCCTGAAGCTCGAATCAAATTGGCCAAACTAAGCAAAATATTATTTCTTCATCATATTGTATTCAAGCTCATTCTTTGTGCAAGAGTTCAGAGTTTAATCAAGTGAATAGACACACACATCGACTTGTTTATGACTTCCTCAAAAGAGAGCATCAAATGATAATAAGCATGTAAAACAAATCACTGAATAAACCCCAAAAATGAACCCTTTATTTCTTACATAAAAGAAGCCGTGACTGATTCATTGAATAATTAATCTTACAAATGAAGATCAAGTTAATGAAATTGTTATAGAAACTTTAAGGTGTTTCGTAGTTATACAGTTACCTCTATATTTACAAAAGATGAGATCTAACAACAGCATCAGCATTGTCTCTGGCTGATTTGCTCAAAGTTCATGATTTGCACGAGTTCTTCACTACCATTGTTTGATTCTCACGGTTTACCTCAGGATTCCACCTGGTGATAATTCTCTCCTCTACAGAATAATGCTCCAAACTCCAAGGAGAAACAATGTCGTTACAATTTTTGCTTACGTGAAGAACCAACAAGGTTTTCGCAACACTCCCACAAAGACGAAGAGTGCAATGAAAGTCAGACCAAACCATCAAACGAGCATTTGTGTTCCCATCTTCATCAGATAAGGCAAGAACTGCATATTCAGAGTGCACTAGAGCTGGATGATGACGATAGGCAACAAAGTCGACACCATATTGAGACCCTGCCCTCAACACCCAGTTCTTCTTGCGAAGATGAGAATATGCTTTAAAAAGATTTGGAAAATCAACTCTCTTGGCCTTCATATAATGCCACAGCTCTTCATCATTTTTTGCACACTTATTTTCACCGACAATAGTGATGCATTTCAAAACAGAGCATAAGTAAAGAGCTTCTTCAAAATTTAGTTGAAACCACTGCTTCTCCTTTTCTGCGGTAATAATGGGACGACCAAAACATGCTCGGTTAAGTAGTTCAGTTTGCTCTGGGTGCGCTTCAAGAAGCACTGCACACCCTGAAAGCAGTCCTTGAGAATTGTATTCAGTCAAAGAAGATTGAAGCCGCAAAACTACCAGGGACATTGGTTCTGCGAGGGCTTTTGCTTCAGCTCCTTTTCCCTTCCATCTTGGGGCCATAATCTGCTTCAAAGAAAATAAGATTCCTTTTACGCTTTAATGAGTTAGTGAATTACAACCAAGAGAATCATTTTATTTTTGGTTCCTCCCCCAAGGATATAATGTTGAGACAACTTTAATCGTTCCACACATTTATGTATGAATATAGATAAATAGGGTTCCATGTAAAAAGAAACAAAATATAGAAGTCTGCCTCTATATTTTGTGCTATATATCAGCGTTTATATAAATCTGAAATCCATCCCTCATTTCCCTGACCACTGCATTTTGCAGTTACTACCACTTTTGTTGGGATCTTCAGCTAAAATCTTGGATGGAATCCAAGAATCAAATCTCTCTCTCTCTCTCTCTCTCTCAATAACAGATCATAGCATGTAGTGATGAAAGAAACTTCCATTCAATAACAAGATTGGCCAGAGCTCTTGTTCTTGGTGCGGTTGATATGCTATCCCCTCAAATCCATTCGAATTTATATTTTTCAAGTTTGAGAAAGAAAACAAATTATCTTTCCAGAGATGGGTGGTTGATCCATATAGTTGTCCTTCCTTACCTTCAACTTTCTGTATAGTATTTGAATGCAAAATTTGAAACTAAAAGCATACGATATCCAGAAAATAAATGTTACTTGTGTCAGTTTTCTTAACTAGAACATTGATTCTAAAATTATGTGAGCAACTGTATAACTCATGACCAAATTTTATCGTGCAAATTGATGAGTATAGCAGTACGAAATGGCCTCATCTAATACTGGTATAAATTCACTTTCAAAAGCTCATAATCTATATTTAACAAATTGCAAAACCACAAAAAAATAACAAAACATTAGCAATCTAAAATAGAGCACCAGCGAGCAAATAGCAAGTAGCAAAGAGAGAATATGAAGATAAAAAGAAAAAAATCAAAACACCTTCAAGCACACACAACACCACAACGGAATCACCAGCACTTCAAATATAAGGGCTTTTGTTCCTTACTGAAGCAAAATCGAGCGAGAAATCAGAGGCACCATGAACACAAATATACCAAATTTTTTTGTATGGGAAATCTAACTCTGAATGGAATGCACCAATTAGAGTCGTAGCTCGGCGAAGGTCGGAAGAAATCGGATCGAAAACGGCAGTATGAAGTACGGGAAGGAGCGCTGACTGCTGCGGCGGAGCAGTGACGTTCCACTACGGCGGAGAGTAGACCGGCGGCTGGGTCAGCTCCGGTGAGAAGGTCGAGCGGGTTGAGAATTTCGTATAGGGTTCAGAGGGTATGAGAGGGCAATGTAATTTTAAATTTTTTCAAATTAGTCCCTCTATTTTATATTTGATTAAAATAAGGTCTCTGTAGTGTCAATTTAAATAAAATTAAGTCCTTGTATATGGACTCAATTTGAAATAAAAATAAAAATTCATTTTTTTAAAATAAATAAATAAAAATTGAAAAATAATTAAATAAAAATAAATACAAATTGAACTTTTTAAGTAAAAAAATAAATAAAAATACAACAAAAATTTAATTAATTTTTTAAACCACTGTATATTTTATAAAATTGTTTAATTTTTTTAATTCAATTTTTTTAATTTTATAAATAAATAAAAAATTTACAAAAAATAAATAAATATTTTTTTATAAAATGTTGTAATTTTATTTTATTTTCATAGAAGTAAATTAAAAAAAAAATCAAACAATAGTTAAATAAAAAAAATATGTATTTTTTTTTATTTAATTATTTTTCAATTTGTATTTTTATTTTTGAATTTAGTCCATATACTATTAATTTGGTTAAAATCATGTATCTCTACTATCAATTTGGATAAAATTAACTCATGAAGGAACTTTTATCATTTTCTTCCTGTAATACAAATCTGGCCGCACCTTAGCTGAAACAGATTCATGTGACCCTCCTTCCTACCACTCGTTCTCGAACCATGAGCCTTAGTGATCGACACCTGCCTCTACCAGAGTCAGCATACCTGTTGTACCTCTGACCTCTTCACATCTTTGATAGGGTATAGTTAATGCCTCTGCCTGGTTCACCCCAGGCCTTTGGAGCATTACCTTGTGGTCTTCCTGAAGTAGCAGCCCATTCCATCGGTCTTCCAAGAGGACTCCGATTGTAGTGGCCTCCCGGCACTTGGACTACCCTCTGATCAGGGGAGTTAACACCTTGTGTTTGATATTCTGACTTTGGATTCATACCTTGATATGTAGGTAATGTTAGAAACATCAAAATCAAAAGACAATTAATAAATAAGAAGCATCCGCAGACGCGATCAACTCAAGCATTCAAAATTCAGAACATTCTCTTGGCTAAAATGTAATGGTTTTTCATTATGGAAACATACAGCTCTTAGCACAAGGAAATTTCACAGTTTTGCAAGTATATAAATATATAAATCAACTGGCAGAGCACATCAGCAATATTCAATATCAAAAGCAAACAAAAGCATATTAAGCTCATTTAAGAAGACAAGATTGGTATCAATGCCACTAAAATTCCAAAAAAAAAAAAGAATAATTACTCGGGAGCATGTTGCGGCGTTCATGTGAACCCTGATGAGTGATGCTATCCCTCCTTTTATCTCCAAAAAATGCTGCCATAGGGTCAGTGTAATAATCAAATCTTGCCATAGGACTTGAAACTATGGACTAGGTTCTGATCGCACATTTTAGAGATTGTGATTGGCAATGGTCTAATCGTGAAATTTGGGAACGGTCTCTAGATATGGGCAACTATTGAGTTCTGATCTTCGAAGACTATAGCTCAACTCATTTTTAGATTGAAAATGGAAAGCATAAACCTTGAAATCTCTAAAAATGTAAGCAAGGAAAAAAGAAAAGAAAAGAGGGGAGAAAGGGCAGTCCGAAAATATAAATGAATACCAAAGCGGAGGTTGCCGAAAAAAAACTCCGGTGATGGCAGCATTGTATGTGCGAGAGAGAGATGGGGGCTACCTAGTTGCATCAAGTAAAATGATTTAAAATGGCATAAGGATTATTTATACTTCTCCTCCAAAAATCCTAATTAGAAATCGTGCATTTTTTTTAAAAAAAATATATAGTTCTCTAATTGAGTTGTATATATAAAGGAAAGAAAAAGAACCCAAACTTAAGAATCCCAAATATTACAAGCCGATAACTTATGGGACCGGGGTCTCATGAAAACCCACATGGAAAATCCAAAGAAGGAAAAACCATGTGGAAAAAAGAGTATTCCTCTAAGCAAACCGAAAGAAACCATGTGGGAAAAAAATATATAGTTCATATCTTGCTTATTTGGATTTCGAATTGGATGAAATCAATTGTTATGGGTTCATATCAAATAGGACTATCCTGTAATATGTTTATTCATCTCGTTTCAGCAATGATTGGATCATAAATAATTATACATTCAATTTTAGACAATGTAAAACGATAAATAAAATGAGCTTATTAGTTAGCCTAAGAGAAACTGATATTTTTGATAGCAGAAGTCAAAGAGGAGAACAAAAGGAGAAATACAATGAATAGATAAATTCAAAGCCAGAAATTAAATAACTTTAAAGTTGGGATTTTCCAGGCTCTTGAGTGTTTCTTTCCCCTTGTCGATGCGAACTTCAACATGAAAGGATAGTTGTTCTTCCCCTTGTAATTCCTCCTGTTCCTCTATTATCTTCTTCGCTGACTTCACCACTGAATCACTGCAATATCTCAACTTAATTGATTGTAGCGTCGGTATTTCACCGATTGCTGCAGGAATCTCCTCCAACTCGTGTAAAAAAACAAGACGTAGGTGCTCAAGGCATGGAAAGTGGGAGCTCTCTTCCATCATCCATTGTTCCAAACCACGACAATACCACAAAGTCAAGGATTTGAGGCTGGGGAATTGGCCTTCAACTGTTTCCAATTTGTGAGTTTTGAAGTAGCCACCACGTAATTTGAGCTTCTGAAGAAGGGGTAATGAACCCCTCTCTAGCATATCTTCCCACCCTATTGAACTGTCAAAAAGTTCCAAATGCAAATTTTTGAGGGAGTGAGGAAAGGTTATGTTCTGGAGAAAGACATCACCCCTCTCTTCCGTTACGCATGCGAAAGATTCAAGTTTATGTAGAAACTCAAGATTGCTCACGCAATAGTAATAACCATCATGTCTCCTATTTTCTCTCTCTTTCCCATATCTTATTTTCAATCTCTTGATATTGGGAATTCTGTTAATCACCTTTTCTCCAAACTTGAAATTCCTTACTCCCTTGAGTGTTTCTAGATTCTCCAAGATGACAGTGTCAATGTCGTCGCTCGAAGGATCTGGCAGATACATATTTTCCCATATGAACTCCACATGTCTAAGTTGAGACATTTTCCAAATCTCAACTGGTGCAATAAACATTTCGAGGTCACAGAATCAACTCTTAGTGTTTGGAGATTCCAAAGAAAGTTCAATGCAGCAGGGAATTTGATTTTCAAAGAAGTAACACAAACAAAAAGATATCGAGAGTTAACTAACCCATTAATGACATTTTCTAAGCGGTAATTGGGGCAATTTATTTCATACGTATCATATGCATTTAATATCCTTAATAATCTAACATCTGGCAACACTCTAACTCTATGATACCAAGATGTAACGGAACGAACATGAGACATACATTTCCAAGACATCATCATTCGAAGATCTTCGAGGATAAAACACGCGGCGTCCGTTATGTATGCCTTGAGGACTATGCTGCCCAATCACATGATAAAACCTCTCCTTTTCAGCTTCTTTCAAACAAAGGTCCCTTAATAAATCATGTATTTTGCAGAATTTTATGTTTCCAGTAGATCCCAATTCATCAATTAGAATGAGATTTCTATCAATTAAATCCTTTAAGAACCCTTTTCCAATTGTTTCAAGGCTTTTGCCAATTTCTGGTTTTAGAAACCCTTCAGAAACCCATAGCTTGATGAGCTTCGAGACACGAATTTTTTTGTCTTCCTCAAAAATTCCCATATAAAGAAAAGTTGGCTTTAGATAAGCCGGCAAATGCTTATAGCTCATTTTCAATATCCTCAAGCAATAATCATCATTTTCTGAATTCACAATTGAATTTAACTTCAATTCAATATGCTCCCAATATTTTTGTGTATTGAAAGAGGAAGACCTTTGCAACTTTTCACAATCTTCTTTCCAATTTTCTCCAGTTGAGGAGGAAAATTTTCTTCCCCAAAAACAGTTTTGGAGAAGAGATTCCAACTATTAAGCTCGTTCAGGAATTCCATATCAAGGCAAAAAGAGTCAGTCAAATGTGAAGTCAAATACGATTGCCTAGTTGTAAAAATTTCATCTTCTCCCACACATCTATACTCCATATATCATCCATTATTATCAAATACCTCCGACCACATAGATATTTGTATAATTCTTCTCCTAATTCTTCCTCACTCTTATTACTCAATTTACTTTCCTCACTCTTCTTCCTAGTTACTTGAGAATGAATTTTAGAAATAATTTCATGTGTGCTATATTGTTGCGAAATTGTAACCCAAGCACAAATATGAAAATACTCCTTAATAAGTGCATTCTCAAATATTTTTCGAGCAAGAGTGGTCTTACCGATTCCGCCCATCCCTGTAATAGGGATGACTTGGCGATAGAGTGGTCCTCTAGTGAGCTTATCCAAGAGCTGAAGGAACACATCATCAAAGCCCACCATCATAGTGCTCTTGTTCTTCATCTTCTCAGTGAAAGAAAAGTTTTTCTGCGGCGGCTGTTGAGCTTCAACTGCAG
Source organism: Perilla frutescens (assembly GCA_026008535.1). Lineage (NCBI taxonomy): Eukaryota > Viridiplantae > Streptophyta > Magnoliopsida > Lamiales > Lamiaceae > Perilla > Perilla frutescens. The sequence goes on from BRKX01000002.1 coordinate 368,391, forward strand.
TAATACTCTCCTCTTTCGGCATTTCCATCACCGTTTTCTTGATCAAATCCATATCTTCTATCACTTTCTGCAGATCTTGATAGAAGCTTTTCCGACGTCTGCATTACCCATCTCCAATGAAGATTCACCTCGACAGAAATTGATTTGTTGATGTTGAGTAGAAGTGGATCTACGCAGCTGAATTTCATCCACTATATAGGATTCAATAACATCTTCAGCAGCATAAGCAGCATCAGCTATATGAATCTCCAAGGGATCTGCTTCAACGCTGTAGGAATGAGGGGAATCATAGTCCTCTAGAAATTCTTGAAAAAAGATAACATTTTGAGTGAGAGATTGAACTTGTTGGTTGTTTATAGAAATTGGGGGGGAAGGATGACGCTGGAGCTGATCTACAATTTGCATAACAGAAACCACAGCTGCATAAGCCGCCATGATATCTAACTTTGAAGTTGCTGAAAATTAATCACGAACAAAGGAATATAGAGTGACAGGGCGGGCGATTAAGCAAAACCCTAGAAATTGTGGCCGATTTCTACGTGAGTAAAATTCCGAAGTTTGGAGGGTTAAACCGCAATTATGCAGGTATGTTGGGGTCCTTTTGCGGAATATCATAAATAATTCTTCAGAAAATATTGGGAATTGTGAGGCTTTTGGCTTCGAGTTTTCATGGGCACGTCTTATTTTCTTTTACACGGCGCCTAATTACAATTTAATTCTCAATATTCGAAGATTTAGATAGAAATTATTTAATATTTTAATAATTATAATTTAATTCTCAAGATTTGAATATGTTAACAGAAATAATCTCAACGATTAATAATAACAATTTAATTCCAGACATTTTAATATTTTAACAAAAATGATCCAACTTTTGGTTGAAAATACGATTTTGGTCAATTTCGATCAAATTTACTCTCAAATGAGCTAGATAACAGACTGATATTTTTATCGAAAAATGACCAAAATAATTTTTCGCCTAAAATATTGAGTCATTTATAATAAAATGTTCAACCGTTGAGCCCACACGCGCGCGCCCGCCCGTGCCCGTGCCTGAGCCCGGTGCCCTTGCCCTTGCCCTTGCCCGGCTCGTCTCGTCTCGTCTTGTCCTTGGACTTGGATCTTGGCAATTGAACTTTGGGTGGACTTTGGGCGTACGTGGGCCTGGAGTCAAAGTCTGCAGCTGCCCTGGACACGTGTTGGGATCCGAGCCGACAAGGGACACCTGTCGGGATCTGCAGAAGGTAACTCCAGGGGGGTTACAACACCTGGTTTGAATGCTCTCAAACCCTAGCTGTCCTCTGCAGTGGAGATGTAGACATTGTCTAGTTCGCCAGAACCTTGCCGGATTTGTGGTGCTACTGCCGGAAGGACGAAGTCGTTTCATCTTTGAAAGACAACCGCCAAACCGTGAGCACTAGCCGGGGCGTATTTGTCTTGCGGAGAGAGGTCCCCTGACTCGGCTTGCCGGAACACATCGGTTCTTTGCTTTGCTTTATTTCAATTCAGTTGAATATTGTAATTGTTCTATCTTCTACCTTTCTTGTTGTACTTCAGTAGTAATCCAATTCCAGTGGAGTGTAATAATCTTAACAACAATCGCAAGACAAATACCTAAAACTAAAATAATCAACTACCTTTGCTGGAATGGCGTCTTCATCCAACACCGTTGCTCCAAGGACCATTCCCCATGGCCAAGCCGAGAAGCCTGAAAAGTTCTCCTGGTTGGACTTCAAGAGGTGGCAGTAGAAGATGCTCTTCTACCTAACCACGCTCGGAGTTGCTGGATACCTCAAGGAGGAGGCTCCTGTGGTCGAAGAAAAGGAGCCGGACGTCAACAAACGAACGGCGTACGATCAATGGATCAATGGCGATTTTCTTTGTAAAAATTATGTTCTTAATGGCTTAGTAGATAGTTTATATTCTGTATACGGAAATGTAACTAGTGCTAAGGAACTGTGGGAAGCTCTAGAAAAGAAGTACAAAACTGAGGATGCCGGAACTAAGAAGTTCGTGGTGGCAAAGTTCCTCGATTATAAAATGGTGGACACCCGGTCAGTAATGGATCAAGTGCAAGAGCTTCAGCTCATTGTGCACGACGTTCATGCTGAAGGGATGGTCCTTCCCGACTCTTTCACTGTTGCTGCGGTGATTGAGAAGTTGCCACCGTGTTGGAAGGATTTCAAGAGCTATCTCAAACACAAACGAAAGGAGATGACTCTTGAAGATCTTGTGGTTAAGTTTCGAATTGAAGCCGATAACCGAAAGGCGGATCCGAGACCATGAGTCCCGATCGAGGCCAAGGCTAATTTGATGGAATGTGGTGGACCATCAAATAGCAACAAAAGGAGGCGCCCGGGTCAAGTTGACAAAGGGAAGAAGCCAATGACAAAGTTCAACGGTAATTGCTTCAATTGTGACAAGCCGGGGCACATGTCCAAACATTGCACGGCTCCAAAGAAGAAACGTACCAACTATGGTGCGCACTTGGCTGAACATAACAACAAAGGCAAGGGCAAGGCCCGTCAAGATGATTGGGATGACGATGATTTGGCTGCCGTTGTGTTCGAGGCCAATCACGTGGATAACCCGAGAGAGTGGTTCGTCGACACCAGGGCTACTTGTCACGTTTGCTCGGACAAGAGCTCGTTTGCTACCTAAAAAGCTGTTGAAGGTAGAAAGTTGCACATGGGGAACCAAGCCTCGTCTGAAGTGGTTGGTGTGGGCAACGTGGTTTTGAAGCTGACTTCAGGCCAAGAGCTGACTTTGAAGGATGTGCTGCATGTTCCGGACATCCGCAAGAATCTGGTTTCAGGCTCGCTGTTAGTCAATCATGGTTTTAGACTAGTGTTTGAGTCTGAAAAGTTTATTTTAAGCAAGTACAGAAGGTTCCTTGGTCAGGGCTATCTCGCCAATGGACTTTTCAAAATGAATGTAATGGCGATGCGCCGTATGGCAAAAGAAAATGCTAATAAAATTGCTTCTTCTGTTTACTTGCTTGTTGAGTGCTCGGATTTATGGCATTGTAGATTAGGACACGTTAATCTAAATGCTATAAAACATTTAGTAAATTTAGATTTGCTAAAAGTGAACCAATTTAATACACAAAACAAATGTGAAGTTTCTGTTGAAGCTAAATTGGCTAAGTTACCATTTCAATCGGTTGAACGGAGCACTAAACCTCTAGAATTAATTCACACAGCCGTGTGTGATTTAAAGTTTGTGCAAACTAGAGGCGGTAAAAAGTACTTTATTACTTTTATTGACGATTGCACAAAATAATGTTATCTTTATCTTTTAAGAAGTAAAGATGAGGCGATTGAAGCTTTTAAGAACTTCAAAAATGAAGCCGAAAATCAACTAAGCAGTCGAATTAAAGCAATTCGAAGTGATAGAGGTGGAGAGTATGTTGCCCCGTTTGAAGAGTTATGCACAGAGGCGGGTATAATTCATCACACTACGGCACTGTATTCACCACAGTCTAATGGTGTTGCTGAACGCAAAAACCGAACTCTTAAGGAGATGATGAATGCTTTGTTGATAAGTTCGGGATTACCACAAAACTTGTGGGGGGAAGCTGTGTTGACAGTTAACTATATCCTGAACAAAATTCCACTTAAGGGTAAGGATGTGACGCCTTACGAGTTGTGGAAAGGACGCACGCCGTCTTATAAATACCTCACAGTGTGGGGGTGCTTGGCTAAGGTTGAAGTGCCACTTCCTAAACAAGTTAGAATCGGCCCTAAAACGGTTGATTGTATCTTTGTTGGGTATGCACTTAACAGTAGTGCATATCGTTTTCTTATTCATAAATCGGAGATTCCCGAGTTGACTGAAGGAACGATGATGGAATCGAGGAATGCTATATTCTTCGAGAATGTCTATCCTTGTAAGAATAAGGATAGGACAGAAGGTAGTTCTGAGAAACGAACTTCTGAAGCTGCTACTAGTTCTGATCCTGGGGATGAAGAACCGAGACGTAGCAAACGAGCTAGGACGGCTAAGACGTTTGGTCCGGATTTCATCACCTATATGCTAGATGATGAGCCAAAGTCTTTGAAAGAAGCTCTATCCAGTCCAGATGCTGCGTTCTGGAAAGAAGCTATCAACAGTGAAATCGATTCCATCATGCAAAATCACACTTGGGAGTTGACAGATCTCCCAAGTGGGTGTAAGCCGTTAGGATGCAAATGGATCCTAAAACGAAAATATAAGGTAGATGGTTCTGTTGACAAGTATAAAGCTCGTTTGGTTGCCAAAGGCTTTAAACAAAAAGAGGGATATGATTTCTTCGATACCTACTCACCAGTAACAAGGATTACATCTATTCGGGTGCTTTTAGCGATTGCTGCGTTGCACAATCTTGAAATTCATTAGATGGATGTAAAGACTGCGTTTCTGAATGGTGAGTTGGAGGATGAAATATACATGGAACAACCTGAAGGGTTTGTTGCACCAGGGCAAGAACGAAAGGTGTGTAAACTTGTTAGATCGTTGTACGGTCTGAAACAAGCACCTATTCAGTGGCACCTGAAGTTTGATAACGTGATGTTATCAAATGGTTTCAAAATCAATGAGTGTGATAAATGTGTGTATATAAAGAGCAGTTCTAATGACTATGTCATAGTCTGTCTTTATGTAGACGACATGTTAATCATAGGCAGTGGACACCAAGTGATTGTTGAAACGAAACAAATGTTGAAACAAAATTTCGACATAAAAGATATGGGCTTAGCCGATGTGATTCTAGAGATCAAGATAGTACGGACAAGTGGTGGAATTGTCTTAACACAATCTCATTACATAGAGAAAGTGCTTAAGAAATTCAACGCTTTTGATAGTCCGCCGGCTAAGACCCCGTTGGAACTCAATGTACACTTGAGCAAAAACCGAGGAGAACCGGTAGCTCAAGAAGAGTATGCAAGGGTCATTGGGAGTTTGATGTACATCACTAACTGCACTAGACCTGATCTTGCATGTTCTGTGAACAAGTTGAGTCGGTACACGAGCAATCCAAGCAAAGAACATTAGAAAGCTCTAGTACGAGTTCTAAGATACTTGAAGTATACTTTGAACTTCGGGTTGTAGTATACAAGGTTTCGTCCTGTACTTAAAGGGTACAGTGATGCGAATTGGATATCAGACACAAAAGACTTATTTTCGACTAGTGGATTTGTTTTCACCATCGGAGGTGGAGCAGTGTCGTGGAAATCCACGAAACAGACTTGTATAGCCCGTTCTACCATGGAATCTGAGTTTATCGCTTTGGATAAAGCGTGTGAAGAAGCAGAATGGCTTCGCAACTTTCTAGAAGACATTCCATGCTGGAAAAAACCAGTGTCGTCAGTGATGATTCACTGTGATAGTCAAGCGGCTATCGGAAGGGCACACAATGCTATGTACAATGGTAAGTCTCGACACATACGTCGGAGGCATAATACTGTGAGGCATATGATCTCAAGTGGGATTATCTCAGTTGACTATGTGAAGTCAATAGATAATCTAGCGGATCCGCTAACCAAAGGGTTAAACCAAGATCAAATGGCTAAGTTGCTAGAGGGAATGGGTTTGAAATCCACACTCTAAAGAGTGCTTGTAGTGGTAACCCAACCATGATGACTGGAGATCCCAAGAACTTGGTTCAATGGGAAAACTAAGCTACAAACATTCGGTTTGGTAGCACTTGGAAAGTGTACATTTCCCTGTGAGCAAACCAAGTGCACACCTGTCAATGTGGTGAGGATAAGTCCTATGACTTTTAATGATTCCTAAAACCCAATGAGGTTGAGTATGGCAGGATACTCAGAAGAGGAGATCACCTATATAAGTGAGAAGTGGGGCCGCTTCTAAAGAGATACTTATGAACTCAAAGAGGTTGTCCATGGCCTGAAAAGGACACAAACGTGAGAACAGATAATGTTTGATATACAGCTGTTTTCAATACTATTGTCTCGGTATACACTAAGGATGTATAGTTCAAGGCATCATGTTTACTAAACAGCTGGTATACTCGATAGTGTTGAAAGATGGAAGGTTCAAAGTCACAAGCTACCTATCCTGGTGCAGTTGTGTTTCTAAGAGAACTGGGTTGCTTGTCTGCATACATGCATGCACTATTTCCACTCATGTGGGGATTGTTGGAAAATAGGATTTAATAAAGTGAGTGTGACTCATTTTATCCGATTTTTCGTGACCGGGATATTTAATTTTGGAGGAATTAAATACCGTACGATTGCTCTATATCGTGAGTAGATAATCGTAGTATTTTTATTTGCTCAAATCCGATTTTCAGTGAGTGAGAAATAAATGGTTAAAGTTGGTCACACGATTGGACATTTATGGTGTGTGGGATAATGTGTTTAAGACACATTAAATAATCCCACATTGATTTCTTAATCAAATTAAGAAGTGTATTTAAGTGTATTAACACTTAAGTGGAGTAATCAAGTGCACAAGGATGTGGGCCATGAGCCCACACGCGCGCGCCCGCCCGTGCCCGGCTCATCTCGTCTCGTCCTCGGACTTGGATCTTGGTAATTGGACTTTGGGTGGACTTTGGGCGTACGTGGGCTTCCGGGGCTTAGCTGTATCAGTTTTACGGTATAGAAACAGTCGGGTCATGGAGCGGGTCGGCGGATCGACTATCCGGGTCGTGGGTGCACATGGTGCATGTCCAGCTTGAAGGGTGTAACTCCCATGAGTTAAGAGCCTTCAAGTGAGTAACTGCCACTGGAGCTGGTGGAGCCTTCAGGTAACTGCCATCTGAAGCTGGTGGAGTTAGTGGGCTGGACAGTAACCGAAAGTAACTCCTGTCGGGAGTCAAAGTCTGCAGCTGCCCTAGACATGTGTTGGGATCCGAGCCGACAAGGGACACCTGTCGGGATCTGCAGAAGGTAACTCCTGGAGGGCTTAATGACAGAGCTATAACTCCAGGGGGGTTACAACATTTGGTTTGAATGCCCTCAAACCCTAGCTGTCCCCTGCAGTGGAGATGTGCCTATAAATAGGACATCCTGCATGGATCCAAAGGCCACATTCTGCATAAACGATCACACAGAGTTGGCGAAATCCGTCACTAGAGATTATCATTTCATGACCAGTGTATGCATTCTGCAAGTCGAGGCTAGATAAATGAGGAAGCTTCTCCAATATCGACATGGGGTCTTCATCAAGACAGCTATTGACCAAGACCAATTTCCATAGCTTCGGAGGGAAATTAGTGGCACTTGGTAACCTTGTAAGACGTCCCTCCAATTTGAGTTCAGTGAGTTTCAGCAGGAGACCAAGCTCATCCAAGGAAGGTATGCATCTAAAACAAAACCCTCTTAAGATAAGACAATAAAGATTCTTCAACTCAGCCAATGATGTAAAGAGCTTGCTTACATTTGAGTTCCCATCTACTTCTTCTATGCCCAATTTGTAGAGACTGGTCATCATTTTCAACCCCGACACCTCATATGTCCAACTATCAACCGAAATGTAGGTCAAGGTTTGCAGATTCTTCAGTGCATCTATCTTCAATAGCTTCCGACAAATAATATTGGACATATATAGATGATGAAGGCGATCCATTTCCCATAAAAAATCAGGCACTTCCATGATAAAGTTTTGGGCTATATCTAGAACCTCGATCATCTTCAGACGGCGCAACGATTGCGGGAGCTCTTGTATGTAATTGTTTCTCAATCCCAAGTATCTTAATTCAGTCAGATCACCAACCGTCTCGGGTAAAACCTTCAACCCAAAACCTTCCATGTCAAGTACCCTAAGTTGTTCAAAATGTTTCCAACAAATGTCAGAGAGACCACCAACACCGTAGAAGAAAAGAGATTCAAGATCCTTATCTTGATTTGTGGAGGTGTAATTGTAATTGAACTTGTCATCTCTGCTACAATGGATAACACGATGATGACAAGGTTCATGAGAGGCTCGATTACTTCCATCCTTTCTTAGGATCTCAAAACCTATTTCATCCACCGCTTTTCTGATGGATAGTTTGTGAAAATGAACATTAATGTGAAACTTTTTAGCAGTGCCATCCACTCGTTCAATAATGGACTGGCAACCTAATGTATGGAAACATGATTTATCTCCACCTTCTCTTGCTGTAGTCCATATCTGTATGACCTTTTCTTCCCTGATAATTGTACCTTCCTTAAAGAAGGCTAGACACAAGAAACTTGGCTTCATGTATGGATCCATATTGAGGTAAGCCGATTCCAACGCTACTAAAGTTTCAGTCAATTCCAAATTCATTAAAGATTCTTCTACAACAAGTTCTTTCCATTCACTCCCGGACCGTTTCTTCTCTGCCCAGTGCCTCCCCACGTCTTTTATTGCTATTGGTAGACCACCACACTTTCTCATCAACATGTCTCTCCCATTTTTCTCCAACTGCTTTGGGAATCCTTCATGATCGCCACTTCCCAAAAATGCGAATAATAATTGCCAACTCTTATCACCATCAAGATTTTTCATCATATGCACACAATCATAACGAGTGCAGCATGTTATATTGTCAATGCGAGTTGTGAACAACAATCTCCTCTCTTTGTCTGTTTACACAAGAACGATTCAATAGATAGAAGGATCAATGTTAAAAAACTTATATGTTAACAAGAAAGTTAAGACGGTTAGACTAGCTAGCTACATTGTATGATTTAATCCATTAATATAGTCATTCATTTTTTTAAGATTAGCCATATATTAATGTAATTTTAGGTTCATTTTTATATTAAAACACCACCAAATTTAGTCTTAAAAATAATTCACAGTACCAACAAATTAAAATTCAGTTACAGTCCATGACTTTGTCCTAATATAGTGTTGCTAACAAAAAAAATCAATATTTAGTCCTACAATTTTGTAGGAAAGCTCAAATTTTATTATATTTCGAACAAAGCATTATCGTAATGTTAGTGAGATATTTTCATATTGTTTGATTTTTTTTTTGGTAATTTGTGAATTATAACTTTCTCTTTAATTGTTGTTTTTGTGTAAAATTTCAGGATTTTCTTGTTTATGTTAAATAAACATGAAAACAGTTTGTTTGGTGCTGAAGTTCATTTGAGTTTGATTCGATTAATGATTAATGCCTTCTAATTCGGTTATGGTTAATATGAAGAAGGATCCACAACAATCAATCCTATTATTTCATTTTCCTTCTTGCCAATATTCAAGTAGAAAGGATTTTTTCCCTCCTTATGATAAATAATATCATAAGTTACGAATAAAAAATAATAACTATGACGAAGTTAATTACAAGATATAATCCTCTAGTGTACATTTTTTAACTCACCCTTGTGTCGTCCCACTATAAAATTTAATATATTCAAAATATATTTTACAAAAATAAACTTTATTAGAGTATATAATGAATCATAATTAACATTTATATCTAAAAATTAAAATTTTAAAAATTATATATCCTACTTAAAGAATAATCAACCCCATTAACAAATTATATTAATTAAAATAAAAATTAATTACTAAAAAATAAATATAAACCCTATTTTGGACGAGTAAACCTTAAATAATAATTACAAAAATAAATTAAACCAAAAGAAATTTAAATTCTGCTAAAAAGGAATTTAAATTGAAGAAAGAAAATGTATGAAAATCTAATAAAAAGACAAATGGGACACCAAATGCGATCGATCAAGTAGACTAAAGGATTTCATTTGATAAATTTTAATTTTCGTTACATGAGAACAATGTCCAAACTATTTTACTCCCAAAACCTACATTGTTTGTATCAAGGTTAACTTTCCTGACTTTTTAAATCTCATTATATATTTTGAAAATTTTGGGTCCCGAAACTTGATATTTGATGACCATTAATTATTCAGACAAAAAAAAGTTACATTGGGGACTAAAATTTGTTCACCTTTTTAATTAATCATTTGAAATATTTAAAAACACATTAATTAATATATTACTTTTCTAACTCCTAACCTACAAGCATTATAACTTCTTAAGATCAACTTCATAAAATCTGTGTAATTTGAATTGAATTACTTGAGTTAGATGATGATGATGATGATGATGATGATGATGATGATGATGATAATAAACATGAATATAAGTAATGAATACCTAAATAGAATTATGTGATAAAAACAATTATTAGTTTGTTAGATAAAATTCTGAAAAGTACACATACAAATATACTTATAAGTTAACTATATATATAAATAAAATGAGAAATGAATTCTACTAAAAAATGGGTTACGGAGTTCTTATTGAGTTTAAATATAGGGATAAGGTCCAATTTGGTCCTACAACTATACCTAAAATCTCAGTTTGGTCCCGAAACAAAATTTTGATCTAAATTGATCCCTCAACTTTTTAAAATATATCATGTTAATCCTTAAACTAATTTCCGTTAACATCCGTCACTAACGGTGTTAATTTTAAGGAAAAAGTCCAAGTTGTTCCTACAACTATACTCGAAATCTCAGTTTGATCCTTATATAAAATTTTAACCCAAATTTTAATTGTTCAATGTGGAATATTTTAGTCTCGTTTTCACTTTATTAATAATTTTATTATTTTACTATTCTTTTTCATTTTTTATTAATTAATAAAGTTTATGAAAAATTTGAAGAATGTCTCAAGATACTCAAATGATTGTGGATGATATAATTAGTAAATGTATATTTTTCTCTCAAATGTGTCAATATAATTAATGATATTATAATGAATATAATATTTATCAATAAACTTACCTAGAATTGATATATGATAGAAACGATATAAACTGACTAGCTTTCTTCTTGTACTAATCATGAAATAATAATATTACGAACATTTTTTTGTCTTGGCTTATAATTATATATCATCAAAATTTCATTATGTAGATTAGATAGTTCCACAACTTAGTATTGGTTTCTAAAATTATTAAATTTTGACTGAGACTATTGAAAAGGATGTTCAAACTTTCGGATACATAAATTGTATATGTGGCTTGGTATTGGTGTCAAATTAATCTAATTAGGGTTTAATAAAAAAAATGGATCCAATTTGAGCAAAAAATTTATTTCAGGACTAAATTGAGATTTCGTGTATAGTTATAAGACCAACTTGGACTTTTTTTTCCTTAGTTTAACATCATTACTGACAGACATTAACGGTAATTAGTTTAGGGATTAATATGATACATTTTAAAAAGTTGAGGGATAAATATGATACATTTTAAAAAGTTGAGGGATCGATTTGGGCCAAAATTTTATTTCGGAACCAAACTGGAATTTCAGGTATAATTGTAGGACCAAATTAGACCTTATCCTTATAAAATTTAAAACTTAATTTATCAACACTTGAAGAATTTATCTACCAACCAAAAACTATATATTTTTCTTCTCCCTTAATAATTCTCATATCAAAACAGAAAGCCAAAAGTGGATGCCTTTAACAAATTGAATTCCACTTTCGTTTCTAACAATTCGTATTTGAAACTGATGAAGCATCTTTATAAATCCAGATATATAAAACATAGGACTTCTTTTGTAGAGGCATTGAAAATCTAAGATTTTAAACAAACATCTCTTTGTGAGAGTAAATAGAAATAAAATTAAGAGGTATCATGTTAATCCCTAAACTAATTTCCGTTAACGTACGTCAATAACGGAATTAAATTAAGAAAAAAAAATTGATTAGTTGGTCCTACAACTATACCCGAAATCTTAATTTAGTCTCGAAATAAAATTTTGGCTCAAATTGGACCTTTTTTTATTAAACCCTAATTAGATTAATTCGAAACCAATACCAAGCCACATATACAATCTATGTATCCGAAAGTTTGGGCGTCCTTTTCAATAGTCAAGGTCAAAATTTACTATTTTTAGAAATCTATACTAAGTTGTGGAACTATCTAATCTACATAATGGAATTCGAGAAAACTAGTCAGTTTATCTCCAAACAGATTATTGAATATTACAAGAAGAAAACTAGTCAGTTTATATCGTTTTGATCATATATCAATTCCAGATAAGTTTATTGATAAATATTATATTAATTATAATATCATAATTATATTGACATATTGGAGAGAAACATATACATTTACTAATTATATCATCCACAATCATTTGAATATCTTGAGACGTTCTTCAAATTTTTCATAAACTTTATTAATTAATAAAAAATAAAAAAGAATAGTCAAATAATAAAATTATTAATTTAATGAAAATGAGACTAAAATATTCCACATTGAACAATTAAAATTTGGGTTAAAATTTTATATAGGGATCAAACTGATATTTCGAGTATAGTTGTAGGATCAACTTGGACTTTTTCCCTAAAATTAACACCGTTAGTGACGGATGTTAATGAACAGGGATTAAAGTGATACTTTTTAAAAATTTGAGGGATCGATTTGGTCCAAAATTTTAATTCGGGACCAAACTGAGATTTCAGGTATAGTTGTAGGACTAAATTGGACCTTATCCCAATTTTATATTATAGATTTACGTAGCTTTTGTTTATATATGTAGATTATTATTTATTTATTTTTAAGAAAAAATCGTATAATTAAGTAGACTTTCAAGCTCCGAGAATAAGTTTTGTCAGAAAGTCTGAGGATGTTTAGTTTTATGCCCGACTTTAATTTGTAATTTTCAATATTTCCAATTCAATTTTCAAGATTTGTTTGTTTTTGAAAAAAATCTAATGATTTGTTATAATTAATATTTAATATTTTGATTTATAATGGAAAATGAAAATATATTTGTTTTATAATTTTTTTCTTCAATTCAAATTTATGGTTGAGATGAAAAGATAAACATTGTGTGGTTAAGCTTGATTGATGAACATTTAATTTATGGGTCCCACTAATGATAAATATAAGGTGGGAAAATGGCAATTTTGTATCCTATGTTTGACATCTTATTACTTTCGGTACCCTATGTATTGTTTAAGCCAAAATGATACCCTAACAATACTTGTTTTCACTATTTTGGTCCTAATTCCTTGGATTAACATGTTTATAGGTTATTAATAAAAATATTATATAATTTAATTTTTTTTCAATAACTTATACAATTTAATTTATTTTTAAAAAATATATAATTTATTTTTTAAAATCAATTATTTTAATTTTTTAAAAGATTATAATATTAATTATTATAAAAAATAAAATCATTTTATTTTTATAAATTTTTTATAATTTTGTTTTTATAATTTTAAAAATTATATGATTTAATTTTCTTTAAAATATTTAATTTAATTTTAAAAACTCTGAAATTTTAATTTTTAAAACTAAAGATTAGATGATTTTATTTAAATTTTCAATTTTTCTACCTCAACTTTAAGAAATTATACAAATAAGCCAAATGACATATAAATATGATATTCTAGAATTGGGATCAAAATGCATAAACTATGAATTGTTTGGGTATTATTTTGGCCAAAACAATACATATGATACCAAAATTGATAAGAGCTAGGCTAAATATAGGATACCAAAATGGTCATTTTCGCAATATATGAATGAATAGATGATATATGATTTGAAAAACATAAAATTGAAATTGAAAATGGGTAAGATAAATATGTTTCCGTTGTTTTTAGTAGTAAAAGCTCTGGAGTTTTCATTTAGAAATGGAAATAACAAACTAGCCCTTAGTTTTTCGATTTAGAAGATTCAATTGTTCTTAGATATTAAGTACCTCAATTATTAATGTTTAGCATATATTATATGGTACTGTCATTAATTTTGCCTTATGATCAGTTTGGACGTGCAAGAAGGTTTTTTTATTCAAAATAAGGCGGGGTTTATCTCTACAACGTAGTGCAATGTGCATATTTAATCGACTAATATGATTTAAGCTTGTGAATATTACCTGTAATGTAAGTGATCTCAGGTTAATTATAATGAGATGCATGATTACAGGTAAAGCATACTAGCTATGTGATTTCATGTTAAGCATGAGCAGATAATTATGTTTTACTATGTACATACCATGTGGTTACATGTTAAATATGCATGAACAAGTAGATGTGTGTTAAGCACGTGCAAATGATCTCATGTCAAGCATGAATAAATGATCACGTGTTAATCTCATGACTAGAAAAAGATTATGATATTACTGAGTATATTCCCTTCTATTTATAGTTTTGAGTTTGAGAGGTTGAAGCAGTCGTGGAGATTCAGAATGATCTGTGACAAAGTTTCTAGCACGATCTATTTTAGTTTATCTTATTAATTTTATAATTTTCATTCGAATTATGGTATAGTATATCTATAGGATTTGAACTTTATTTCAAGAATATAAGTTCGTTTATTTGTGATGTATGATTTTGATTATTTTGATTCACAAAGAATTAAAAAAGATATATGTGATGTCAGTTGTGTGAAAATTATTATTACTAAATATTTATGTTTTGTATTAATATCGATGTAAAAGTTGATTCTAGGTAGGCAGTGACACAACACAAATGATTAATTAATTAAGGATGAGTGAACATACCGTCGGGAAGCATGCGGAAGACATATTGCAAGTATATTTCTTCAGACACATCGTCGAGAACTATGAGATATGGCTTGTCCAGCAGGTGTTGGTGAAGCATCTGTTGGAGGGCTTTATTCTCCATTTTCTCAATCACCATATCATCTCTTTTACTGTCTATCAACTGGCGTATGAGTTCGATAAGTAGCTCCTTTCGACTCATTTTCCATGAGGAAAGACATACCCAAGCACGGCACTCAAATCCATCCACGATCTCTGGATGGTTGTAAAATTCTCTAGCGAGAGTCGTCTTCCCGATACCAGCCAGACCCTGGATGTATATAGTAGTGCCGCCATGGCGAATCAGATATTCGACGTCCTCCTTCAACCCCACCACATGATGATCTGATTCTGAATATGTGGGAGAAATGCCCACCAATTCCTCTCCCACATTATTTATTTCTCCGAATTTCCGCACACGCTTTTCTGTTTCTTGGAGCCGTTTATGGATGAGCTTGATCTCAGCCCTAAACTTTAACTCCGCCTCCCATAAATTTATATCATGCACCTGGATTAATATATCATCATATATATATACATATAATTACGTAAACTCTTGATCTCGATCGATATGTGAAAAGAATGAAAAATAATAGTCTCACCCAGGACGATCTGATGAACTGCTGGAATAAAATGAAGGGATCTGAATCTTGAAGATGGAAGAGGAGTTGGACATCGTGAGCCATCTCCACAACGTCAGACATGAAATAATGCAGGTGGTGGCCGTGGCTGCTCCCTTCATCTTCCAATTTGTTAAGTATAGATCTCAGATCATTTCTTACCATTTCCAAATGCTTACGGTCTTTTCTGTGGAGTTCCATCCTTTTGTAGAGTGTCTGGAGATATAATGTCATGCGTTCCAGCAAACGGAATAGCTTTTCTTCTTCCCAGAGATCCGTTTTCTTAACCAGCCAACTGTACAGCTTTTCTTTGTTGAGTTTCCCTTTGCCGTCTTTCCAGAGATCCGCCATCTCAACCGCCAAACATAAGAGCTTTTCTTTTTGGACGCATCGAACCAACATCTGAACTAGCAAACTGTGCAGCTTTTCCCTACAGTTGAGTTCCCAGATATCCTCCATCTCACCCAGGAAACTGTACAGTTTGTCGTTGTCGACCTTCTTCGACACTACGTCCCAGAGATCCGCCACCTCAACCAGCAACCAATAGAGCATTCCAGTGTCGTTTTCCCAAAACTCCAACATCCCAACCAGCAAATCCTTCTTCTCTAACCGCAAACTGCACAGCTTGTCATGATCACCATCCTGGAGATCAGGCTTCTGAAGCAGCCAGCTGTCCAGCTTTTCAATCGCCGATAGGATAACTGCCGCCGCATCCGCCATATTTAGATTTATTTAGTGATTAGATTTTAGCTCTGCTAAGCGCAACCAAAATGATATATATATATATATATATCTGTATATATTTTTATATCTTCAACTCTGCTGCAAGGATTGACCAAAGAAACACCGCAGACTTAACGTATGTTTTGACTTCGAAAACAGTGACCCGAAATTCAACCGAACCGGAATGCTTTTGTTCGGCCGAATTCTGTATGACTCGATGACTTTTGCGTCTGTACCCTTACACGTGGCAACATCCCACAATGGGAGTGCAATAGGCAGTGGTGTAGTATCGAATTTCAATTTCCTCGGCGATGCCCACGTTCATCCCACATGCTTCCTGCCTTATCTCGAAGAATTAGTTTTGACAATGACCTCAACATTCATAAACTATATTATTTCCGATCTCGAGAAATGAAAAAAGAAAAAATTAAAAAACATCAAGTGGAGGCAGGCGGATGCAACCAATTGCCACTAATGTAATTATATATCTATTGTTAAATGTCCCATGCAATTAATTAAGTAAGGGTTAACCCAACTAATTTACCAATATTTTAAGAAACTAATAGAGATTACATGAGTTGCATCTAATTTGTATGATTTTACTATAAAATATATATTCTAGGAGAATTATTAATCCAATACCCTAAAGATGGTTTATCTTTAAATAGAACCATATATTCCGATGATCCGCTTTCTGAAGCAGCCAACTATCCAGCTTTTCAATCGCCGATAGGATAACTGCCGCCGCATCCCGCCATACTTACATTTATTTATTGCCTTCGATCTGTTTGCTTAATTGGACCCCGCACATACACACTACTACTTTTATAGCCGCCGCCCATCAAATACTCGAATTTGACAATTTTACCCCTAAAATTTAATTAATATTTCTGTAGATCAATGAATATAGGAAATGATTTGGTTTTTAGGAAAACATCAATGATGGCCCATGCCCAACTGGGGATGAAAATTAATTATTGGTACATTGGCCATGGGCTGGGGGATTGAGGTTTGTGAACCGGAGTCATTCGTACGAGAAGAGTGCTTCGTATTGGAACATGATAACAATGCTTGATAAGTGTAATTTTAGTATTTTTTTTTACTGTATTTTGATGCAATTTTTTAATTTTAGTACATATCATTTTATTAATTTTAAAAATTAAGCACAACATATAAAATTCAAAATAATCATAATATTACAAATTTAAAAAAAAAATTAATTATTTGTGCTTCGCACCGAAGAAATACTAGTCTGTATATATTTTTATATCTTCAACTCTGCTACGCGCTGATATAAGGATTGCCCAAAGAAACATCGCAGTCTTAACGTCTGTTTTAACGTCCCGATGAGAATGACCTAGTGGTGGAGTGAAGTTGCTCGGAGGCCAAAGGTCACGGATTCTGTATGACTCGATGTGTGTGAGTTAAAAAAAAAAAAAAAAAATAAAGTGACAACTATAAAACAGTGACCCGAAATTCAACCAAACCGAAATGCTTTTGTTCGGCCGAATTCTGTATGACTCGATGACTTTTGCGTTTGTACCCTTACACGTGGCAACATCACACATGCTTCCTGCCTTACCTCCAAGAATTAGCATTAACAATGACCTCAACATTCATAAACTATATTATTTCGGATCTCGAGAAATGAAAAAAAAATTAATTAAAAAAATCAAGTGGAGGCAGGCGAATGCAACCAATTGCTAATAATGTAATTACATATTTATTGTCAACTGTCCCATGCAATTAATTAATTATGGGTTAACCCAACTAATTTACCAATATTTTAAGAAATTATGTCGCCCAGACCTCGAGAAAAATAAACAAATACAGCATATATTAAATGCTCAACACGTATACAATTGAGAATATGCGAATATTAATTAGAAATTTATGATGTGAAAAAGAAAAGAAAAGGAAATGCTCTGAATAAGATCCGGCTAGTCCATTTATGTTCCACTATATATACAGGTCTCCCTTTTGAATTTTATTAGTTTTTCTTTTAATATTTTCTTCTTTGGGTCATATGTTTAGTTTAATTATACAAAATTATTTTATAGTTTATCTCATTCAATAGTTTATAATTATTTTTTTAGCATTCAATTTTCATTTTTCTAAATAATTTATTAATTAATTATAGTTGATTATTCCATAATTTGTCTACATAATTTTTTTGTATAAGGCTTTTTTAATCAATAAATGAATGTGCCTGATTATATTATAATAAATTTTTATTTTGATAATACACATTATTAAAACCATTTTTGCATTGGAGCGGTCAGCCGTACTTTTGACTTTAGACTTTATTTGGTTAGAGGTCAATTCCATGTACGTGGTCTCTCTTCTTTATTCTCACTGTTTTTGGTACCTTGGTCATTGAAGGCCCGTTCGCTTAGGTTTCTGGATTCCTTAGTTGGTTTTCATTTCAGATTGTCATATATTTATGCCTTTGGGTATTTGGTTTTCTATTTTACATTGTATTGATGTTGTCATAAATAAGAATATTTTTGCTACCATTTATTTTCGACTTTCATAGAAAGAATACTCTTTCAAAGGAATCAATCTAGTGCTACAAGGAGTAGCAGACTAGCAGACTATCTAGAGAGAAGGAAAAAACAGAAAGCATAAAAAGAAAGAGAAAACGATTACAAAAGAGAACTAGAACACCTATCTCTATTGAAATAAAAAACTGTTGTTCTTATTCCTTATTATATATACCATCACTGATGTGGAGGAGCTTGGGGTGTGGATGAATAGTTGTTTGGAGAGTCATCTGCTGTTTGAGCGTCTTTCTGAGGAAGAGCCTGAAGCCGATCCAGTCGTGAAGCTCTTCAGCTCTGTGACTGAGGAAGGGCAAACGTTTCAAGCTATTTATGGATGGATTTCTCATCGATCTACATGGAGAATTACAGTGTAGCAATCCTGCTTTTGTGCCAAATTTTGATTTGCCACAACCTTTATTTTACATTTGAATACTCTAGTTTCCTGGAGAATATGAAAGAGAACTTTGAGTAATGACATAGGGGTGTTATCTCCACTTTTTGTTCGCCATGTATTCTGCATTTTCTGTTGGTTATTGATGAATATTTTGTAGGAACAATTTTGTTGATGCATGAATTTAAATGGACAAAAAAGGTAGTAACTGAATTAGTAGCTGGGAAATGGAGGGGTTGTTTTTTTTTTATTATATATAGTCCTCTTATGTGTAGTTTGCCTGGCTTTATCCAATTTTGTTCATAACTTACATATATATTGTTCTATTATTTATAGTTTTTTCATTGTAAGATCTTTTAGTTGAGCAGATATTTGGATCATTTATAAGATTTGGCCTTTGAAATAAGGATAAATGGAGGGTTTTTTTTTTTAGCCTTTTAACAGCAACCCACACACTAGGAGTATGAACTGCTATATACGTAAAGCAAGGAGCATTGCTACTGTTTACACAATACCAATCTCTAAGCTATGATTAGTGTGATGAGAGATATATCTTTAGAGAAAATGAAAATCATTAGTTTTCATTCAAATGTTTGTAGTTATCCTGCTAAAATTTTGATTCAAATGCTTGTAGTTATCGTCTTCTTCAACACCCTCTATCAGATCGATATCACCCTCATCATCACGTTCGGGAAATAGGTTGTTGAATGGCCAGAATTTGTTAGGACTCCTCCTGTTGAGGAGGGGAGGGATGATAGTGAAATCAGCCTGAAACGGCGGCCTCGTATAGTAATCCGAGCCTTCAAGCCCGACTGCATACGCTGTATCCGGGGTGCTGACCGTGAGATGGCAGTGTCGAGCCCCGTAGATGGACAGATGGAGGGGTTGAGTTAGAGACTTGAATCTCTGAGTTGAAGAAATCTTGTTTAAGGGTTATGATCTGGCTTTATTTGAAGAGATGTGCGAATCTGTCATCAAAATCAAATAAAATTTCCAAGAAAGTTGGAAAAAATAGTAATCTAAATCCACTTTGTAGATCTCATGCATTCACACGCATGAGCTAAGAAACGATAAGCAAAAAATTTATTATTCAAATCTGAAAAAGTTAAAGAGTACAAGATATTTTCATCTCTTATTTATACAAAGGAGCTCAGCTCACTTTTATCTCACAGAAGAAACACAAAACTAATCTACGGTTATTAAGCAAGATCTTTGCAGCTATATAGATCAATGGCTGCTGCTGTGAGTTAATGGCAGCATGGATTGATTCCTTTTATGCTTTGGTGCCTAACAGTCACCAGTCTGAAAGATAGATGTGTGACTTAATACCAAATTTTACATAGAAGGGCTTCATCTCAGACCTCGCCACCTCGGGCAACAAATTCGTTTTGACTTGGATTCGAGGCAATCACCATCTTTCTTGCCGAGGTTTCTGAAACTGAGCAAACCAGCATCTCATCTGGCGAGCACACAATTTCACTATATGAGGTTCTTGCTCGAGTCCACGGACCAAAGATAGTTCCCCAGATTGATACCACCACCAGTGTCAAGACCTTGTCATTGAGTGCGGGAGCTTTTGCCCTTCATCAGGCTAGCTCAAAGGTAGTTCCAGCAATAGCAAGGTATGCAATTGACCCGACAACAGTAGAGGAAAGAAGAGAGACATGTTATTCATTGTCTTTGTAAGCCTCTTTCGGGTAGCCAAGATAATTTGTCTTCTGGAGCTGATCTTTGTCTACAGGCAGCTGTTGAATCTGATAATTGGCGATTTGCCTCGAATGAAATGGTAAATGTGGTCTGTTAGAAAGTTGCTGGGGCATTGGAGAAGCATCCACAGACCGATTCCCATACGACCTTAGATACGGCTTTGGCTAAACACTGTAGCCTGATTGTTGAAGCCTATGCCAGACTGTTTCGTGGAGGAAAATTCTCAGAAACGACTGTCGGCCATACATTTGGTGAGTTCTCCACTGAGATGTTCTCTACTGGTGATCAAGGAAATGGAGAAGTGCCAGTCTGATAGAATGCCATTTGTTACCGGTGCTGCTTATGAAGTACTGCAAAGTGCAAAGAGAATGTGTAATGAATGTAGGTTCAGCAGATGTTAGTCCATCTGTTTGTGTATGAATATCATGGCTGATGCTGATAAAAAAATATTGGATTCCCATTTTCGTTTAATATGAATACCTTCAGCAGGAGATAGCAATGCACTGAACATACGCAAAGATCATTCGTCACCTAATTCAGTAGGGCATATTCTAATGTGACATCAAACCCAGCATATGAACTGATCCATATGATCACTTCTCTTCTAAAAGACAAACTCAGAATTTGACAACAAAATTCAACAATAAACATCACCTGCTTCAAAAAGCTAATTCTTCATGTACCTGGCTCGTTGTGCACAGGCTCATCGATCAGTCGAGTCACTGAATGAGGAAGCTAGGTATTCATCAAGGCTTTGCTGAGAAATCGACCCCTGCCTCTACCAGAGTCAGGAGGATACCTAATTCAATCAACTATTTTTGTGGTAATATTTTTCTATTTTACGTTATGCTACCAAGTTTGGATTTATGTCATTCGTTCCAAAATTTATACTACAACGACTCTTGTAGGTTTTCACCAAGTTTTTGAACTGTAAAGCACCAAGAATGTTTTTCCAAACACAATTCCTATGCCATTCACAAACCACAGTCACATCAAACTCTTAATGCATGTTTAAATCTCAGTCAAACTCTTAATGCGTAATTGGAGAACTAGGTACTGAATCCAAAGAAATATAGATTTAATTAGAATACTCGAATTTGAAAGGAGAATTACTAGAATTTGAGAATCCATAAAAAATAGGTTGCAGAAGTGAATAAAATATAAATTTTTTAAAGAAATAGAGGAGGAGTCGAAGTCTTTTGAGTTACAGTTACTGTCGAGTCTTGATCAAGAACTTTTAGAAACCATTAACTAATCCAAATTAACACCATTATTAAAACAAATCTAAATTTAAGCAAAGTAGGAAAATAACTTTCAACAATTTCAGAATATGCAGCTTCAACTTATTGTTTTAACTATTTTTAACTTGATATTTTGTGGCTAATGATTAGTTAATTAAATTAATTTAGTAGTTATGGTTTTATCAACATTTCAAGTATGAAATTTTATATTTTAGAACTTATGGTTTCTTTTTTAAATGAACTTGGATTTTATTGAGGTTTATGAAATGTAAGTATTTTGATCTAAATATATGCATAATTTTGTTTGTTAGGAATTATAATTATGAAAAATTTAAGAAAATTTCTACAACAAAATAAAATTATGCCACATCAGATTAAGAGTGCGAATATGTACAAAAAATTAAGCAATCCCAGATTAACTTTCATCCATGGCATGATAGCAACAAAACGATAATTAAGTTTCAGAATTATTACAAAAAATGAAAAACAAAACAAGGTGAAAAAGTTGCATATTAGAGACTATTAACCCTAAAAAAAATGAAACCGGAAAAACGTAAATCTTGCCACAAGAGTTGAACCTGGCATGACAACAGCCACTATGGAGTAGCACATTTTAGAGATTGTGATCGAGGATGGTTTAATCGCAACAAAATATTTTGGGGAACGGTCTCTAGATGTGGGCAGCTATTGATTTCTGAACTTTCAAGATACCTCATTCCACCTTCTCCAACTTTTACAATATTTCTTAGAATCCATAACTCTCGGATGACCAAGAAACGGAGATTGCGAAACCCGTCACTAGAGATTACCATTTCACGACCAGTGTATGCATTCTGCAATTTGAGGTGGGATAATCGAGGAAGCATCTCTACTATCGGTATGGGGTCTTCATCAAGACAGCTATTAACCAAGACCAATCTACATAGCTTTGGAGGGAAATTATTGGCACTTGGTAACCTGGTAAGGCGCCCCTCCAATTTGAGTACAGTGAGTTTCCGCAGAAGGCCAAGCTCATCTAAACAAGGCAAGCTTCTAAAACGAAACCCTCTTAAGATAAGGCCACTTAGATTCTCCAACTCAGCCAATGATGCAAAGAGCATGCTTATATTTGAGTTCCCATCCACTTCTTCTATGCCCAAACTACGGAGACTAGCCATCTTATTTTTCATGTCCGACACCTCATATGTCCAATCATCAACCGAGATATAGGTCAAGGTCTCAAGATACATCAGTACGTCTATCTTCAATGGCTTCCGACAAATTATATCTGACATATAGAGGTGACGAAGGCGATCCATTTCCCATAAAATATCTGGCACTTCCACCATAAAGTTTTGGGCTATATCCAAAACCTCGATCATCGTCAGACGGTGCAACGATTGCGGGAGCTCTTGTATGTAATTGTTTCTCAATCCCAAGTATCTTAATTCAGTCAAATCACCAACCATTTCGGGTAAAATCTTCAATCCAAAACCTTCCATATCAAGTACCTTAAGTTGTTCAAAATGTTTCCAACAAATGACAGAGAGATCACCACCACCGTGGAAGAAAAGAGAAACAAGATGCTCATCTTGATTCGTGGAGGAGTAATTGCAATTGAACTTGTCGTCTCTGCTACAATGGATAACACGATGATGACAAGGTTCATGAGAGGCTCGATTACTTCCATCCTTCCTTAGGATCTCAAAACCTATTTCATCCACCGCCTTTGTGATGGATAGCCTGTGAAAATGAACATTAATGCGAAACATATATTTCTTATCCACTCCTTCAATAATGGACTGTTTTCTTAAATCATAGATACCGAATTGACTTTGTATTTCTTCCAGTCCTCCTGCAGTCCATATCTGTAGCAACTTTTTTCCTCTGATAATTGTACCTTCCCTAAAGAAGGCAAGACGCAAGAAACATGGCTTCACGTATGGATCCATATTGAGGTAAGTCGACTCCAACGCCACTAAAGTTTCACTCAATTCCAAATTCATTAAAAATTCTTCTACAACTAGTTCTTTCCATTCAATCCCGGATCGTCTCTTCTCTGCCCAATGCCTCCCCACCTCTTTAATGGCTAATGGCAGACCCCCACATTTTCTCATCAACATCTCTCTCCCCTTTTTCTCCAATTGCTTTGGGAATTTTTCATCACTACACAACGCCAATTGCATTAATAATTGCCAACTCTTATCACCATCAAGATTTTTCATCACATGCTCACAATCTTCCCTATATCGCTTGCATCTTATTTGGTGACTGCGAGTTGTGAACAACAATCTACTTCTTTTGTCTGCACATATAAGAACAATTCAATACATAGAAGGATCGAGGTTCAAAAGCCTATCTGTATATTAACTAGAAAGTTAAGACGGAATTAGACTAGCTAGCTACGTTGTATGATTTAATCAATTAATATAGTCATTCATTTTTTTAAGATGAGCAATAGTAATATAATTTTAAGTTCCTTTTTATATTAAGACACCACCAAATTTAGTCTTAAATATAATACCAACAAATTAAAATTCAATTACAGTCTAATAACTATGACTTTGTTCAAAAATAGTGTTGCTAACAAATAAAAAATCAATATTTAGTCCTACAATTTTGTAGGAAAGCTCAAATTTATCATATTTCCAACGAAACATTATCGTAATGCTAGTGAGATATTTTCATATTGTTTGATTTTTTATATATTTTTTTTATATTTGTGAATTATAACTTTCATTTGTTTTTGTGTAAAATTTCAGGATTTTCTTGTTAATGTTAATTAAACATGAAAACAGTTTGTTTAGTGTTGGAGTTCATTTGAGTTTGATTAAATTAATGATTGATACCTGCTAATTCGGTGATGGTTAATATGAAGAAGGATCCACGACAATTGATTCAAGTGCAGAGATTTTTTCCCTCCTTATGATAAATAATATCGTATGTCACAAATAAAAAATAAAAATTATGACAGAGTTAATGACGAGATATTATCCTCTAGTGTACATTTTCTAACCCACTCTTGTGTCCCACTATAAAATTTAATATTTTGAAAATGTATTTTACTAAATTATAATTTATTAGAGTATATAATCAATCATAATTAACAATTATAGCTAGAAATTAAATTTTTAAAAAATTATATACCCTACTTATGGAATAATCAATCCCATTAACCAATTATATTAAATAAAAATGAAAATTAATTACTAAAAAAAATATAAACCCTATTTTGGAGGAATAAACCTTAAATAATAATTACAAAATTAAACTAATTAAACCAAAAGAAATTTAAATTGAAGAAACAAATGGATGAAAATCTAATACAAATCAAAATGGGACACCAAGTACGTTAGATCAAGTGGACTAAAGGATTTCATTTGATTAATTATACTTTTGGTTACATGAGAATATGGTCCAAATTCTTTTACTCCCAAAACCTACATTTTTGGTCCCAAGTTTGACTTTCCTGACCTTTTTAATCCAATAATATATTTCAAAAAAAATTGGTACCAAAACCGAATAGAAGATCATCTTCTTTCCTGAATATTATTTATTACTAAGTAGTTGTACCCACAACTAAAAAAATTATACTTTTTAAAGAATTTTATATACATAGTATAATCGTGGACATATTTTCAATCTAATAATTTTACAAATATTATTATTTTTGTTGTTGTTATTATTATTATTATTATTATTATTATTATTATTAAACTCAAGTAATTGAATTCAAATTACAGAGATTTTATAGAGTTCATCTTGGGGAAAGGTTATAACACTAGCAAGTTAATAGTTTGAAAAGTAATATATATTAATTAATCATTTCATCAAAACACTTTTAGTCCCAACTTTAATATTTTTATCCCAAATTTAATGTTTTGAAGTTTTTGTTCCAAAATTTAATAGTCGTCAAGTGTTTGGTTAGTTTTGTGACCAAAAATATCAGAACATATAATTTGAGACTAAAAAAGTAGAGAAAATCAAACTTCGGACAAACAGTGTAGGTTTTGGGACAAGTATTTGGACCCTATTTTTATGGAATCAAAGGTGCAATTAACTCAATTCTGACAAAACAAGATATTATGGTAGTTCTTGACTAGTTCATTAGCATTATGTAATCTCATCTTAACAAATTCCATCCACAAGGAAATTAAAAATAATACAATGCTCGTTTTGCGATTGATTTGAAATCAATCGATTCAAATATGAATGAAAAATATTTTGACAAGACGATCCTAATGTATGATTAATTTTATATACATGATGGTCACAAGAAGAAATTATTTAGAAATAAGTCACAAAAAAAATTACAAATTATGACAAAACAATATATAATCTTTAAAATCTCCTATCTTATTAAAACGACAACACTTTAAACTATTGTAATTTAACGAAATACAACTGTTTAGTAAAAAATCTTGTTTTTTCAAGCATTGTGTATTTGATAAGAAAAATCCTAATCCTAATGAAATAAAGAAGTATAATTGTAATTCTAACTAATGATTCTCATATTGTTAATGAAGCATTCGCTTTTTGTTTGTAACAACGGGGTGTTTTTTAGGTGTCATTTTATTTTAGAATTCTAAAGCCCGGCTTAATTTTATGTTAGAACCCAAAAAAAGTGACTTCCAGCCCACAAAACATTAGCTTTATTTTAAACACCCTCAGTTTTACGAGACAACTATTATTAGTCAAGATTGTATAACTCGTTAAGCACTAGTCGTACGATCGGAGACACCTAGTACCTAGATTGCCCAGGCGGGGCCTAGTCAAGGCCTAAATAGAGTCTAAACTTTTTTTATAATATATTATTTATGCCATAAAAACCAACCAAGAGAATAAACTGAATCGTATTACAGTGGCTAAGTACTTTGTTGAATATACGTAAGTTTGGTTCGACCTTTAGATTTCTCAAATCTCATTTTCTTTTTTCCATATTTTAAGGAATTTTTAGTAAAATGGTTCAACAAATACTATATAACCGCAAAATAACCCCGATTATACCTTTTTTGACTCATCTTACGGGCCGCCTAGCTGACACCTAGATGAAATTCTACAACTGTGTATTAGGATTTAGAGTTAATTATACTTTTGATCCCATAAGAATAGGGTTCAAATACTTTCAGTCCCAAAACGTATATTTTTTGTCCAAAGTTTGTTTTTTTCGACATTATTTGTCCCAAATGATATGTTCTATATTTTTGGTACCAAAACTATCGTACACTAACAGCGGTTAAATCTTGAGACCAAATTAAAAGTGTCAAAATAAAATATTAAACTTGAGATAAAAAACAATACATACGGTTGAGACAAAAAGTGTTTTAATCATACTAATTAATTTTTAAAAGATTTAAAAATATATTAATTAATATATATATATATTACATTTCTGACTATTAAGTTGCTAGCATTATGATTTTTCAAGATCAATTGCATAAATTCTGTGTAATTTGAATTAAAATTACTCAACTTCATAATAATAATCACATGTATTTGTAAAATAATTAATTATTAGAATGTGTCCGCAACTAAAAATTTAGCGGAAACTACTTATTAATAATATTTTCCTATTATGCTAGGAGAAAAGATGATCATCTATTCCAATATTTTTAGTCGAGTGAAATTGTCTATTGCATTTACATGTTGCATTATCTATGGCACTATCAATTTTTTTTTAAAAACAATTCTTCCTGGAATTATTTTTTCTATTTTAGTTTAATTTTATAATTGTTATTTTGGGTTCATCCTACTAAACTTAAGATTTTTTTATAATTTTTAGTATTCAATTTTTTTAATGTTTTTTTTTTCAAAATATAACAAATCTAGTATTTAAAAATAAAAATTAAAGGGTATTTTTGTAAGAGTGGCTAAAATAATTTTTTGAAACAATACAGTAATAACTAAAACCTAAAAATCGAATGTTAAGAAATTATAAATTTTTAAAGTTGAAGGATCAAAATTAAAATTAAAAATTTAATAAAATTTAAATTATTTCAAAAACTTATACAACTTTATTTATTTAAAAAGAATTAATTTTTAAAAACTCTACAATCTTAATCTTTTTTAAAAACTATAATTTCAAATTTTAAAAAATTTATACAATTTTATGTTTATAAAAATAAAATTATTTTATTTTTACAAAAATTTTATAATTTTATTTTTATAATTTTAAAAATTAGAAGATTTAATTTTACTAAAATATTTAATTTAATTTAGAAAATTTATGAAATTTAAATTTAAAAAAATTTATATATATATATATGTGTGTGTGTGTGTGTGTGTTTGTGTGTGTGCATTTATTTTTTAAAAATTATAATTTCAATTTTTAATCATAAAAATAGTTGTGTGAAGATTAGTGTTTTTTTTTTTAGAAAGTGTGAAAATTAGTTATAAATGGGATAAACGTTGTTTTATTTGGTGCAGCTAATTAATTAACACACTAAATATTTATTGTGGTTTTATCAATATCAATGTAAAAGTTGATTCTAGGTAGATAGGTGACACAACACAAATGATTAATTAAGCCATTAAGGATGGGTGAACATACCTTGGGGAAGAGTTCGGAAGACATATCGCTGCAAGTCTGTTTCTTCAGACACGTCGTCGAGAACTATGACATATGGCTTGTCCTGCAGGTATTGGTGAAGCATCTGTTGGAGGGCTTTATTCTCCATTTTCTCAATCAGCATATCATCTCGTTTACTCTCTATGAACTGGCGTATGAGTTTGATAAGTAGCTCCTTTCGACTTAATTTCCATGAAGAAAGACATACCCAACCACGGCACTCATATCTTTCCACGATCTCTGGATGGTTGTAAAATTCTCTAGCGAGAGTTGTCTTCCCGATACCAGCCAGACCCCGGATGCGTGTAGTAGCCAGACCCTGGATGCGTATAGTAGTTTCGGCATTGCGAAGCAGCAATTCCACGTCCTCCTTCAACCCCACCAATTCCTCTCTCACATTATTTATTTGTGACGTCTCATCAGCTCCGAATTTCCGCTTCAACCCCACCGCATGACGATCTGATTCTGAATATGTAGAAGAAGGGCCCACCAATTCCTCTCTCACATTATTTATTTGTGTCGTCTCATCAGCTCCGAATTTCGGCTTCAACCCCACTGTATGATGATCTGATTCTGAATATGTAGGAGAAGTGTCCACCAATTCCTCTCTCACATTATTTATTTGTGACGTCTCATCAACTCCGAATTTCCGCACACGTTTTTTTGTTTCTTGGAGCCATTTATGGATAGGCTTGATCCCATTGTAGAACTTGAAGAAGCTAGCCGAGAAATTGATAGTATACTCCATATGCTTATATAATATATATAAGAGGCAAAAACTATTTTAGCCACTTGAACTTTTAGAAGATTTATTTTAGCCACTAACTTTAAAACATACTTATTTTAGTCAATTTGGACGAAAATGCCCCCTCTGCGCGCTGGGCACTACGCGCTAGCAATGCGCGCAACACGCAGGGGCAAAATTGTCATTCTGGCTAAAATAAATATTTTAAAAGTTTAAGTGGCTAGTTTTATATATTTCCACTATATATAATCATATATAATTACGTAAATTCTTGATCTCAATCGATATGTGAAAATAATAATAATAATAATAATAATAATCCGACTCTCAAGTCTCACCTGGCGTACATTCTCGAAGATACGAAGGAATAAAATGAAGGGATCTGAATCTGTAAGACGGACGAGGAGTTGGACATCGTGAGCCATCTCCACAGCGTCAGATATGAAAAAATGCAGTCGGCCGTGGCCGTGGTTGCTCCCTTGATCTTCCAATTTGTTAAGGAAATCAAGTATAAATCTCAGATCATTTCTTACCCCTTCCATGTTCTTCCAGTCTTCTTCATCGATGACTTCCTTGAGAGATGTCATGCCTTCCAGAAAACGGAATAGATCGCCTTCTTCCCAGAGATCGGTCTTCTTAGCCAGCCAACTGCACAACTTTTCTTTGTTGAGTTTTCCTTTGCTGTCTTTCCAGAGATCCGCCATCTCAACCGCCAAACTGAGGAGCTTTTCCCTGTCGATGCCGGGATCCAACATCTGAACTAGCAAACTGTGCAGCTTTTCCCTGCAGTTGACTTCCCAGAGATCCTCCACTTCACCCACGAAACTGTACAGTTTGTTGCGGTAGACCTTTTCCTCCTTCACGTCCCAGAGATCCGCCACCTCAACCAGCAAACAGTAGAGAATTTCATTGTGGTTTTCCCACACTTCCATCATCCCAACCAGCAAATCCTTCTTCTCTGACCGCAAACTGCACAGCTTTGCGTAGTCATCAACCCGGAGATCCGTCTTCTGAAGCAGCCAACTGTCCAGCTTTTGAATCGCCGATAGGATAACTGCCGCCGAATCCGCCATACTTAGATTTATTTATCACTTGTTTCTTATACCTTCCATCTCTTTGCTTAATTGCTCATACTCCCCCTATTTTTATAGCCGCCGGCCGCCGCGCATCAACTACTCAAATTTGACCATTTTGCCCCTGAAATTATTTTCTTTTAGAATTTGTTAATCACCTCCTCAACTTTTTTACTTCAGTGATTTGATTTTGGCATGGGTATACAAAATTAATACAACTATTTCATATTAAGGGGTGAAAAAACATGGGATATAAACTAGGGCCAATTTTATTTTTTTAGGCACTTAAAACTTTAAAAATTTTATTTTATCCACCTATACTTAAACATATTTATTTTAGTCATTTTTTATCAAAATATTCTTCCTCCCATTTTTTAAAAGATTAAATATGTACATTTTCACCTAAATAATTTAAACATAAAGTGAAGAGTATTATAGTAAATGTGGACAAAATAGATATATTTAAAAATTAGCGGCTAAAAACAGTATTTTAAACTTTTGAGTGGTTAAAATGCCACATTAACACTATAAAACTAAGTCTCGGTGTCATCGGCAAGTGGGATGGTTGTCTCGCCGGAGATGGGTGGTGGAAGAAAGGGTAGAAGGAGAAGAAAGTTGGATATTTTGTTTCAAATATCATAATTTACGAATTGATGAGCGATTTCATTAGACTTCCATATTTTATTTGCCAATATGATCAAGAACCTTTAGAAACCATTAACTAATCCAGATTAACACCATTATTAAAGCAAATCTAAAGAATCTAATAAATTTCAACAATTTCAGAATATATAGCTTGAACTTACATTGCAGCTTAAAGAATCTATGTCGGCTTCTGCTGCACAGCGATAGAGTCGAGAGGGCTGACGAGAGAGGTCTTGTTGTTGCTGCTACTGCGATAGAGGCCTTACGAGAGGCTCAGTCGCATAGAGGTTGTGGCTGCGACTAGCGACCGGTGACCGGCGAGAACGCGGTTATACTTGGCCAGTTTGGTAGTTGGGGATTTAGAGAGAGAAGGGAGAGAGAATTGAACTGAAGGCTTTTGATTCCCAATTGGGCCTTGGCGTGATTTTTAGGCTGTAGTCGTCGGTGACAAAGACAAAAGTTTGTAAAAATAATAAGAAAAAGTCACTGAAAAGGATGGCTTGAGGCGGCTGCCGGCCTTTGAGGCGTGGCCCCAGTGGCTCACACGTGACACTTTCAGATTGGTATTACATAATTTTATATATATTAATTTCAAACATAAATATTTTATATGATTATTAAAAAAAATTAAAAAATATACCAAAATTCATAATTTTTTCTTCTCTTTAAATAGAGCCTAATATTTATATGTTTAATTTTACAAACAATAAACTCTCTTTTTTTTTCACAAATGATCTATCTACAAATTCTCAATTTCACATTTCTTTTGCAAATAAGCTATGGATCCAAATTCTTCTTCATACTCGTAATTTAAAATTTCACGTATTCTCATTGTAGTTTATTTATTTTATTTTGTTTTAACTCTTGTAATTTTCATTTTGTTGTCAAGTAAATTATGAATTCAAAAAATATATCTAAAAAATTAATTAATATTTTTTAAATACAGTAAAAAATTATTATTAAGAATATATTATTAAAAAATAAAATGATATATATTTTATGTAGATTGGAAGAAAGATAAATTAATATTTTATGCGGATATCGTTCATATGCACGGAATAACATTTTGTACGCACCAAAAAATATCATGTGCCCAGTTCAAGATGTATTCTAGAAGGAGAAGAATACCCTAAATTCATTGTTCCTGCGATTTATTTTAGTTTGATGAAGAAAAACAAATGCACATTGTTCCTGGGATTTATTTCAGTTGGATAAATAAAAAGAAATGCGCACGATCCCCACCACTAAGTACGTTTTGAGAATGTTCACTCCCATATTTTCAATGTTTTCTCGTCAGTGAGCCTCACTTGGGAGCAACGTAAAGGAAATGCGGTGGACATGCTTTTTAATTTTTGGTTAATTAATTCGATCTTTTGGACTTATTGTTTTAAGTTAACTATTTTTAACCTGATATTTTGTGGCTAATGACTTTTGAATTAAATTAATTTAGTAGTTATGGTTTTAAGTTTTATCAACATTTCAAGTATGAAATATTATATTTTATAATTTATGGATTTCTTTCTGAAATGAACTTAGATTTTATTGGAGTTTATGAAATATAGGTATTTTAATTTATGTATATATATTTTTAAAAATATATATAGTGCTCTATTTTCCTACTTGGGATTGCTAACATGATTATTTGAGAAAAAAAAATATTCGAACTATTATTTTTGTTAATCATTTTTTGCTATAAAGAATAGAAATAGTAACATTTTAAATTATAGAATTTAGGGTGTTACAGTTCACTCAGTTTGAAAGAATTGTGCACCGCATGATTGGAAATGTATTTGAGTTTAGATTCCAATAAAAAAAAAAAGAATTTCATCAAAACATCAATCATGATGGGAGTTTTTGTTGATTTACTTATCACTGAAAAAAAAGGGGGCAAAATTGGTCACTAATTTATAACAGATTCTTCAGCTCATTTTTTAAGTCAGGCAATCGTTAGTAAAACGATTATAGCTCTTTTCACAAATAAGATATTTCTAAAATTCATTTTTTATGGAATCCTAGTGCTTGCTTATTTGGACATTATTCACTTCCGTGTGTCGCATATTTTTCGTAAGGGTAATCAGGTTGCTGACATTCTTGTTTCCCCGGCTACACCTTCGGGTGTTTGGTTTGAGTCTATTCCTTGTATTGATATTGATGCTGCTGGAGATATTTATGTTGCTGGTTATTTTCATTTTTCTTAGAGGAGTGCTCTTTTTTAGTATGGTTTTTTCCACTATGGGTTTTCCATACTGGTTTTGATGAGGCTTCGGTCCCCAAGTTATCATCTTGTGATTTCCAAGATTTTTAGGATTTGTCACTTTTCTTTTTCCTTTATATATACTTCACATTACATGCTCAAATACCTTCCCAACCATAGAATGGTCATCATCTAACTCCTTCTAAATCAAGTGTAAATAATTTTTGAAATATATGTCACATTCATCAATCATTTTTTTGAAATTTCACTAGATTCAATTCGGAAGAATTGGCCACTGCATGGTTGGACTCAATTAGAGAAGTCATTGCTTGAAATTTCTATGTTTTGATTATCTCAAGTTCTTGACATGCATTAATTTCAGATGAGATACTCAATCCAGCTTCTTTTCCATGCAAAATCCCTTGGGCAACTGAAAAAAACAGAAACACTTTGTCCTGTTTAATCTAGTAATTAGGATTCAACAATTGCACCTCTCCACTCCATTCGCTTTGAGCATTCAAGATTACTGGTTCGAGCTGTGCAGCATGGCCAATGCAGATATATGAGTACTTGCCGTAGCATTCATGTTCCGATCCCGGACTGAATATGTACAGCTCTTTAAACCCTCTTCTTCTCACTGTCACTGAATTTCTCCTTCCCCGTTCACAACAGATGATGGCATTCTAATGGATGGTTCAAAAACTCGAAAAATAAATCTTTCAGTATCACTTATTAACATATTAAGGTAAACCTTATACCAAACTCTCAAATAAGTTGTTGGTTTTTCATGTGTAAATTTCATATTACTCCCTGTGTTTTTTTAGGAAAAAAAAAACGCGATTAATAATCTAAAAATTTCTTTTGTTATGTAAAATTCATCAAAAATATCTTTTTTGGAGAAACTGAATTACACTTGCTAAAAACGATAGTACGATTTGTTTTTTAACAGTTTTTGTTATAGATAATATATTTTATATCATTTGAAAATTATACTATTTGGTTACAGTAGTACTACTTTTTTGCTATTTTGACAATTTCCTAATTTTTGCATTACTTTTTAAATATATTTATATATTTAAAATATTGAATATATTTAAAAAATAATACAAAAATTGTAAAAATAGTAGTTTGACCAAATACTATAATTTAATTTTCAAATAATATAAATATATTTATATATAGCAAAAATTGTAAAAAAACTTAATCACGCCCTCAGATGATTGATGCTTAATACAAGAAAATAGAGAAACGTAACTGTAGCCTTAATATTGGCATTGCCTTCAAGTTTTTCAGCATCTTTGACACCAATTAATTTCCAGTATAACTGCAGCAGTTCTACTCCTGCCATACGCTTTAGGAGCCAAGGTTTCAGCATTCTCAATTTGCTTCTTATCTTATCATGTAATAACAGTCACCAGTCTGAAAGATGGATGTGTGACTTAATACCAAAATTACAAATTCTTTTTTGATTTAATGAAGCTGAGGAGCACAACGAAATGCTCTAGGGAATAAACACTTCAATTCCTACTTAAAAAGCAGGTTTCTTCAAGCAAGTAGCCCTGTAAGAATTGGTCATGAAATCAAAGATCCCTTGCTGCTGTGGAGTAGAGATTGTAACTTGTTTAGACCGATCAAAGATTGGTTGAAATCTGCCAAGCAGCAATAGGTTCGTCTTTCCCCTTGTCAAGCATTCATTTACTGTGTCTTGCAGTACAGTAAATTGGGAAGAAGTCCAAGCCCAATACTGCCTCAGCAGTTGGAGAATCTTGACAAGGATGCTGATAGTATGAAAAACTTGGATTCCAAGGCGATCCCCATCTATCATATCATCTGAAACCAAACAAACCAGCATCTCATCTGCAGGTGAGCGCACAATTTCACTATATATATGAAGTTCTTGCTCAAAGGTAGTTCCAGCAATAGCAAGGTATGCAATTGACCCAACGACTGCAGAGGAAAGAAAGAGACATGTTATTCACTGTCTCTGTAAGACTCTTTCGGGTAGCCAAGATAATTTGTCTTCTGGACCTGCTCTTTGTCTACAGGCACTTGTTGAATCTGATAATTGGCGATTTTCCTCGAATGAAATGGTAAATGAATGGAAGTCTGTCAGAAAGTTTCTGGGCATTGGAGAAGCATTCACAGACCAAATGGTAAATGAATGGAAGTCTGTCAGAAAGTTTCTGGGAATTGGAGAAGCATTCCCAGACCAATTCCCATACGGCCTTAGTTATGGCTTTGGCTAAACACAGTAGCCTGATTGTTGAAGCCTATGCCAGACTGTTGATTCAGTCTGGACTGCAAATTCTTGCTGCTGGTTTCGTGGAGAAAAATTCTCAGAAACAACTGTCAGCCATACATATGGTGAGTACTCTACTGAGATATTTGGATCCAAAAAGCATAACATCTGAACTAGAGCTAATCACGGAATTGGAGAACTGCCAGTCTGATAGAATGCCATTTGTTACTGGTGCTGCTTATGAAGTACTGCGCAGTGTAAAGAGAATGTGTAATGAATGTAGGTTCAGCTAAAGAATCTCATATTACAGGCGTTAGTCCATCTGTTTGTGAATGAATATCATGGCTGATGCTGATAAAAAAATATTGGATTCTCATTTTCGTTTATTGAACTAATATGAACACCTTCAGCAGGAGATAGCAATGATCATTCTTCACCTATATGAGTAGGGCATATTCTAATGTGACATCAAACCCAGCATATGAACTGATCCATATGATCACTTCACTTCTAAAAGACAAACTCAGAATTTGACAAAATAACTTGTCAACAACTTACTAAAATACTAACAAAAATGACAACAAAGATTAGATTCCAACGACACATTTCATCTGAGAGTTGCATAATTCTCTAATTGTTTTTTAAGGAGTTTGAAATTTTAAATTAGCTACTTCCTCGAGAAAAATAATATATATATATATATATATATATATAGAAAGGTACATTAGGTGCTGATTACACCATATGCTTAAGGTTCTGCGAAAATATCAAAAAGCTAATTCCTTCATGTACCTGGCTCATTGTGCACAGGCTCATCAGTCGAGTTACTGAATGGGGAAGCTAGGTATTCAGCAAGGCTTTGTTGAGAAATTGATGTCTTTGGAAATTCAATAGAAACTTTAGCTTTTTTCATAGTAATGGATTTCGGGAGCCAGGACTTACCAGTGTCTCCACCATGAGTAACTGTCAGAATAAAAGGAGACAACATCTTCCATGGATCTTCTATCATTTCCTTCCTGTAATACAAATCTGGCCGCACCTCTGCTGACACAGATTCATGTGACTCTCCTCTCCCACCACTCCTTCTCGAACCTGGAGCATTACCTAGTGATCGACCCCTGCCTCTACCAGAGTCAGGATACCTGCTGCACCCACCACACCCTGATCCATAGTGGGAACTGCTGTTGTACCTCTGACCTCTGCCGTAATAAGGAGCATCCAGCTGCCCAAAGCTAGGGTTGCTGAAATTACTACCTCTTGACATATTTGATGGGGTTGTATGGTTAACGCATCTACCTGGTTCACCCCAGGCGTTTGGAGTATTACCTTGTGGTCTACCTGAAGGGGCAGCCCATTCCATCGGTCTTCAAACAGGACTCTGATTGTAGTAGGTTCCCGACACTTGGAATACCCTTTGATCAGGCTAGTTGACACCTGGTGTTTGATATGCTGGCACTGGAGTCGTACCTTGATAATCCATCGGTCTTCCACGAGGACTCTGATTATGGGCTCCCGGCACTAGGAATATCCTCTGATCAGGTGAGTTGACACCTGGTGTTTGATATTCCATCTATCTCCTAGCAAGACTCTGATAGAAGTGGGCTCCTGGTTCTTGGAATATCCTCTGATTAGTCGAGTTGACACCTGGAGTTTGATATGCTGACTCTGGATTCATACCTTGATCTGTAGGTAATGTTGGAAACACCCACATCAAAAGACAATTAATAAATAAGAAGCATCCGCAAACACGATCAACTAAAGCATTCAAAATTCAGAACTTCCTCTTGGCTAAAATGTAATGGTTTTTCATTATGGAAACATACAACTTATAGCACAAGGAAATTTCACAGTTTTGCAAGTATATAAATATATAAATCAACTACTATTTAGTTCCTCTATTTTACTGAATTAATTAATCAAGTCTACTCGCAGAGCACATCAGTAATATTCAATATCAAAAGCTAACAAAAAGCTCATTTAAGAAGACAAGATTGGTATCAATGATCACTAGATGCTTAAAAACAATTCATAATAAATTTGCTGAGGAAAGAAACATTTTTTTGTCAACAGATTTCTTTTTCAATCATGAATATTAACCCTTACAAAGTTATATGCAGAGATTGATTACTCGCTACTAATTCGATCAACTATTTTTGTCGTAATGTTTTTCTATCTTACGTAATGCTATCAAGTTTGGATTTATGTCATTCGTTCCAAAATTTATACTACAACGACTCTTGTAGGTTTTCACCAAGTTTTCGAACTGTAAAGCACCAACAATGTTTTTACAATCACAATTCTTATGCCATCCACCGACCACACTCACATCAAACTCTTAATGCATGCTTAAATCTAAAATTAAGCAAAGTAGAAAAATAACTTTCAACAATGGCTGCTGCTGTTCGGCGATAGAGTCGAGAGGGCTGACGAGAGAGGTCTTGTTGCTGCTGCTGCGAGAGAGAGCTGATGATAGGCTCAGTCGCGCAGAGGTTGTGGCGCAGATTTCCATTTTTCTTCCTGCTATACAGTCGAGAGTGAGAGAAAATTGAATTGAGGGATTTTGATTCCCAATTAGACCTTGCTGTGACTTTTAGAGGAGGTGGGGCGTTAAATTGCAGTTAAAATTATTT
Organism: Perilla frutescens; assembly: GCA_026008535.1. Classification (NCBI taxonomy): domain Eukaryota; kingdom Viridiplantae; phylum Streptophyta; class Magnoliopsida; order Lamiales; family Lamiaceae; genus Perilla; species Perilla frutescens. Next base: position 406,196 of record BRKX01000002.1, read on the forward strand.
GCACTTTGGACTCAATTGTTTTAAAAATTATAAAAACTACCAATAAAGATTATGAAATCGAGATTTATCCTATCTCTTTATTTTAAACTCAAAATCTGGTCAGAACTTTATGAATTATTTTTTTAAGCTCATAAACTTAAAATTTCCAGATTTATTAAAATTAGAATCGGCTCAAATGATTTATTTGAAATTATTTAGATACTAGGTGCTGCGTAATCACGTCCTTGTCCACGTTGTGATTCTCCACTTGATTTTTACGAGCTCTTTATTCTCAAGTGGATGAAACTGTTATCTTTGTAAGTATATGGTATATAATTTTTTTAAAGCAATATTTTTAATGCAACTTGAATTATCGTGTATTGAATGTGGATAATTGGATAAATAGAAAGAAATACTCACGATCCCCACCACCAAATATGTTTTGAGAGTGCGCACCCCCTCCATGTTTTTAATATTTTCTGGTCAATGAGTTTGGGACCAGCGTAAAGGAAATGCCGTGGACATGCTTTTGACGTTTTGGTTAACTAATTCGATCTTTTGGACTTACGGTTTTAAGTTAAATATTTTAAACTTGATATGTTCTGGCTATTGGTTAGTTAATTAAAATAATTTAGTAGTTATGGTTTTTTCAACATTTCAGATATAAAATTTTATATTTTAGAACTTATGGTTTCCTTTTTAAATGAACTTGGATTTTGTTGGAGTTTTTGAAATGTAAGTATTTTAATCTAAGTATATGCATAATTTTGTTTGTTAGGAATTATAACTAGGAAAAATTTAAGAAAATTACTACAGCAAAAAAAAATTATGCCACATCAAATTAAGGGTGCGAATATGTAAAAAAATTAAGCAATCTCTGATTAATTTCCATTCATGGTTTAATAACAACAAAAATGTAATTAGAGTTTTGAAATTATTATAAAAATTGAAAAGTTGTGTGAAAAACAAAACAAGGTGAACAAGTTGTGATATTAAAAACTATTAATCCTAAAAAATGAAACATGAAAAATAAAAATAAAAATATGGGGTTGAATATATAGAAAAATCAAGGGAAAACAAAATGAAACAGGAAAAACGTAAATCTTGCCATAGGACTTGAACCTGGGCGGGAGTAAAGCACATGACTTCCGGGCATGACAATAGCCACTATGGAGTAGCGCATTTTAGAGACTGTGAACGGAGACAGTCTAATCGTAAAAAAATATTTTGGGGAATGGTCTCTAGATATGGGCAACTATAGATTTCTGATCTTCGAAGAGACCTCATTCCACCTTCTCCAACTTTAACAATATTTCTCAGATTCCATAACTGTTGGATGACCAGGTACCTGAGTCTGTGAAACCCTTCATTAGAGACTACCATTTCATGACCAGTGTATGCATTCTGCAATTTGAGATTAATCAATAGAGGCAGCTTCTCCAGTATCGGGATGGGGTCTTCATCAACAAAGCTATTAACCAAGCTCAAGTCACAAATATACCTAGGGAAATTAGTGGCACATGGTAACCTGGTAAGGCGCCCCTCCAATTTGAGTTCAGTGATATTCTGCAGAAGGCCAAGCTCATCTAAGGAAGGCATGCTTCTAAAACGAAATCCTCTTAAGATAAGACAACCAAGATTCTCCAACTCAGCCAATGATGCAAAGAGCTTGCTTACATTTGAGTTCTCATCCACTTCTTCAATGCCCAATCTACGAAGACTAATCATCTTATTTTTCATGTCCGACACCTCATATGTCCAATCATCAACTGTGATATAGGTCAAGGTCTCAAGATTCATCAGTGCGTCTATCTTCAATGGATTCAGACAGATTATATCAGACATATAGAGGTGACGAAGGCAATCCATTTCCCATAAAATATCTGGGACTTCCACCATAATGTTTTGGGCTATATCCAGAACCTCGAGCTTTTTCAGGCAGCGCAACGATTGCGGGAGCTCTTGTATGTAATTGTTTCTCAATCCCAAGTATCTTAATTCAATCAAATCACCAATCGTTTTGGGTAAAATCTTCAACCCAAAACCTTCCATATCAAGTATCTTAAGTTGTTCAAAATGTTTCCAATAAGATGGGTGACAAAATTTAGAGTAACCACCACCACCGTGGAAGAAAAGAGAAACAAGATGCTCATCTTGATTCGTGGAGCCATTGTAATTGAACTTGTCGTATCTGCTACAGTGGATGACACGATGATGACAAGGTTCATGAGAGGCTCGATTACTTCCATCCTTCCTTAGGATCTCAAAACCTATTTCATCCACCGCCTTTGTGATGGATAGCCTGTGAAAATGAACATTAATGTGAAACATTTTCGCTAAACCACTGGACTTGGTCTCAGCCACTTCTTCAATAATGGTCTGTTGGCATAAATTATGGAAACCTGATTCACTTAGATATTCTGGCAGACCTCTTGCAGTCCATATCTGTATCAACTTTTTTTTCCTGATAATTGTGCCTTCCTTAAAGCAGGCAAGAGGTAAGAAATATGGCTTCAGTTCTTGATCCATATTGAGATAAGTCGACTCAAATGCCACGAAAGTTTCACTCAATTCCAAATCCATTGAAGATTCCACAACTTGTTCCCATTCACTCCCGGATCGTCCCAGTGCCTCCCCACCTCTTTTATTGCTAATGGTAGACCACCACACTTTCTCATCAACATGTCTCTCCCTTTTTTTTCCAACTGCTTTGGGAATCCTTCATGATAGCTACTTGCGAAAAATGTTCTTTGCAATAATAATTGCCAACTCTTATCACTATCAAGATTTTTCATCATATGCTCACAATCTCCATATGGCTTGCAACGGATTTTGTGACTGCTAGTTGTGAACAACAATCTACTTCTTTTGTCTGCTTACATAAGAACAATTCAATATATAGAAGGATCAATGTTCAAAAGCTAATCTATATATTAACTAGAAAGTTAAGACGGTTAGAGTATCTAGCTACGTTGTATGATTTAATCAATTAATATTTAATATGGTCATTCATTTTTTTTAAGATGAGCTATAGTAATGTAACTTTAGGTTCCATTTTATATTAAGACGCCACAAAATTTAGTCTTAGGTATAATCCCAACAAATTAAAATTCAATTACAGTCTAATAACTATGACTTTTATAATAGTCTCAGTGGGGATGACATAGTAGTGGAGTGAGGTTATTTAGAGACCAAAGGCCATGGGTTCGAATACCCTCAATTGTGCGTGAGTAAAAAAAAAAATCTTTGACTTTTATAGTATACATTTCCCACTATAAAATTTAATATTTTGAAAATGTATTTTACAAAAATAAAATTTATCAAAGTATAAAATCAATCATAATTAACATTTATAGCTAGAAATTAAATTTTTAAAAAATATATACCCTACTTATGAAATAATCAACTCCATTAATTAATTATATTAATAAAAATTAAAATTAATTACTAAAAATAAATATAAACCCTATTTTGGTGGAATAAACCTTAAATAATAATTACAAAATTAAACTAATTAAACCAAAAGAAATTTAAATTGAAGAAACAAATGGATGAAAATTTAATAAAAATCAAAATGGGACACCAAATGCATTAGATCAAGTGGACTAAAGGATTTCGTTTGATTAATTATACTTTGGTTACATGAGAATATGGTTCTAACTCTTTTACGGCCAAAACCTACATTTTTTATCTCAAATTTGATTTTCCCGACTTTTTTAATCCCATAATATATTTCGAAATTTTTGGGTACCAAAACCGAATACTTAACGACTTATAAATATTTGTACAAAAAATTTCAAAACATTAAACATGAGAACAAAAAAATTATAGTAGAGACTAAAAGTTTTTTAACCTTATTAATTAAACATTTGAAATATTTGAAAATATATTAATTAATATAGTACTTTTCTTACTCTTAACCTACCAGCGTCATGACTTCTTAAGATCAACTTCATAAAATATGTGTAATTTGAATTGAATTAATCGAGTTAGATGATGATGATGATGATGATGATGATGATGATGATGATGATGATGATGATAGGATAGTGTCTATAAATAGTAACCACAATTTTCCCTACTAAGTAACATTCCTATGGTAGATTTAACTTATTCATTCACACAATTTTCTAAAATCAATACGACAATACCCTAAAATATTCCGACTACACTAATATCTTTCTAAAATCTTAGTTACTTTATATAAATATAAATAGATATAATACATCAATATATATATGCATAATTATTTCAACACTACAAGAAAAACGCAATTTAACAACATATTATAATCCGTCACTAAACTACCAACAAATTAATGACGGATTAAGTTTAACGACGTATTGTTCCGTTGTTAAATGTCGAATTTTTTTTTTTAAAACTTAATGACGAAATAATAATAGATATTTCCGTTAAAGACGGAAAAACCCGTCGTCAAACAATATTTTTTTAATTTTTAAATTTTTTTATTTTAACAACAGAATATTTCCGTCGTCATGCATGTATGTATGTATAAGATTAATATGCGTAAACCAATTTATATGTCAGGCATGTCTTGGAAATAATTATTTAATTTTATGTTAATAAAATTGGTAAGCATTCAGACTATTTAAGTGATGGAATACTTAATTATGAAATAGGAAATGCAACACGTAAATGTAATAGACGATTTCAACAAACTAAAAATGTTGGGATAGAATATCCTCTTCATTGGTAAATATTATTTATTACTAAGTAGTTGCACTCAGCGCTAAAAATAAATTTGTACTTTTTAAAGAATTTTATATGCATAGTATAGTCCTGGACATATTCACAATCTAATAATTTTACAAATTTGATTATTTTGGTGTTCTTGTTAATTTATTATTATTATTATTATTATTATTATTATTATTATTATTATTATTATTAATCTTGAGTAATTGAATTCAAATTACAGAGATTTTGTAGAGTTCATCTTGAGAAAGGCTATAACATGATTAGCAAGGTTAATAGTTAGAAAAGTAATATATATATATATATTATTTATTTCAAATAATTAATCAATGGGATCAAAACACTTTTAGTCCCAACTTTAATATTTTTATTCCAAATTTAATGTTTTGAAGTTTATATCCCAAAATTTAATAGTCGTTAAATGTTTGGTTAGTTTTGTGACGAAAAACATCAGAACATATCATTTGAGACTAAAAAAGTCGAGAAAAACAAACTTGGGACAAACAATGTAGGTTTTGGGACAAGCATTTGGACTATATTTTTACGGAATCAAAGGTGCAATTAACTCAATTATGACAAAACAAGATACAATGGTAGTTCTTCACTATGTAATCTCATCTTAACAAATTCCATCCACTAGGAAATTAAAAATAATACAATGCTTGTTTTGCAAATCAATCGATTCAAATATGAATGAAAAAATATTTTCACAAGACGATCCTAATGTATGTGTGATTAATTTCATATATATGACGGTCACAAGAAGAAATTATTTAGAAATAAGTCACATATAAAAATTACATATTATGACAAAACAATATATATATATATATATATAATCATTAAATCTCCTATCTTATTAAAACAACGCTCATAGGCAACACTTTAACAAAATACAACGGTTTAGTAAAAATTCTTTTTTTTTTCTTTCAGGCATTGTGTATTTGTTAACAAAAATCCTAATGAAATAAAGAAGTATAATTGTAATTTTATTTTAAAATTCTGAAGCCCAACTTAATTCTATTTTAGAACCCAAAAAATAAAAAGAGACTTCCAGCACATAAAACATTAATTTTATTTTAAATGCCATCGGTTTTACAAGACAAGTATTATTAGTCAAGAGTGCAGAACTCGCTAAGCACTAGTCGTACAATCGGAGACACCTACCACCTAGATTGCCAAGGCAGGGCCTAGTCAAGGCCTAAGCAGAGTTTCAAAGTCTAAACTTTTTTTTATAATATATTATTTATGCTAAAAAAACCAACCAAGAGCATAAATTGAATCGTATTATAGTGGCTAAGTACTTTGCTAAATATATATAAGTTTGGTTCGACCTTTTAATTTCTCAAATCTCATTTTCTTTTTTCCATATTTTAAGGACAATTTTTAGTAAAATGGCTTAAAAAAAACTATATAACCGCATATTAAGGACCTTTTTTTGACTTGTCTTACGGTCGCCTAGCTAACACCTAGATGGAATTCTACAACTGAGTATTAGGATTTAGAGTTAATTATACTTTTGATCACATAAGAATAGGGTTTATACACTTTCAGTTCCAAAACATATATTTTTTGTCCGAAGTTTGAATTTTTATTATTTTTTTTTACAATTTTTTTGTCCCAAACCAAAACTATCGTACACATAAGAATGGTTAAATCTTGTGACTAAAAGTGTTAAAATATTAAACTTGAGATAAAAAAAACTAACATTACGGTTGAGACTAAAAGTTTTTTAGTCATACTAAAAAGTTTTTGAAATATTTAAAAATATATTAATTAATATATATTACTTTTCTGACTATTAAGTTGCTAGTGTTATGATTTTTCAAGATTAATTGCATAAATTCTGTGTAATTTGAATTTAACTACTCAACTTTATAATAATAATTGAATGTATTTGTAAAATAATTAATTATTGGAATATGTCTGCAACTATATTACATATAAAGAATCTTTAAAATTATAAAAAATTTAGCGGAAGCTACTTGGTAAAAATATTTTCCTATTGTGCTAGGAATGAAGATGATCATCTATCCCAATATTTTTATTCGGGTGAAAAGTTGACTATTGCATTTACATGTTGCATTCTCTATCGCTCAATTAATTAAAAAAATTTCTTCCTCGAATTTATTTTTTTCTATTTTAGTTTATTTTTTTACTTTAGTAATGTATAACACCCTAATTTTTCCATCCACGTACTGAAATATTATTACTACCTATCTTCCAAGAACAATCTATTGTAATGGGGAAAAACTTATATTCTCAACTCATGAACATTGTATATAAATTTATTTAAACTTGATTTGATAAGTATATCAAACTAGCTTAACAAAGAAATACCATAATATTAATTATAACAAAACATTATATATCATAATGCTAACTATAATCGTCATCCTATTGACAACACAAATCATTATTGAACCATATATATAAGGCTATTTGTTTAGAGCTTAAATCGTCTATTACATATTTGGTGTGACATTCCTAATTACACAATCGATTTTTTTTTAAAAAAATCCAAATTTTTTTATTTCAATTTCTTACATTGTAGTTTAATTTTACACTCGTTATTCATGATTCATCCTACCAAATTAGAATGCATTATAATTTTTTAGTATTTAATTTTCAATTTTTAGTTATTAATTTATTGTTTGAAAAATTAAATACTAAAAAATTATATAAAACTCTAATTGGGTAGGATGAACCCTAAATAATGATTGCAATATTACACTAAAGCATAATAAATTTAAATAAAAGAAAAAATTAAAATAAATTAAAAAAAAATCGAATGTGCAATAGGAATGCAATACCAAATGTGCAATAGATGATTTTGTATGAATTGTTTAAATTTTTTCATTCACAAAGAATTAAAAAAGGCACAAGATATATATGGTGTAAGTTGTGTGAAAATTAGGTTTTTTTTTTTTGAAAGTTTGAAAATTAGTTATAAATGGGATAAACGTTGTTTTATTTGGTGCAGGTAATTAATTAACACACTATATATTAATTGTGACTATATTTTATTAAGTGAAAATATATAAAACTAGCCACTTGAACTTTATTTATTTTAGCCACTAATTTTTAAATATATTTATTTTAGCCAGAATGACAATTTTGCCCTTGTGTGTTGCGCGCATTGCTAGCACGCAACCACCGCGCAGTGCCAGTGAGGGGCATTTTCATCTAAAGTGGCTAAAATAAGTATGTTTTAAAGTTAGTGGCTAAAATAGTTTTTGCCTCTTTTATTAATATCAATGTAAAAGTTGATTCTAGGTAGGTAGGTGACACAAAAACACAAATGATTAATTAAGGATGCGTGAACATACCTTGGGGAAGAGTTCGGAAGACATATTGCAAGTATGTTTCTTCAGACACGTCGTCAAGAACTATGACATATGGCTTGTCATGCAGGTGTTGGTGAAGCATCTGTTGGAGGGCTTTATTCTCCATTTTCTCAATTAGCATATCATCATCACTTTTACTGTGTATGAACTGGCGTATGAGATTCATAAGTAGCTCCTTTCGACTTAATTTCGATGAAGAAAGACATACCCAAGCACGACACCCAAATCCTTCCACGATCTCTGGATGGTTGTAATATTCTCTAGCCAGAGTCGTCTTCCCGCTACCAGCAATACCGTGGATGCATATAGTAGTTCTGGAATTGCGAAGCAGCAATTCGACGTCCTCCTTCAACCCCACCGCATGATGATCTGATTCTGAATATGTAGGAGAAGGGCCCACCAATTCCTCTCTCACATCAGCTCCAAATTTCCGCACACGCTTCTCTGTTTCTTGGAGCCAGTTATGGATGGGCTTGATCTCATGGAAGAGCTTTAACAAGCTAGCCGAGAAATCGATAGTATGCACCTGGATATATATATGTAATTACGTAAATTCTTGATCTTGATCGATATGTGAAAAAATAATAATAATAATAATAACCTCACTCTCAAGTCTCACCACGTAGGGATTGAAGATCTGAAATAATAAAAGGATGGGATCTGAATCTTTAAGATGGGCGAGGAGTTGGATATCGTGAGCCATCTCCACAACGTCAGACATGAAATAATGCAGGTGGCCGTGATCTTCCAATTTGTTAAGGAAATCAAGTATAAATCTCAGATTATTTCTTACCCCTTCCACGCACTTCCAGTCTTCTTCATGGAGGACTTCCATCCTTTTGTGGTGTCCCTTGAGAAATGTCATGTCTCCTTCCCTGCCATTCGCCTTTTTAGCCAACCAATTGTAGAGCTTTTCTTTGTTGAGTTTTCCTTCGCTGTCTCTCCAGAGATCCGCCATCTCAACCGCCAAACTGACGAAGAGCTTTTCCATGTCGATGTTGGGATCCATCATCTGAACTAGCAAACTGTGCAGCTTTTCCCTGCAGTTGAGTTCCCAGAGATCCTCCATCTCACCCAGGAAACTGTACATCTTGTCGTTGTCGACCTTTTCCTCCTCCACGTCCCAGAGATCCGCCACCTCAACCAGCAAACTGTAGAGCATTTCCTTGTCGTTTTCCCACACTTCCGCCATTCCAACCAAAAAATCCTTCCCCTCTAACCCCAACTTGAACATCTTTGCGTTGTCATTCCGATGATCCGCCTTCTGAAGCAGCCAACTGTCTAGCTTTTCAATCGCCGATAGGATAACTGCCGCCGCATCTGCCATACTTAGATTTATTCGTTATACCTGAGATCTGTTTGCTTCATTGGACCCTGCACATACCTCCCAACTACTTTTATAGCCGCCGCCCATCAACTACTCTAATTGTATCATTTTGCCCCTAAAACTAATTACTTTTAGAGTTTCTTAATCACTTCCTCAGTTTTTTTACTTTAGTGATTTGATTTTAGCATGGGTATACAAAATTAATACAACTATTTCAGATTAAAGGGTGAAAAAAACATGGGATATAAACTAGGCCATTTTTTTTAGCTGCTTAAAACTTAAAAAAATAAATTATTTTATCCACCTATTTTTAAACATATTTATTTTAGTCATTTTACACCAAAATATTCTTTCTCCCATTTTTTAACAAATTAAATAAAGTGAAAGGTATTATAGTAAATGTGATCAAGAACTTGTACAAATTCTTATATATGTGATAAATTCAAACTTCAAAAGTGAGAAAATAGTAATGTATAGATCAGTAATGAATCTTTTATTTATTTTATTTAGGACAGACATCAGTAGTGCGCATCTTGATCAGTACTGGTAAATTTGAAAAAGTAAAAGCAAAAGAAAAAGTAGCTTTTGGGAAAATTAAAGTAGGGAAAATGGGCATCTACTTTCCTTTTTTTTTTTTTTTTTTTTTTAAAGGCACTTTTCATAACATACACTTTAGTTGATGCTCTCGAGCCCAATCAAATTATCGACACATGCAAATTAATTGAATAATAGAAATTATATTATTTATTATATATTTTAATTTGAGAATTCATTTTTAAATTAAATTGATTTATAAATTGTATGTTTATATTGCACTGCTCAAATCTAGTGTCACGTGCACTGTCGGATCTAGAATTTATTTGGGGGAGGGAAATGTTGTGCTTTCGAGTTTGCTAGTGCGGAAGATGACAAAAAGGTTTTTCTGTGGGAATCCATGAGCTCATGTGACCCGGTATAGGACACAACAACTTGATTTGCAGATAACCAAAATCGAATTCATGATGGTACGTAAGGATTCTATTTAAGATACAAATGACTCGAATAACAATCAAAATTGCGGAATTAAATAACAAAAGACACGAATTATCTATACGCGTAGAACTAGATCTAATTAAGACACTTAGACTACGGCACACAATTAAGACATAAATCCAAATCAACTAAGGTTGAATTGGCTCGATTGGATAAGGGTGGTGTTTTGGATGTATGGATTATGATGGTGAGATTTAGAATGGCTAGAGTAGATAGGGTATATTAATGATAGGAGGAACTTACGGGTGGTTGATGAACGCAATGAGTTGAGCTTGTATTGGAATCGAACACGACTGACCTTCAATGGATGAATCACGAACGATGGTATTGAGATGAGATGTATGTAGATGAAGGATCTGTTGGATATTTCTCGAATTGTACCCCACAGGATCTATTTGGATGCCGTTAATTCTAACTCATGTAAATCATAATTTTATATGTGACATTAATTATCCTATGTTGAATTAACATGCAAGTTTCAATTTCGAATCTATTGCAGCGGAATAAAAAAGAATCTATCAAAATCGGTACTTACAAACTTTGTCGGGTTGCTCACGGGATTAAAGATCTAATCCCATTGTTGATGAAGAACACATGATCATGGTGAATCTTCATGGTGTTCAAAATACACGGCTTCAGTATTCTACTTCTTGATCTTCTGTTGTATTCCCAGACCTTATTTAGATGCAGGGTAGGCTGCAGACTACTAAATGGTTGTGGAAAACCTAGGGAATCAAGAGAGCACTTAGAGTGGCTGTATTAGAGTGTTTTTTTTTCATAAATTTCGTGGCCCCCCTCCCTTATTATAGGGGAGGAGACGAAAATTAACTCTCCAAACCCTATTGGGCTTGGGCCTCCAACTCTTGTTCTATTCCCAGTTCACTTAGGTCATATTAGGCTACAACAGGGATCTAGAAGAATATTAAATTGGCCTACTAATTTATTTAATTTTTAATATCCAATAAACTTAGGATATAATTAAATAAATTAAGTATTATTTTTATTTCACTAAAGAAATAATACTGACCTACCAATTTAATACATATTTGTGAATATGCTTTCTTCTTTAGTTCTGTCATTTCCCATGTTTAAGATATAATGTCCACTAATTAATTATGTAAGCTTCTGACAACTATAATTAATTAATATCTTAATCCTTGAGTAGTACCGCACGATTTCCGTATCATGTAAAGAATAAATTAATATTCTGCCTGCAGGGCTTCCCATGATCTACGTGCTTTCTCAAGAGGACATCATCAACCTGGCGCACCAGAGCATGGTGACTATATATAATGCACGACCCATCATATATGTAAATGTCACTACCTAAAATATCGAGGTTGTTGATCCTATCAAAGAATCTCACTCATTGATAAATCAAAGCAGTCGACATAACATATACATGTCCGCCAATATATATGGGTTAAGAACCCGAACTCTGTGGATCTTTATTCTCTCATTTAAGGTCAGAATAGAGAACAATATCCTATCATGATCCTCCTCAATACATAAGTCAATGTACTAGAATAATCAGTTTAGTCAAGATAAACTAACTATCAGATTATTCTATGGTGTACCGATGGTGGGTTCAGGACCATCTATGCCGTGAGCCTTTTAATATATTGTAAGGAATCTGATGATATGATCTCTACCGTGTGTTGACCCACACCATATCATTTACAATGCAAGTATATGGAACCATGCATGTAAATATATAACAATAAATATATATACAAATAGTGACTGCAATTATTATTCAATCTATATTATCTTAATATTATTTATTATATACGAAGACAAGTTTTCTAGCATTCAAAAATAACAATCTCCCACTTATACTTGAAGCATGTCTTTCAAGTATAAACAACACACTGGCTAACTCTTCAACATAACATAAACTCAAAAATGGCCATAGGTCTACATCTACTCCCATTATCTCGACTTGACTATTGAAGGTCTGAGCTTGGAAGGCTCGTGAATAGGACAACCATTTTTGTCTTCCAATGTAATCTTGACCACTACCACATCTTCCTCTCTTATATTTTGTATAAGGTGGTACTTCAATCCTATGTGTTAATTACCTCATGGACTCTGGATTCCTTTTCAAATTTGCTACTGCACTGGAGTTATCACAGTATGCCGTGATACTCCTAAGGTAAATCAGGAACCACGCCCGAGTCCAACAAGAAGCTATGGAGTCGCACAATCTTTCGTAGCCTCAGAGCCAGCCATATACTATACTTTTATGGTGGAGGTAGCATGCATTTCTGCATTACTCCTCCATGCCACGACTCCTCTTCCTAATTTAAACACATATGCTGAGGAAGATTTACTCTGATCCTTTTTATCGATTCTGAAAAAACTAAATCTGTATAACCCAAGGCAATTAGATTGTCCGAGTGGTAAACAAGCATACTATCTCAAGTTCTCTTGAGAATGCTTTTTGTCACAGCCCATTATCCTTAACTAGGGTTAAATTGACATCTTCTCACTATGCTACTGCATAACAGATATCAGGCCTTGTGCATAGCATAACATACATGAGTCTTCCTTTTGCAGAAGCATAAGGAATCTCATTTCTCACATCTATCTCATTATGTGTTTGGGGAGCACATTTCCTTGAGTAGATGTATTCCATGCTCGAAAGGTATAAAATCTTTCTTGGAATTTGTATGTTGAATCTAGCTAGCACATTTTCGATATAGACAACCTGGAATGAGTACATCAACCTAAATCCTTCATATCGAAATGTCTGGACAGCCACACGCCTATGTTTAATAACTCATTCTCATTGTTACCCAATAAGCAAGTTGTTATTTAACATATATTACTAGGATAACCACCACATTTCTGTCACGCCTCTTGTACACATAGCCTTTATCCGATTTCTCTATAAATCCATGTGACTGGATGACTTCATTAGATCGGATATTCCAAGATCTTGATATTTACTTAAATCCACGAATGGACCTCTAAGCTAGCACACTAAGTGCTATTGGCCTTTAGTAATGAATCCCTTTGTTTGTCGCATATAGATATTATCCTCAAGACTTCCGTTCAGAAAAAACTATCTTGACATCTATTTGCCAAATAAATAAGTTAAAATTAGTAGCAACAGATAAGAGATTCCAGATCTAATAATCCGTTGGATCTTCTCTTTCTTTTGGTAGATCCACTTTCACGAAATGAGGTTTACCCCATTTAGTGGTTCTACAAGCTCCCACTATCATGGTGATCTATAGATCCCATTTCGGATTCCATTGCAGTTTTCCAAAGAACTGCATCCTTATCTTGAACCAATCCATCATAGTTTCTGGGATCCAATTCATTTAGTCTTTCCAGAAAATCAGAATATTCTTCTAGACTAAGGAATCTATTAGGTTGGCGTACAACTCTCCCACTGCGATGAAGAATTTTCTGTACCTTCGTGACACGCTGTGCAGTATTAGGTGGTACATTTTCTTGTACACTTTGGTGTAGGATTTGAATGTCCATTCCCAGTCCACTTAGGTCATATTGGACTACAGCAGGGATCTAGAAGAATATTAAATTGGCCTACTAATTTATTTAATTTCTAATATCCAATAAATTTAGGATATAACTAAATAAATTAAGTATTATTTTTATTCCACTAAAGAAATAATACTGACCTACCAATTTAATACATATTTGCGATATGCTTTCATCTTTAGTTCAGCCATTCCCCATGTTTAAGATATAATGTCCACTAATTAATTATGTAAGCTTCTGACAACTATAATTAATTAATATCTTATTCCTTGAGTAGTACCGCACGATTTCCGTATCATGTAAAGAATAAATTAATATTCTGCCTGCAGGGCTTCCCATGATCTATGTGCTTCCTCAAGAGGACATCAACCTGGCGCACCAGGACATGGTGACCATATATAATGCACGACCCATCATATATGTAAATGTCACTACCTAAAATATCGAGGTTGTTGATCCTATCAAAGAATTTCACTCATTGATAAATCAAAGCAGTCAACATAACATATACATGTCCGCCAATATATATGGGCTAAGAACCCGAACTCTGTGGATCTTTATTCTCTCACTTAAGGTCAGAATAGAGAATAGTATCCTATCATGATCCTCCTCAATACACAAGCCAGTGTACTAGAATAATCAGTTTAGTCAAGATAAACTAACTATCAGATTATTCTACGGTGTACCAATGGTGGGTTCAGGACCATCTATGCCATGAGCCTTTTAATACATTGTAAGAAATCCGATGATATGATCTCTACAGTGTGTTGACCCACACCATATCATTTAAAATGTAAGTATATGGAACCATACATATAAATATATAACAATAAATATATACACAAATAGTGACTGTAATTATTATTCAATCTATATTATCTTAATATTATTTATTTCATACAAAGACAAGCTTTCCAGTATTCAAAACCAACAGGATGAATGTTGGTGTTGGCGATTGGTGTGGAAGATGTAGTCGAATGAGTTGATACACAAAAGCAAACCCCGTGGACACACTATCCGTGAAACGTACTTCACTTGGAATCTTCTCGCTAGCAATCCAACTCTAGATCCACTTGAGAACTAGAATGAGACTTCAGATAAAACGTAGAAGTTGCTAACCTCCTATGAGTATTGTATTTGAACCAAACAATAGGGTTTAAGGGGGTGAGACAATATTGAATGCAAATTGCTTAATTATCAAATAGAGTCTAAAATATTAATGTCATATGGATCCTCTATTTATAATAGACGGAACCAAAAATAACTAGACTAAGGAACAAAAATTATAAACCCAAAAGAATTAAATCTAGACTAGGAAACTATCTAAACTAGAATTCTATTCAAGATAGGAATTTGCTTTAAATAAAATCCTAGTCAAACCTATCTAGACTTGACCGAAAATAATGTAACAAATTAAATAAAAATTTGATCCAAAATAAATAAAAACTATAGTCTAAAATATATACTATAGTCCAAATAAATCAACCCTTAATTAAAAGAATTAAGGACCGATTTTATTCCTCTTGTATGTCCACTCTTCACGACAGGCCATGCTTATGCACACGTGCACTTGATCTCCTCTTCATGAATTATTCTTCATGTCTTGATCATCATCTTAACAAGTTAGCAATGTAATCAACTTGGGGCTACCATGATCAATCATCTCTTTCTCGAACTTCTTTCGCACATAGCCTTGAAAATAACCTTGTAGACGCTTAGCTCGTAGCCTTCTAACTGGATCTCTAATTTGCAACTCCGGGTTTAGATCATCATTTCTATGCATGGCTTCATCATTCCTCCCTCCAGTTGAAGAGAATTCATCCTCAAATTTGGATCCTCATCATGATCGAATACATCTGCATTAAAAGGAGATAAATCAGCAATATTAAACGTTGAAGAACATTTATACTCACCTAGGAGATCAATGCAGTATGCATTGTCATTTACATGGCTCCAGATGGTAAATAGACCGTCGCCACGCGGCATGAGCTTGGATTTTCTCAAGTTCGGAAACCGTGATCACCAGGTTGAAATATAACACGTTTGTGCTGTGTGTTTCAAGATTCGGCCTTTTGCTTCCCTTTGTGCTCAATGCGAGCACGCACTCTCTCATGCATTTTCTTAACTTGCTCAGCTCATTTCAAACCTTTAACACCCGTTAGATACTCAACGGGTAAAGGTATAAAATTAGATGAGGTTAGTGGATTACAACCATAAACAACTTCAAATGGAGACATGTTAGTAGAAGAATGAATAACACGATTGTACGCAAACTCCGCATAAGGTAAACATTATTCTCATGATTTCAAGTTGTTTTTTATTAAAGATCTAAGCAAAGTACCTAACATGTGATTTACTACTTCAGTTTGTCCATCAGTTTGTGGATGACATGCAATAGAAAATAACAGCTTAGTACCTAACTTACCTCATAAAACACGCTAAAAATGTCCCAAAAATTTGGAATCCCTATCACTAACAATAGTTCTAGAAATACCGTGCAATCTAACCACATAAATAAAGAACAAGTTGACGATATGAACTGCATCGTCGATTTTTCTACATGCAATAAAATATGCCATTTTGGAAAACTGATCAACCACCACAAAGATAGAATCCTTACCCAATCTAGACCTAGGTAACCACAATATGAAATCCATAGAAATATCAATTCAAGGGGACATAAGGCGGGTAGAGGCGTATAAACACCAAAAGAATGTGATGTAGACTTAGCCCTATGACACGTAATGCATCGACTACACACATTCTCAATATCTCTTCTCATATGCAGCCAAAAGAAGTGTTCATGCAGCAAGTTTAATGTCTTAGACATACCAAAGTAACCCATTAAACCCCCCGCATACAATTCTAACATAAGTAGCTCACACATAGAACAATCAGGAATGCATAATTGTGACTCTTTAAATAAGAACCCATCATGCACATAAAAATCATCAAAAGTACGAGATTTGGATGCACATGCTTCATAAATTGATGCAAAGAAAGAATTAGATTTATACATTGTGAACAATCTCAATTCGGATCCACAGCCTGAAATAGGTCCATAAATCCTACAAAATCAAACCATCAAGATTAGGTCCAAGTTTATTTTAGTTTCCTAAATTATGTTTCTTGTTCTCTTTATGTACCTTTGATTGTAACAGAAAATATATACAAGAAAATATAGTCAATACAACTGAGTTTCTTTATTTTTTATTATTCATAGATGATCACACTCCTATGACTTAGGTTTATTTTTTGCGAAACAAATCAGAGGTTTTTTCAAACTTTTCTCAGTTTTATGCTATGATCCAAACTCAGTTTCAAACCAATATCAAAACTTCGCGATCCGATAATGGGGGAGAATTTGTAAATTTCTCTATGGCTAAGTTTTTTTATGATAATGGATTGATTCATCAAACAACATGTCCTCACAAACCCGAACAAAATGGGGTAGCAGAAAGAAAAAATAGGATCATTCTTGAGATAACACAAGCTTTGCTCTTTGAGTTTTGGGTACCGTCATCTTTTTGACCGAACGCAGTTGCTACTACTGTCTATCTCCTAAATTATCTTCCCACCAAAAGTCTCGATCTCCAAACACCTCTTCAGTGCCTCTTCACTCTCGTAAAGATTCTTGTATATCTTACCTTAAAACCTAGTGTCTTTGGTTGTTCTGTGTTTGTCCACCTCCCTAAGCACACAAGCACCAAACTCGATCCTTGCGCTGTCAAATGTGTCTTTGTCGGTTATGGTGTTCATCAAAAGGGATATGGGTTTTATGATCCTAAAAACCATCGGATGTTTACTACCATGAACTGTAACTTCCTTAAGATTGAGTTCTTCTATCATTACCATCTTAGCGGTCAGGGGGAGAATTATAGGATTGACCCATTAAGATGGCTGCCATATCTGAGCTGTCCCCTAGATGCAGTTCCAACAGAGATAGTTAACTATGTCGCTAAGATAGTCCATGACACATCTATACAGTCCACAGAGCTCAGTAAATTGGACAATGCCACTCCTTCCAACCCGATATCTGAAGTAATATATTCTGCTACTGATTCTGAGTATATTACTAATTCTACTCCTGTTATTGGTGATACTATTTTTGATCATACTGATGTTGCACATACTGATTTCATTCATGAGGATTCTGATTTGACTAATCATGAGGTTCCAGACATGGCAAGATAGGATATAGGGCGATATGTTCTCCCTCCACGAAGCAACAAGGGGGTTCCTCCAAAAAGGTATTCTCCAGAAAGAGTTATCAGAAAGATCAGATATTCAATTGGGAATATTGCTGTAGGGAATCTCTTAAAATTAGCTAATGCTTTCTAAACAGCCTTGTATGAAGAAGAGACTCTCCCGAGAATAGTCAAAGAAGCCTCCCAGTTAAAATAATGGACATATGCTATGAAAAAGGAGATGGGAGCTCGTGCTCGAAATGGTACATGGGAAAAATGTAAGCTACCACAAGGGAAGAAACCAGTTGGGTATAGATGGACCTTCACTATCAAATGAAAACGTGATGGATCTATTGAAAGATACAAGGCACGATTGGTTGCAAAAGGATACACTCAGACTTATGGACTAGATTACTCAGAGACTTTTTCTCTAGTGGCCAATATGAATACTGTAAGAGTATTACTCTCTATAGCAGCAAACAATGACTGGGCACTCCACCAGTTTGATGTCATTAATACCTTTTTGCATGAAGAATTGACCCAAGAGGTGTATACGGAGATTCTACCTGGTTTCGAGTCGGAGTTTGGAAAAAAAGAAGTATATAGGTTGAAGAAGATACTTTATTGACTCAAGCAATCACCAAGAGTTTAGTTTGGAAGGTTCACTAGTGCTATGAAGAGTTATGGGTTTCGACAAAGAAACTCTGATTATACACTCTTCTTAAAAACTCGAGAAAGACTCATCACTTGTCTGATTATCTATGTGGATGATATGATTATCATGGGGCAGTGATACAGAGGAAATTGAGAACCTGAAGAAAAATCTCTTCCTGGAATTTAAGATGAAGGATCTGGGAACCCTCAAGTACTTTCTCGGTATTGAAGTCATTCGGTCAGAAAACATTGGTGAGAGGGCTTTGTAGTAGAGATAGGATTACTACCGCAGTGGAGATTCTTGAAATGATGAATCAGAGGAATGTATTTGATCTAAACATATATGGAAGGAATCCTTAATCAAATCTCTGAGGCGTTTGGTCTTTTTCAAGAGGCAAAAGAATATGGAAATGTCTTAGTCTCTACGTGCAAAAATTTGATGCAACCCTCTTTCTGGTAAGATAAATTTCATAATGAAATGATCCAATTGGGAATGCAATTAGATAGTGTCTGTAACAGCTGTTGCTGCTGGTTATATCTAGATGAGATGGGAATAAAAGACCAACATCAAAATCGTATACAATTTTCATAAAGGATCTCTGTAAAGTTTGCAGAGAAAGTAACCGTCGGAGAAGAAAGGAGAGATACCTATTAGGAAGTTACAGAGATGTTCTACCTTTTATGCATTAAGTATAAACGCAATAAATGAAGATCAATGCAATCGATCAGAACTTACACAAAAGTCGCAAACCAATCCAATTCTGCAGAGACAGTTGGCTTGCTTTGTTAAGTCTGAAACGATACTTGATACACAAGAAGTTCACCAAGTGTTATCATCCTCAGATGGATTGATGCTTAGTACAGGAGAATCTAGAGAAACTCAATTTCCAGTTTACTTTTGATCTTTTTTTGTCTTGCAGTACCATAAAATGGGAAGAAGTTTAAGCCCAATACTGCCTCGGGAGTTGGAGAATCTTGACAAGGAAAATTCTCAAAAACGATTGTCAGCCATACATATGGTGAGTTCTCTACTGAGATATTTGGATCCAAAAAGTATAACATCTGATCTGGAGCTGGTAATCAAGGAAATGGATGAGTGCCAGTCTGATAGAATGCCATATGTTACTGGTGCTGCTTATGAAGTACTGCAAAGTGTAAAGAGAATGTGTAATGAATGTAGGTTCAGATACTAAATCTCATATTACAGATGTTAGTCTATCCATCTGTTTGTGTATGAATATCATGGCTGATGCTGATAAAAAAATATTGGTTTCCCACTTTCGTTTATTGAACTAATATGAACTAATATATATATATATATATATATATATATATATATAAAAGGTACATTAGGAGTTGAATACACCAGATGCTTACAGGTTCTGCGAAAATATAAAAAAGCTAATTCTTCATGTACCTGGCTCGTTGTGCACGGGCTCATCGTTTGAGTCACTGAATGAGGAAGCTAAGTATTCAGCAAGGCTTTGCTGAGAATTAAATTGATGTCTTTAGAAATTCAGTAGAAACTTTAGCTTTTTTCATAGTAATGGTTTTCGAGAGCAAGGACTTACCGGTGTCTCCAGCATGAGCAACCTTCAGAATAATAGGAGACAACATCTTCCATGGATCTTCTATCATTTCCTTCCTGTAATACAAATATGGCCTCTGCTTGGTTCACCCCAGGCCTTTGGAGCATTACCTTGTGGTCTACCTGAAGGGGCAGCCCATTCCATCGGTCTTCCAAGAGGACTCCGATTGTAGAGGCCTCCCGGAACTTGGAATACCCTCTGATCAGGGGAGTTAACACCTTGTGTTTGATATTCTGATTTTGGATTCATATCTTGATATGTAGGTAATGTTAGAAACATCAAAATCGAAAGACAATTAATAAATAAGAAGCATCTGCAAACACGATCAACTCAAGCATTCAAAATTCAAAACTCTCTTGGCTAAAATGTAATGGCTTTTCATTATGGAAACATACAGCTCTTAGCACAAGGAAATTTCACAGTTTTGCAAGTATATAAATATATATACCAACTACTATTTAGTTCCTCCATTTTACTGAATTAATTAATCAAGTCTACTGGCATAGCACATCAGCAATATTCAATATCAAAAGTAAACAAAGCTCATTTAAGAAGGCAAGATTGGTATCAATTTATATCTATATCTATACCTGTATAAAAAGTATGGATGTTTCTTACAAAATATGATTTGCCTATTATATCCATGATCTACACCTAATTTAAGGGTAAAAAAGTAATATAATATATCTAACTATTTATAAATAATTATTTGTAAATATATTATATTATATTTACTTCAATAGCTTTGATATAATTGAACTCTATTATATAAAATTATCCCAAAATAATAACAAAATTATTTCTTTAGTATATTATATTTATTTCAATAGTTTTTTGACACGTATAATATATTATATTTAATTTTATAATTTAAATATCAAATTAATAGAATTGTGCTATTATAATTTTTCATTCACCCACATGAATTAAACCTCCATCAATTACATCCTCTATATAAATTACATTCGAATATTATTATATTTTCCGATATTATTATATTTATAAAGTGATATATATATAATAAAATATATATTTTTTAATTGACTATTCAAATATAGTATAGTAAAATCATTCAAACTTTAATAATTAATTTAAGTATATTAGTTGAATTGCGTGCAATGCACGGTTTCTCAGCTAGTGCCAGTAAAATACAAAAAATAAGAATAATTACTCGGGAGCATGTTGCGGCGTTCATGTGAACCCTAAGGAGTGATGCTATCCCTCCTTTTATCTCCAAAAAATGCTAACATAGGGTCGGTGTAATAATCAAAATTTTCCATAGGACTTGAAACTATGGAGTAGGTTCTAATTGCACATTTTAGAGATTGTGATTGGCAATGGTCTAATTGCGAAAGAATTTTTTTGGGAACGGTCTCTAGATATGGGCAACTATTAATTTCTGATCTTTGAATACTATAGCTCAACTCATTTTTAGATTGAAAATGGAAAGCATAAACCTTGAAATCTCTGAAAATGTAATCAAGGAAAAGGAAAAGAAAAGAGGGGAGAAAGGGCAGTCCGAAAATATAAATGAATACCAAAGCGGAGGTTGCCGAAAAAACTCTAGCGACGGCAGCATTGTATGTGCGAGAGAGATAGATGGGGGCTACCTAGTTGCATCAAGTAAAATGATTTAAAATGGCAAAAGGATTATTTATACTTCTCCTCCAAAAATCCTAATTAGAAATCGTGCATTTTTTTTTAATAGTTCATATCTTGCTTATTTGGATTTCGAATTGGATGAAATCAATTGTTATGGGTTCATATCAACGAGGACTATCCTGTAATATGTTTATTCATCTCGTTTCAGCAAGGATTGGACCATAAATAATTATATTCATAAATAGTCTCAATAACACAAAATTTGAGCCTTGTATGGAAAGGCTTAACTTTTTAGGAATAAGGCCTTAACAAAAACCGTTTGGATCTCCATTTTAGTTTTGGGATGGCATTAAAAATATATTTTATTTGTTAAAATTAAGTCCTCGAGTTATCGGAAAAAAAAAAGATTAAATTTAACATAAATGAAATTATATAGATCCAATTAAAAATAAAAATAAAAGTTGAATGTATGCAAACTCAAATACCTACACATAGTAATAACATGAAACACAAAAATTGAGGCTTAAATATATATAATTTATAAAAATTATAAAAGTAAAAGGACGATAAACTTTATAGTGTTAACTTAGGTATATGTATGTTCTTGAATCTTGATGAACATCAATATCCTTTCAATGTTAGCTCTACAAAATATATACCAATGTACTTAATTGACTCGAAGAAATATATATACAGTTCTGATTTGTGTGAGTAAAGAAAAAAAAAATTCAAAATGCCGTGGTATATACGTTCATTTTTAGACAATGTAAAAAGATAAATAAAATGAGTTTATTAGTTAGGCTAAGAGAAACTGATATTTTTTATAGCAGAAGTCAAAGAGGAGAACAAAAGGAGAAATACAATGAATAGATAAATTCAACGCAGTATATTAACTTTAAAGTTGGGATTTTCCAGGCTCTTGAGTGCTTCTTGTTTCTTTCCGATGATGTGAACTTGAACATGAAAGGATAGTTCTTCCCCTTGTAATTCCTCTTGTTCCTCTATGCCTAGGTCGTTGTGTTTTTATGTCTTGTTTTGTTCTTATTTTGTGTGTGCATGTTGAGTCTATAGCATATGAGTCATAGATTGACATTGGGCATATATGGACATAAGTTTATTGTTAGGCAGATGGAATTAATCAATCGCATGTGAAAGCAAAATATGACTACCCAGTGAGCTTTGAGCCCAAAGTAACATTTGCGACTTCTTTCTGTGTGTTTAAATTCCACCACCTCATTTGATGCTTACTTGCTTATGCCCTGTCAACTTGATTTCATGCATGCTTAGATGATTAAGGCAATTTCTTTCGTCGTTATTTTGCCATATTATTCACTGATAAATGCTTCCCATTGATGCCATTATTTGAGCCTGCTAATTTGTTCATGACCTGCATTCTGAAAAGCTCTCTTTAAAGAGTATCTTATGACTGGGAATGAAACCTTTTATGCTCGTATTGGTAGTATGTTTAAGCCAAATAGTGACAGGGTGCCAGAAATGGGCACAAAGAAAGAAAATAAAGAAAGGAAAAGTAAAAAAGAAAAAAAAAAGTTTATGAATAAAAATTGTTTCCCAGGTTGTTATGTGGGCACAGAGCTGCTAGTGTTGATTTTGCCCAAATGATATGAAAGGTAGCCAGTTCCTAAATATTCCCAACCTTGATCCGCATGCCCCATTACAACCCTCACAAGACCTTTTGATATGCATGCATGTGAATATAGTAAATTGTTTATACAGGGTGTTTGCAAGTTTGTTGATGATGATTTGGTGGAATTGTTGAGAGTAAACGCTTAACCTAAACACTCGAGAAAAAGGCAAGCTGAGTGCACACTTCAATAGTAGCCTGAGTTTGATTGATTCGATTCGCCTGCATCATTATGTTCAACTGTTATGCCCTTTATCAACTTATGATTCATATGCTGTGTTGCCTTGTTTTAAGTCATTTGAGTCTTCTGTTTTAGTTGTTTTGAGTTAAAGTTGCATTCATACTTGAGGACAAGTATAGTCCAAGTGTGTGGGTGTGATGAAGACTCAAATTCGTGCTTTTTCCTTTATCTTTTTACACCCTTTTTAAGTGTTTAGTATAGAGTCTAGTCTAGTTTTGGGGGTAAAGCTGATTGCAGGAGGTTGAGGGCACAAAACCACCACAATAGGCACAGAAAGGTGCTATTTATGCTGAGGGCACAAAGGACTGATTTGCCTGCCGAGGACCCAGTCAAAGTTGTTGCGAGAATTACGCAACAAGATCGCGGGACAGTTCCTATATGCACGTGGAGGTGATGTGGTGGTCAGTTCCGAGTCTTGGGGAGGTCTACACACGTTGGGAAGGAAGTGGGGACATCAGAAAGCCGTTGGAGATGCTAGGGTTTGTTGCTATCCCTCCTAAATTCAAGGAAGAACGTTGAGCATAAAATGAGGAAGTGGAGGAGTGCAAGAACCCCTGCGGGGGTGAGATATGGGCTGCGTGAAGCCTTAATTCAGTTGCTATAAATACTTTTATCTATTTTTCATATCAGCACGCGTGCACGGTGTCGTTTTTTTTGCACCTCAAGATACAATTTCCCGTTTTCATATTTAGTTTATGTTTTGGATATTCTGACTGCCTGAAGCTGGCGATTTTCCTGCGGAGAGGTAGTTCAGTTGTTTTTGTTGGCAAACTGGGGTTGGGCCCAGAAGTTAATCAAGTTATTTCCTTTCCAAGTAAGATGTCTTTTATCATTTCTTTTACTTTCGTTTCTATGTTTAGTGGCTAAGTATCCACTGTTCAAGTCAAGGTAATGGTCTAAGGGTAGAATATGTGCATGAGGTAATCGGACTTTAAAGCCTTAAGGGTTCACAATCTTAACTTGTTTTTCACTTAGACATAGGTAAAGGGTGGTTGAAGATGAAAGCGCGCATTTCTGATTAACTGGTGCTAGTGTTAGTTACGTGGGAGTGTATATGTGACCCATGCCTCGATACCCGCATAGTAACAAGTCCGGGGGTGACAGCCTTGGTAGTTGAGATTGAGTAGTATATGCAGGCACAAGACCGTGTCAAACCTACTAGAATCGGGTCGCTTTTGCCCTCAAAGCTGCTATGCTTGCAAAACCTTTGTGTGATTCTCTCCTTAGGTTCCTGTATAGTTAGGTCCCTAGGTGCCGATCGTATCATCTAGATGATATAATGTAAGAAGTGATTCGGGAGTGGCCGATCGTATCCATTTCCTATAACCGGTTAACCCTCAAAGTGACAATTACCCATATTTGGCCATAGGGATTCGGTTTTTGACCTTTCTGCTAGTGTGGGCACAACAGGTAGTAGTGGTAATTACATGTGTTTTGCCCGGGATTGCGCATACCTACCAAATGACATGATGCTTTGACTTGAGCACTTTTATTACTAATATTTTCTCTTGTGATTTCCTTTTCAGAATTTAGTTAGTTTAAGTTTATTAGCAAGGTTTTTAGAGTGACACTGAAGACCCAAACCAAAACTAAGAAAAGACAGAAGGTTAAAACACTCCTCGTGGGATCGACATCCATCTTCACTAAGCTATACTAGCCGTTGAGGGCAGATTAAGCATTTGTGGACCATTTGCCCGCAAGTGTATTTTGCACACCTAAACGACGGGTGTGCCACTGAGGAAATATGAATATTAAAATACAATCAATCAAATCAATTATGTACGATTTACCCTTATATAATTATTAGTATAGTTTAGATTGCGATATTAGAATGTTTACCTTTTAAGGTACATAGGGTAGAGTTTTATGGTTTTAATTTTGTAGGACACCTAACACAATTTCTCTTATACATCATTAAGTGTTTTAACTAGCAGATCATGCGTGGGTTGAGCCATGCTCAGTAGACCTACCCAGCTAGATCCGGGAAAAAAAAACAGCGCCAGAAAAAAGTTTCACGTACTCCACTAAAAAGTATTAGTCTTAATTCACTTTATTTAATTTATAGTTCATTAATTTCATTCTAGAATATATATTTATTTCAAAATTAGGGTTACATATTTCTACGTAGGTTTATTATTCACAATTATATTTTAAAATTGTTTCGAGAAGAATTAATTGTCTTGTGTAATGCAAGAGCCCACATGTTATCATCGGACCAGGGCATTGCGCGATTCACTAGATTTCAGAAAAATAAATTAATTCATTTTGTTTTTAGGGTTCACTTATTTCATTTTCGGGTGCGGACTTCTAATTCAACTGAAACTATAGAAGGTTAATCATCAAAAGGAAGCGAGTGAATGGAATGTTAGAGGATCTCCATGAGATGGACACTGCCTACATTGAAGATTCTCATATTGCAAACTTAGTTAACTTGAAAAGCCACTTGCTCAATATAGCTCACCATCCGCTAATGGAAGCATGACATCGACATCATCTACAAATAGTCCTCGATCGGGCTGGAAACTTCGACACCTTATGGTTAGATCAAAATAATTTATCAAAGCAAGAGGACATGCAGCTAGTTTGTTGTCTACCCATTATGCATTCAAAGAGTAAAAAAGTTCGTTTAATTTGTAATATACTAGCTAGGCTATAATTTGATACATCTTATGGACCTGTGATATTTCCATTAAACCGCTGTACCTTATGTTGGGAGATCATTTAGTTATATATAGTTTGACTTTGTCTAGAAATACAAAAATTGTAAAAATAGTAGTTTGACCAAATACTATAATTTTCAAATAATATAAAGTACATTTTTATATAACAAAAATTGTAGAAAAAAAGTGATCGAATCACACCCTCTTATTTAGCAAGCTAAGTGTGTTCCACTCTCTCTAAATCAGGCATTTTTGATGAATTATACATAACATGGAGGGTTTTAGACTATTTATTAAACACGGGATTTTTCACAGGAAATATTATCTTATAAATTCCATGAGGACTTATGATCAAGTACAAACCAAGGAAGGCAAATTACTGCAAATACTCTCGCTGTTGTAATGTATTCTGTGAGATAGTGATGGCATAACTCAATAAGAGAGCAGTGACTTACACGGTCCATGATGGTAAAACTCCAAGGGGTGCTCGTGTAAATCCTGCTAAGATTTCGATTCAAATGCTTGTAGTTATCGTCTTCTTTGTTGGGTATAGTGCTGCTGCACTTTGATAAATTGAGAGGATATATGATATGAATAATAATTCTTGGATTGATTGATGAAAGTTTAGATTACATAGGTATTTAAAGATAGCTTCTAACCATGAATCTAACATATTCATGAACCTACATTAAAGTGGATACATGGCTCTTGAACTAATACATGAATAGACAAATGCATGTATAATATAAATTCATGAACTATAATTAATAAAGCAAATTACTTTCAACAACCCTTCTTAATTTGCAATCTTGAGAACATCTCTGGACTTCTCAAATTTATCCACGAGGACAACTTTGGTAAGAAAATCTGTATGTTGCTCCTTCGTTCCAACAAATTCCAAAAATGATTTCTCCTTTGCCTTTCTCCATATTTCTTCTTTATCTGCTACTTCAAAACTTTGTGGTTCACAAGTAAAAAGAGCAAATTCAGATACCTCGTAAATTTCTCTCAAGGAACGGGTTTTTCTTATCGGAGAACTCGTACTTTCATCATCATTGGGAGATCTTTGTGGACTAGGAACTGGACTTTGAGGTGGAACTTCATGCTCAGTTTCATCCTCAATCTTTTCAGCTTCATAAAAATCATCTTGAGAAATCATTTCAGATGATTTTCCTTCCCAACGCCAAGCTGCTGCTTCATCAAATAGCACATCTCTTGCAATCACAAGTTTGCAAGTCATAGGATTATAAACGCGATAGCCTTTTGACTCATCGATGTAGCTAATAAAAATCAATTTTTCACTTTTTTCATCAAATTTATCTCTATTTGGTGTAGAGATATAGGAATATGCAATGCAGCCAAAAATCTTCAAGTGATCAACTACAGGTTTCTTCTTGTGCCATGCTTCAAATGGAGTTCGATTTTGGACAGCCTTGGTAGGACAACGATTTAGAATATAGATCGTTGTGCCTAAAATATTTTCGATAAACTTTTGCCAATCATCATGCTTCTGGCCATTTCAACGATTGTGCGATTCTTCCGTTCGGCCACGCCATTTTGTTGGGGACTTCTCCGGATGGTGAGCTGCCTCCGAATTCCATTATTCTTGCAATGTTCCATAAATGGTGTGTAGATAAACTCACCCCCACAATCAATTCGGAGAGTCTTGATTTGGTGGCTTCACTGCCTTTCCACATAAGCTTTAAACTTGAGAAATGCTTCAAAAGCCTCAGATTTTGCACTTAGAAAATAAATCCAGATCATTCTTGTGAAATCATCAATAAATAGAATGAAAAACCTTTTGTCTCCAAAGGATAGAGTTCTTGAAGGACCCCAAATATCTGCGTGAATCAGCTCCAATGGTTGTTTAGCCCTCCATGTTGCCTTTGGAAAAGGAAATCGATGCATTTTTCCAAATATGCATCCTTCACAAACTTGAGTTTCTGATCTAAGTTCCGGTAGCCCAATCACCATCCTTTTTTGTTTGAGAAGTTGTAGTTCTTTCCAATTAAGATGTCCATATCTCAAATGCCAAATTTGAGTTTGATCGATGCTTTCACCGACATAGACCACATTTTATTATAGATGCATAAACAAAGGAAACACCCTATTTGAACTCATCGAAACTGTAGCAATGATGCAGTTATTTTTCTTGTCAAGTATGGTGCATTTTTCATCATCAAAGAGTGCAGAATAACCTCTTTGTATTAATTGTCCAACACTTAGGAGATTGCTGGTTAGATTTGGCACAAAAACTACATCAGTAATAGTTTTTTTGTTACCTCCTTTGGTGTGAACAATGATAGATCCCTTTCCTTCATATCGATGAGTCTTTCCATCTCCAAGCTTCACTTCAGAAATGAAATCCTGATCAAGTTCGATGAAAAAATCTCTATTTCCAATCATGTGACTGCTACACCCGCTGTCCAAGTACCATTTTTCTTGTAGTTGCTTTTGAGTTGTCATACAAGAAAAAAGTTCGCCTTCATCTTTGGATAGATGTGCTTCATTTTTCTCTTCTTTATTCTGATGATAACAGTCCCTTTGTGAGTGCTTTGGATTCCTGCAGCGCTTGCATTTGAAGAAACAAGCATCTGTATTATGATTGGTCTTCTTGCAGATTTTGCAAAAAAGACCAGAATCACTAGCTTGATGATTTGGATTATGACTGCCATGACTGCGTCTTCCTCTTCCTCGGAATGATCCACTCCTGCCTCGAGATGGACTTCCTCTTCCTCGGAAAGAATTTCTTCTACCTTGTTGTTGTGGTCTAGAATTTGAGTTAGATAAACTCATCGACTCAAACGCTTGCTCTGGAGGCTGATTTGAGGATCTGCTAATCCTTCATGCACTTGAAGAGAACACATCAAGTCATGTAAAGTATATGTTGTTAAGTCCTTAGACTCTTCAATGGCAGCAACAATGTAATCATATTTCGATGGAAGACTTCGAAGAACTTTCTGGACAACTTTCTTTTCATCGATAATATCTACAAGACTTCTAATTTGATTTACGATTTCAGAAACTCGGGTAAGATAGATTTGCATAGCTTCACTGTCCTTTTTCAATAAATTATCAAAATCTCTCCAAAGAGATTGAAGTTTTATTGACGTTACCTTGTCGTTGCCATGAAACCCTTCTACCAAGATACTCCAAGCCTGTTTGGCTCTTTTGACACCATGAATCCTTGGATATATGGATTTGCTTAATCCTTGCTGAATAAATCTGAGAATAGCAGCGTCTTTCTTCACATTTTTCTTGTAGTCGTTTTGATGAGTTTCCATCCAAGCTGGATCGTTCCTTTCTTGTGGTGGTTCTGGAAATCCATCTTCCACTACATCCCATAGATCTTGAGACAAAAAGAGAGTCTCCATTTGACTGCTCCAATAATCAAAGTGTTCTCCTTGAAATATAGGGACTTGATTTGTTGTATAAGAAAACATGGATATGGAAGAAGCTTGGTTTGATGTCATCTAAACAACTAGGCTCTTGATACCACAATTTGTTGGGTACAGTGCTGCTGCACTTTGATAAATTGAGAGGATATATGATATGAATAATAATTCTTGGATTGATTGATGAAAGTTTAGATTACATAGGTATTTAAAGATAACTTCTAATCATGAATCTAACATATTCATAAACCTACATTAAAGTAGATACATGACTCTTGAACTAATACATGAATAGACAAATGCATGTATAATATAAATTCATGAACTATAATTAATAAAGCAAATTACTTTCAACATTCTTCACCACCCTCTATCGGATCGATGCCACCCTCATCATCACGTTCGGGAAACAGGTTGTTGAATGGCCAGAATTTGTTGGGACTTCTGTTGAGGAGAGTAGGGATGATAGTGAAATCAGCCTGAAAAGGCGGCCTCATAAATTAATCCGAGCCTTCAAGCCCGGCTGCATACGGGGTGCTGACCGCAAGATGGCAGAGTGTTGAGCCCATCAGATGGACAGATGAAGGGGTTGAGTTAGAGTCTAGAATCTCTGAGTTGAGGAGATCTTGTTTGAGGGTTATGATTTGCTATATTTGAAGAGATGTGTTGTTACTGCTGCTCCTGATCAACTCCAGCTGAAATGAGTATTGGGGAGTTCCACTGAGTTGATCATTGGAAAAATGTTGCAACATTAATAAGAATTGATTTATTCTTACAAGTTTGTCTGTTGCAGTTTAAAAAATATACCAACATTTCTTTTGTATGCAAGTTTGTTTGTTCTACATCTCTATGTTTGTGTGAAAGTGAAGTATATATTTTCTCCTTCAATTTGTGCTTTACTGAAATTGTGTTTTATCTGTTTGACTATTTGATACAGAGCTTTGAAGCTTATTACCAAGAAGCTGGTCGGGCAGTTCGGGATGGAGAATTAGCAGACTGTGGTAAGTATGCATTCATTTATATGACACAATCAGTTTCTTTGGAGCAGTCCTATATGCAAATCTATCAAGAATGCCTACTCTTTTGCCAAGTCAAAGAAGTAAAGAGCAGAAAAAGTAAGCATATTAAATGTTATCTGATGGTATGATAACAGAACAAGTACATATTCTTGTCTAAAGCACGAAACATATTTGTGTATGCCTCCCCATATATTTTTCTGAATAAATGCATATCCACACAATACGTACACAACATTGCTTATGAATTTGAGAATCACACCAGGACTCTTAATATGAATATGAAAGTCAGTCTGTATGCATTTATGTGTTAGTGTGTAAGGGCTGTGGGAATGGGGAAAGTAAGCTAACCTTGGTGCATCCCTTTTCATACTCTCTATTATCGCAACTACTCTGAAAATTTAACTCCTTACGCTGGTGACCTCAAAGGTATAATACTCTGATTAGTTTCAGTGACAAGACATGTATCAACAAAATGTAAAATGTCAAGACAACAAAATGCAAAATTTGAAGCCCATCTTTTTAATGTTTTCAGGTGAATGAGTTTGGGAGCAGCGTGAAGGAAATATGTTGGACATGCATTTGACATTTTGATTAATTAATTCGATCTTTTGGAGTTATTGTTTTAAGTTAACTATTTTTAACTTGATATTTTGTGGCTAATGATTAGTTAATTAAATTAATTTAGTAGTTGTGGTTTTATTAGTATTTCGAGTATGAAATAGTTTTCATTGTGTTGCACTATAATAATAATACTTTGCAATCATTTATTATTTTTCTATTTCAATTTCATTATTTAAAATTATGAAATAATTATATTTCATACCTATCATATATTTAAAGAAATCAAAAGTTTTTTAATCGTGGACAATTATACATTGTTATTTATAAGACCATGCATGCCATTTCAAATATTCCAATTCGGTCTTTAATTTCTAACAGGAATTTTCATTTAGTTCATGAAATTTAATTTTCTTTTTGTTTGTTTGTCGTAACTACACAAAATTGATCTTCTTATCTAATCAATTAACGCATGTGCATATTATTTTATTAATTTTTAAAATTAAACACAACATATAGAATTAAAATAATAATAATAATAATAATACAAATCTAAAAAAATAATTATTGTTTGTGCATCACATAGGAGAAATACTAATAAATAATTAAAACAAGTCGTAAACTCGCACACTAACCAAAAATCTTATTACAAATTGAAAAAAAATAAAGGGAGATGTAAGGTTTAATTACAAGGATATAGCTCAACTCATTTTTAGATTGAAAATGGAAAACATAAACCTTGAAATCTCTAAAAATGTAATCAAGGAAAAGGAAAAGAAAAGAGGGGAGAAAAGGCAGTCCGAAAATATAAATGAATACCAAAGCGGAGGTTGCCGAAAAAACTCCGGTGATGGCAGCATTGTATGTGCGAGAGAGAGATGGGGGCTACCTAGTTGCATCAAGTACAATGATTTAAAATGGCATAAGGATTATTTATACTTCTCCTCCAAAAATTCTAATTATAAATCATGCATTTTTTTTTAAAAAAATAGTTCATATCTTGCTTATTTGGATTTCGAATTGGATGAAATCAATTGTTATGGGTTCATATCAACGAGGACTATCCTGTAATATGTTTATTCATCTCGTTTCAGCAATGATTGGACCATAAATAATTATATTAAAAAATAGTCTCAATAACACAAATTTTGAGCCTTGTATGGAAAGGCTTAACTTTTTAGGAATAAGGCCTTAAAAAAAACCGTTTGGATCTCCATTTTAGTTTTGGGGTGGTATTGAAAATATATTTTTATTTGTTAAAATTAAGTTCTTGAGTACTTATCGGAAAAACAAGATTAAATTTAACATAAATGAAATTTCATAGATCCAATTAAAAATAAAAATAAAAGTTGAATTTATGCAAACTCAAATACGTACACATAGTAATAACATGAAACACAAAAATTGAGGCTTAAATATATATAGGTTATAAAAATTATAAAAGTAAAAGGACGATAAACTTTATAATGTTAACGGAGGTATATGTATGTTCTTGAATCTTGATGAACCTCAATATCCTATATATCAATGTAAGCTCTATGAAATATATACCAAGGTAATTAATTGTCTCAAAGAAATATATATACACGGCTCTGATTTGTGTGAGTAATGAAAAAAAAAAATTCAAAATGTCGTGGTATATATAATATATACATTCATTTTTAGACAATGTAAAAAGATAAATAAAATGAGCTTATTAGTTAGGCTAAGAGAAACTCATATTTTTGATAGCAGAAGTCAAAGAGGAGAACAAAAGGAGAAATACAATGAATAGATGAATTCAAAACGGCAGTATATTAACTTTAAAGTTGGGATTTTCCAGGCTCTTGAGTGCTTCTTGCCTCTTTGTGATGTGAACTTCAACATGAAAGGATAGTTGTTCTTCCCCTTGTAATTCCTCTTGTTCCTCTATTATCTTCTTCGCTGACTTCACCACTGAATCACTGCAAAATAACACTTTAATTGATTGTAGCGTCGGTATTTCACCGATTGCTGCAGGAATCTCCAACCTGTATAAAGAAGAAAGAGTCAGGTGCTCAAGGCATGGAAAGTGGGAGCTCTCTTCCATCATCCACTGTTCCAAACCAAGACAAAATTCCAAAGTCAAGGATTTGAGGCTGCGGAATTGGCCTTCAACTGTTTCCAATTTGTGAGTTTTGAAGTGGCCACCATATAATATGAGCTTCTGAAGAAGGGGTAATGAACCTATCTGCTCTAGCATATCTTCCCACCCTATTGAACAGTAACTTAGTGTCAAATCCAACTTTTTGAGGGAGTGAGGAAAGGTTATGTTCTGGAGAAAGACATCACTCCCCCGAAACATTGTGCATGTGAAAGATTCAAGTTTATGTAGAAACTCAAGATTGCTCACACAATAGTAATCACCATCATGTCTCCTATTTTCTCTTACTTTCTCATATCTTATTTTCAATCTCTTGATATTGGGAATTCTGTTAATCACCTTTTCTCCAAACTTGAAATTCCTTACTCCCTTGAGTGTTTCTAGATTCTCCAAGATAACAGTGTCAATGTCGTCACTCGGAGGATCTGGCAGATACAGATCTGACATGTCTAAGTTGAGACATTTTCCAAATCTCAATTGGTGCAATAAACACATGTCCCCAGGTCATAACAGCAACTCTTAGTGTCTGGAGATTCCAAAGAAAGTTCACTGCAACAGGGAATTCGGTTTTCGAAGAAGTAACACAAATAGAAAGATATCGAGAGTTAATTAACCCATGAATGACATTTTCTAAGCGGTACTTGGGGCAATTTATTTCAAACTTATCATTTGCATTTAAAATCCTTAATAATCTAACATTTGGCATCACTCTAACTCTATGATACCAAGATGTAACAGAACGAACATGAGATATACATTCCAAGGCATCATCATTCGAAGATCTTCGAGGATAAAACACGCGGCGTCCGTTATGTATGCCTTGAGGACTATGCTGCCCAATCACATGATAAAACCTTTCCTTTTCAGCTTCTTTCAAACAAAGGTCCCTTAACAAATCATGTATTTTGCAGAATTTTATGTCTCCAGTAGATCCCAATTTATGAATTAGAATAAGTTTTCTATCAATTAAATCCTTTAAGAACCCTTTTCCAATTGTTTCAAAGCTTTTGCCAATTTCTGGTTTTAGAAACCCTTCAGAAACCCATAGCTTGATCAGCGTCGATACACGGATGTTTTTGTCTTCCTCAAAAATTCCCATATAAAGAAAAATTGGCTTTAGATAAGCAGGCAAATGGTTATAGCTCATTTTCAATATTCTCAAGCAATACTCATCATTTTCTGAATTCACAGTTGAATTTAACTTCAGTTCAATCTGCTCCCAATATTGTTGTGAATGTTCAGATTTTGCCAGAAGACCTCCAATCACAACAATTGAAAGAGGAAGACCGTTGCACATTTTCACAATCTTCTTTCCAATTTTCTCCAGTTGAGGAAGAAAATTTTCTTCCCCAAAAACAGTTTTGGAGAAGAGATTCCAACTATTAAGCTCGTCGAGGAATTTCATATCAAGGCAAAAAGAGTCAGTCAAATGTGAAGTCAAATACGATTGCCTAGTTGTAACAATTATTCTACTCCCATTATTACTATCACCCAAGATAAATTTCATCTTCTCCCACACATCTATACTCCATATATCATCCATTATTATCAAATACCTCCGACCACATAGATATTTGTATAATTCTTCTCCTAATTCTTCCTCACTCTTATTACTCTCCTCACTCATCTTCCCAGTTACTTGAGAATGAATTTTAGAAATAATTTCATGTGTGCTATATTGTTGCGAAATTGTAACCCAAGCACAAATATCAAAATACTCCTTAGTACGTGCATTCTCAAATAATTTTCGAGCGAGAGTGGTCTTACCGATTCCGCCCATCCCTGTAATAGGCATGACTTGGCGATAGAGTGGTCCTCCAGTGAGCTTATCCAAGAGCTGAAGGAACACATCATCAAAACCCACCATCATAGTGCTCTTGTTCTTCATCTTCTCAGTGAAAGAAAAGCTTTTTCGCGGCGGCTGTTGAGCTTGGACTGCAGTAGTACTCTTCTCTTTCAGCATTTCCATCACCGTTTTCTTGATCAAATCTATATCTTCTATCACTTTCTGCAGATCTTGATAGAAGCTTCTCCGACGTCTGATTTGATCTTCTCCCTCAACATCAACATCTGCATTACCCATCTCCAATGAAGATTTACCTCGACAGAAATTGAAGAACCTGCTCCAACGGGAAATTGAAGATCTACGCAGATGAATTGCGTCCACTATATATGATTCAATAACATCTTCAGCAGCATAAGCAGCATCAGCTATGCGCCTCTCCAAGAAATCTGCTTCAACGCTGTAGGAATGAGGGGAATCATAGTCCTCCAGAAATTCTTGAAAAAAGGTAACATTTTGAGTGAGAGATTGAACTTGTTGGTTGTTTATAGAAATTGGGGGGGAAGGATGACGCTGTAGCTGATCTACAATTTGCATAACAGAAACCACAGCTGCATAAGCCGCCATGATATCCAACTTTGAAGTTGCAGAAAATTAATCACAAACAAAGGAATATAGAGTGACAGGCTGATCGAAATAGATGAGATAATAATTGAGAGAGATGTAAGAAGAAAGAAATACGCAAAACAATATTTAAGATATGCTGCAGGTCTGGGCAACTCCCTCAATTATTCTTTTTTTTTAATTGCTATGTTTTATAGTGTTCGATGATATAATAATAGAACCACTTGATTTAACTATTTATCTTTGTACAATAACTACTCATGAAAAAGTTTAAATATATGAGTAGCTAATGTTGATGTCATCGATTCGAATGATTTGAAATTGTGGGTTGAAAAAAAGGGTTATATATTACTAAAAAAATTAACCACCATCTTTCAGTAAATTTAAAATTAAAACATAATTTTTAAAATATTACCATAATAACTTACTTTTTTAATTTGTAGGAAAATAAATACTTTCGATCTGTTTGCTTGATTGGACCCTGCACATGCCCCCAACTACTTCTACCAACTAGTTTAATTTGAACATTTTTGCCCCAAAAAATTAATTAATTACTTTTAGAATTTCTTAATCGCCTCCTCAATTTTAGCATGTGTATACAAAATTAATACAGCTATTTCAAATATGGGCGCTGCTCTCATATCAGATGGCCTTGCTATCTGATGGGACCCCTGACCAATAACGGTACTAAAGAAGTAAATTTCATATTACTTACCTATATTTTTCGGGAAAAAAAAATCCCGTGTTTAATCCTTGTTATGCATTATCCGTCAAAAAGACTTTGATGGATAATCACAACTTTGGTATAGTAATTATAGGATGATGACCGTCCTTCCTATGCCATTTTTTTTTCATATTATTGTACTATACTATAAATTAAGTTAATATGTATATTGTCTGATTTGATGATACCCAAGTCGGGAAATCTCATATGAAAGAAAACAAAATAGAAGTCAGAAGATTAGTACCAGCACCATATTAATTAATCATATTAAAATGAGAACTAACTAAAACTTAATTGGGAAGAGGCAAAAAAGTTAATTGAAAAGTTCATACTCAACAGGTGTTCATGTGTCATGTACACTATATATATTAATAATAGGGAATAAAAAAACAAAGAAATTAAATATATTGACCAAGACATGCAGACTTAAATTAAATATTGACTCACAAAAATTATAAAGTCATATTAAAAAAAGCGGGGGACAAATTGCAATTTGAGCTCTACATTGTTGAATTATTTTTTAAAAATAACTCAAAACAAAATTATTAATAAAATATTAGCATTTTCTTAAAGCTTTTGCAAATATAATATAAATTTATTAAATAAGGAAGGATTCTTGATCACGAGCTTTAACTTAGTATCGAGAAGGGTAATCACAACTTTGGTATTGTAATTATAGGACGATGACAATCCTTCCAATGACATTTTTTTCCATATTATTGTACTATACTATAAATTAAGTCAATATGTATATTGTATTTAGAACTAACTAAATAATTACATATGAAAGAAAACAAAATAGAAGTCAAAAGATTAGTACCAGCACCATATTAATTAATCATATTAAAATGAGAACTAACTAAATCTTATTTGGGGGAGGCAAACAAGTTAATTGAAAAGCTAGTAGCTATTGTTTACCTTCGTTGATTAGTCTAGATACACAAGAAAATATAATTAAAAAAACATCAAGTGGAGGAGGTCGATGCAACCAATTGCTATAATGTAATTATTTATTTCCGATAAGATGTAACTAGATTGCCGACTGTCCCTTGCAATTAATTATGAGTTAATCCAACTAATTAATTTGTCAATATTTTAAGAAGTTAATTATGTCAGCAGGATCTCGAGAAAAATAAACAATACAATATATGGTTTGTTCAGTTCTATGTTATCCCATGAGGTAGTGCCCCTAGTGTCACAATAGATCTAATATCACATTAAATTACAATGACCTATTGTGACACGTAGAAATTTCACATTAAGTCTATTGCGATAGATAGGTACTACCCCATAGGGTAGCATAATATATGAAAATTTTTAGAAATATATATTTTTAATCTAACTTGAATTATGTATGGAATAGGGATACCATTTCACATGCATAGAATAGTGTTTTGTACGCACTAAAAAATGTCATGTGCACATTTCAAGATGTATTTTAGAGGGAGAAGAGTACCCTAAATTCGTCGTTCCTGTGATTTATTTTAGTTGGATGCGATTGATTTCAATTAAATAAATAAAAGAAATGTCCATGATCCCCACCGCTGAATACGTTTTGACAATGTCCACCCCCATGTTTTTTAATATTTTATGGTCAGTGAGCCTCATATTACATTTGTTAGTCCATTTGATATGTTACTGGATGGCGCAGCCTGTTTGTATATGAATATCATGGCTGATGCTGATAAAAAATTATTGGATATGCTGTTTGTATATGAATATCATGGCTGATGCAAGAAAACAAGAACACTTTGTCCTGTTTAATCTAGTAATTAGGATGCAACAATTGCACCTCTCCACTCTATTCGCTTTGAGCATTCAAGATTGCTGGTTCGAGCTGTGCAGCATGTCCAGTGCAGATATATGAGTACTTGTCGTAGCATTCATGTTCCGATCCCGGACTGAGTATGTACAGCTCTTTAAACCCTCTTCTTCTCACTGTCACTGAATTTCTCCTTCACTGTTCACAACAGATGATGGCATTTTAATGGTTGGTTCAAAAACTCATAAAATAAATATTTCAGTATCACGTATTAACAGATTAAGGTGAAGTATACCCAAACTCTCGAATAAGTTGTTGGTTTTTCACGTGTAAATTTCATATTACTTCCTATGTTTTTTCGGGGGGAATCGTGTTTAATAAGATAGTACGATTTATTTTTTTACAGTTTTTGTTATCAATAATATATTTTATATCATTTGAAAATTATACTATTTGGTTACAGTACTACTATTTTTTTTCTATTTTGACAATTTCCTAATTTTTGCATAACTTTTTAAATATAAATATATTTTATATTATTTAAAAAGTATAGTATTTGGTCAAACTGCTATTTTAAAATATTGAATATATTCCAAAAATAATACATAAATTGTAAAAATAGAAGTTTGACCAAATACTATAATCTGCAAATAATATAAAATACATTTATATATAACAAAAATTGTAAAAAAAAAAATGAATCACCCCCTCTTATTTAGCAAGTGTGCTTCACTCTCTTTAAATGAGTCATTTTTAATGAATTATACATAAGGGTTTTAGACTATTTATTAAACACGGGAAATTATTTAAGATAAATTCCATGAGAACCATGAGGACTTATGATCCAAGGAAGGCAAATCACTGCAAATACTCTAGCTGTTGTGATGTATTCTGTGAGATAGTGATGATAAAACTCAATAAGAGAATAGTGACTTACACGGTCGATGATGGTAAAACTCCGGAGGGCGCTCGTGTAAATCTTGCTAAAATTTCGAGTCAGGTGCTTGTAGTTATCGTCTTCTTCACCACCACCCTCTACCGAGTTGATGTCATCCTCATCATCACGTTTCGGAAACAGGTTGTTGAATGGCCAGAATTTGTTGGGAGTCCTCCTGTTGAGGAAGGGAGGGATGATAGTGAAATCACCCCGAAACGGTGGCCTCGTGTAGTAATCCGAGCCTTCAAGCCCGACTGCATACGCTGCATCCGGGGTGCTGACCGCGAGATGGCAGAGTGTCGAGCCCAGTAGATGGACAGATGAAGGGGTTGAGAGAGAGACTAGAATCTCTGAGTTGAGGAGATCTTGTTTGAGGGTTATGATATGTTTTATTTGTGTGTTGTTACTGATCAACTCCAGCTGAAATGAGTCTTGGGGGGTTCCAGTGAGTTGATGAAGGGTCCATGCATTGGGAGACCAGCTGGTACCATTGGCATCATCTTTACTTTTCGATGAAATCTTTCAAAAATTCGGGTACTGCAAGAATTGGATTCGATAGGAGTTCTCCGTGTTTGTTTTCAGAAATGAAAGAAACAAAATTTGAAGGAAATGTGGGAGGTGTGGAATCATCTCCGTGTTAGCTGCAAGCTGTTTGCGGAAATGGCAATGAGAAAAAAAAAGACATAAAGATGGGGAATTTATTGGATTCAGAAAATATCGAGTAGAGGGTTTCAAGTGAAATTGAGCCACTGAGGTGATGGATGTTAGTCCAGTTTTTCATAAGATGATTGAGATTGTGAGGTGTGATAATGGCTTGCTTTTGATGGAGGAAAAGTTGGAGACTGCTGGTTTCAGATATAGTGAGGAGGTTGTTGTGAATGTGCTGAAGAAGTGCTTCAAAGTTCCTCATTTGGCTTTGAGGTTCTTCAATTGTGTGGAATTTAGGAAAGGGTTTCGACGCAGGACCAAATACTTCTCATATGAAGATAAATGGGAGTTTGGTTTGGTTGAGGAGTTGTTTCAAGAAATGGAGAAGAGTTCTTGTGAGAAGAATGTTAAGACGTGGACTGTTCTTGTGTCGTACTATGGCAACGCAAAGCATATTAGGAAAGCCTTGTTGGTGTTCGAGGAAATGATGAAAGCTGCTGTTGAACCCGATGCAGTTGCATACAGAACAATGCTAGAAAGGCTGATCTTGCATGGAGTTCTACAAGGATATGGTACATAATGAGGTGAACTTAGACATTGATTTGAATACACAATTACTAAAGTGCTTTGCTTTGTTGGTTTAATGCTAAAGAGTTTTCTGTATAGCAGGAAAATCACAGAATCTTTAAAATTAGTTAGAGGTTTGAAGAGTGGAAATGTCTCACTTGAAACTGGGATGTTTAAAACATTGGTGAGAGGGCTTTGTAGCAGAGATAGGATTACTAATGCAGTGGAGATTCTTGAAATGATGAAGCAGAGGAATGTATTTGATCTAAACATATATGGAAGGAATCCTAAATCAAATCTCTGAGGCGTTTGGTCTTTTTCAAGAGGCAAAAGAATATGGAAATGTCTTAGTCTCTACGTGCAAAAATTTGATGCAACACCCTTTCTGGAAAGATAAATTTCATAATGAAATGATCCAATTGGGAATGCAATTAGATAGTATGACTGTAACAGCTGTTGCAGCTGGTTATATTTAGATGAGATGGGAAAAAAAAACCAACATTAAAATCGTATACAATTTTCATAAAGGATCTCGGTAAAGTTTGCAAACTAAGTAACCGTCGGAGAAGAAAGGAGAGATACCTATTAGGAAGTTACAGAGATGTTCTACCTTTTATGCTATAAGTATAAACGAAATAAATGAAGATCATTGCAATCGATCAGAACTTACACAAAAGTCGCAAACCAATCCAATTCTCTGCAGAGACAGTCGGCTTGCTTTGTGAAGTCTGAAACGATACTTAATACACAAGAACTTCACCAAGTTTTATCATCCTCAGATGGATTGATGCTTAGTACAAGAGAATCTAGAGAAACTCGATTTCCAGTTTACTTTTCATCTTTTTTTTTGTCTTGCAGTACCATAAAATGGGAAGAAGTCTAAGCCCAATACTGCCTCGGGAGTTGGAGAATCTTGACAAGGAAAATTCTCAGAAACGATTGTCAGCCATACATATGGTGAGTTCTCTACTGAGATATTTGGATCCAAAAAGTATAACATCTGATCTGGAGCTGGTGCTGCTTATGAAGTACTGCAAAGTGCAAAGAGAATGTGTAATGAATGTAGGTTCAGCTACTAAATCTCATATTACAGATGTTAGTCCATCTGTTTGTGTATGAATATCATGGCTGATGCTGATAAAAAAATATTGGATTTCCACTTTCGTTTATTGAACTAATATGAACTAATATATATATAGAAAAAGGTACATTAGGAGTTGATTACACCAGATGCTTACAGGTTCTGCGAAAATATCAAAAAGCTAATTCTTCATGTACCTGGCTCATTGTGCACGGGCTCATCAGTTGAGTCACTGAATGAGGAAGCTAGGTATTCAGCAAGGCTTTGCTGAGAAATTGATGTCTTTAGACATTCAGTAGAAACTTTAGCTTTTTTCATAGTAATGGTTTTCAAGAGCCAGGACTTACCAGTGTCTCCGGCACGAGTAACCTTCAGAATAACAGGAGATTTATCATTTCCTTCCTGTAATACAAATCTGGCCGCACCTTAGCTGAAACAGATTCATGTGACCCTCCTCTCCTACCACTCGTTCTCAAACCTTGAGCATTACTTAGTGATCGACCCCTGCCTCTACCAGAGTCAGCATACCTGTTGTACCTCTGACCTCTTGACATCTTTGATGGGGTATAGTTAATACCTCTGCCTGGTTCAGCCCAGGCCTTTGGATCATTACCTTGTGGTCTACCTGAAGGGGCAGCCCATTCCATCGGTCTTCCAAGAGGACTCCGATTGTAGTGGGCTCCCGGCACTTGGACTACCCTCTGATCAGGGGAGTTAACACCTGGTGGTTGATATTCTGACTTTGGATTCATACCTTGATATGTAGGTAATGTTAGAAACATCAAAATCAAAAGACAATTAATAAATAAGAAGCATCCGCAAACACGATCAACTCAAGCATTCAAAATTAAGAACTTTAGAACTTGGCTAAAATGTAATGGCTTTTCATTATGGAAACATACAACTTATAGCACAAGGAAATTTCACAGTTTTGCAAGTATATAAATATATAAATCAACTACTATTTAGTTCCTCCATTTTACTGAATTAATTAATCAAGTCTACTGACATAGCACATCAGCAATATTCAATATCAAAAGCAAAAAAAAACTCATTTAAGAAGACAAAATTTGTATCAATACCATTAGAATACCAAAAAAATAAAAACTCGGGAACGTATTTTGGCGTCCATGCATGTGAAACCTGAAGAGTGATGCTATCCCTCCTTTTATTTCCAGAAAATGCTACCACAGGGTCAGTGTAATAATCAAATCTTGGAGAAAAATATTGAGTTGGAGCTGAAGAAATGCTATCGCCTTCAACCAAAGGGTTTGAAAAGCCAGCAGATGTCAATCCCAATCTATCAGAGTTGCATCAACTGTCAGGCCAGCTGCTTCCATTCTCATTGCCTTCAGCCTTTCCCTTCTTTTCTCAGACGAGTCCATGATCACTAGATGCTTAAAAACAATTCATAATAAATTTGCTGCGGAAAGAAACTATATGCAGAGATTAATTACTCTCTACTGATTCAATCAACTATTTTTGTGGTAATGTTTCTCTTTATGCTACCAGGTTTGGATTTATGTCATTCGTTCCAAAACTTATACTAGTAGGTTTTCACCAAGTTTTCGAATTGTTTTTCCAAACACAACTCCTATGCCATTCACAAACCACAATCACATCAAACTCTTAATGCATGCTTAAATCTCAGTCAAACTCTTAAGGGTAATGACTCCAAAGAAATATAGATTTGATTAGAATACCAAATTTTGAAAGGAGAATAGAATTTCAGAATTCATAAAAAATAGATCGCAGAAGTGAATAAAATAATCTTTTTAAAGAAACAGAGAAGGAGTTGAAGTCTTTTAAGTTACAGTTACTGACGAGTCTTGATTGAGTCGAGTTATGGCGTCGAAGCTCGTCGTGCCCGTGAGTCGAGCTGGGGCTGGGCTCACGTCCAGTTTTCAGACACCGCCGGAGAGCCTTAGCTAATTCTCAGTGTCATCAGCGCATGGAAGGGTTGTCTCGCCGGAGTTGGGTGGTGCAAGAAAGGGAAGAAGGAGAAAGGTATTTTGTTTCAAATATCAGAATTTAGAAATTGATGAACGATTTATGGTTGCTCAAAATTTAAGTCATAAAGCTGCTATTAGTCAAGTGAAACACAACAAACTTTTGACTGCCAAAAACTTTTAGAAACCATTTACTAATTGAAATTACACCATTATTAAAACAAATCTAAATTTAAGCAAAGTAGGAATATAACTTTCAACAAAATGAAACATCAAAACGTAAATCTTGCCATAGGACTCGAACTTGGGTGCAGGTAAAGCCCGTGACTTCCAGGCATGACAACAGCAACTATGGAGTAGCGCATTTTAGAGATTGTGATCGGAGATGGTTTAATCGCAAAAAAATTTCTTGGGGAACGGTCTCTAGATATGGGCAACTATTGATTTCTGATTTTCGAAGAGACCTCATTCCACCTTCTCCAACTTTTACAATATTTCTCAGATTCCATAACTCTCGGATGACCAATAAATTGAGTTTGTGAAACCCTTCATTAGAGATTACCATTTCATGACCAGTGTATGCATTCTGCAATTTGAGGTTATATAATTGAGGAAGCTTCTCTAGT
Source organism: Perilla frutescens (assembly GCA_026008535.1). Classification (NCBI taxonomy): domain Eukaryota; kingdom Viridiplantae; phylum Streptophyta; class Magnoliopsida; order Lamiales; family Lamiaceae; genus Perilla; species Perilla frutescens. The sequence continues at coordinate 450,477 of BRKX01000002.1, forward strand.
ATCGGTATGGGGTCTTCATCAAGACAGCTATTAACCAAGCTCAAGTAATGAATCTTCCGAGGGAAATTAGTAGCACTTGGTAACCTTATAAGGCGCCCCTCCAATTTGAGTTCAATGAGATTCTGTAGAAGGCCAAGCTCATCTAAGGAAGGCATGCTTCTAAAACGAAACCCTCTGAAGATAAGGCTTGTTAGCTTCCTTAACTCAGCCAATGATGCAAAGAGCTTGCTTACATTTGAGCTCCCATCCACTTCTTCAATGCCCAATCTACGGAGCCTAGTCATCTTATTTTTCATGTCCGACACCTCATATGTCCAATCATTAACTGAGATATAGGTCAAGGTCTCAAGTTTCATCAGTGCATCTATCTTCAATGTCTTCTGACAAATTATATCAGACATATAGAGGTGACGAAGACGATCCATTTCCCATAAAATATCTGGCACTTCCACCATAAAGTTTTGGGCTATATCCAGAACCTCGATCATGTTCAGGCGGTGCAACGATTGCGAGAGCTCTTGTATGTAATTGTTTCTCAACCCCAAATATCTTAATTCAATCAAATCACCAACCGTTTCGGGTAAAATCTCCAACCCAAAACCTTCCATATCAAGTATCTTAAGTTTTGCATAATGTTTCCAATAAGATGGATGGCAAACACTCGAGTAACCACCACCACCGTGGAAGAAAAGAGAAACAACATGCTCATCTTGATTCATGGAAGAGTAATTGTAATTGAACTTGTCGTCTCTGCTACAATGGATAACACGATGATGACAAGGTTCATGAGAGGCTCGCTTACTGACATCTTTATTTAGGATCTCAAAACCAATTTCATCCATGGCCTTCGTGATGGATAGCCTGTGAAAGTGGACATTAATGCGAATCGTTTTTGTTAAACGACTAGGCCTGGTCTCATCCACATTTTCAATAATGGATTGTTGGCTTAAATTATAGAAACCAAATCGAATTTGATCTTCTAGCAGTCCTCCTGCAGTACATATTTGTATCAACTTTTTTTTCCTAATAATTGTACCTTCCTTAAAGAAGGCTAGATGCAAGAAACATGGCTTCACTTCTGGATTCATATTGAGGTAAGCCGACTCCAATGCCACTAAAGTTTCACTCAATTCTAAATCCATTGAAGATTCCATAACTTGTTCCCATTCACTCCTAGATCGTCTCTTCTCTGCCCAATGTCTCCCCACCTCTTTTATGGCTAATGGCAGACCGCCACATTTTCTCATCAACATCTCTCTCCCCTTTTTCTCCAACTGCTTTGGGAATCCTTCATGATCGCCACTTCCAAAAAATGCGGTTTTCAATAATAATTGCCAACTGTTATCACCATCAAGATTTTTCATCATATGCTCATAATCTCCATCTGGGTTGCAGCGTATTTCGTGACTACGAGTTGTGAACAACAATCTACTTCTTTTGTCTGCTTACATAAGAATAATTCAATATATAGAAGGATAGATGTTCAAAAACCTATCTATATATTAACTAGAAAGTTAAGATGGTTAGACTAGCTAACTACATTGTATGATTTAATCAATTAATATAGTCATTCATTTTTTTAAGATGAGCTATAGTAATGTAATTTTATGTTCCTTTTTATATTAAGACACCACCAAGTTTAGTCTTAAATATAATTCACTGTACCAACAAATTAAAATTCAGTTTCAAACTAACTAAAAAAACAAACGCGATTTAACGACGGATTATATTTTGTTGTTAAAATAATAACAAATTAATGACGGATTAAGATTGAATACTTAATATAAAAATTCATGTGATAAAAACAATTATTTGTTTGTTTGATAAAATTTCAAAAAGTACATGCACAAATATACTTATAAGTTAACTATATATATATATATATATATATATATATATATATATATATATATGAAATGAGAAATTAATTAATACTACTGAAAAATGGGCTACGGGGTTCTTATTGAGTGTAAATATACTCATAGGTTAACAATATACATGGAAATGAAATGAGAAATTAATGCTACGAAAAAATGGTCTACGAGGTTCTTATTGAGTGTAAATTGCATGTTATTATTTGATATAGTTTAACGGATGTACATATATTTTGTTATTATTTAATCAAGTTCACAAATATTTCAATTATTATCAACTATATATAATCTATATTATTTAAATATAAAATGAATAAAATGGTACCGTTCATCGAACGGGAGAAATGCTATTTTGACATTAATAATAAAAAATTAGTTTCTAAAATTAGTAATGACTTTTGGAGGGAAAATTAATTTTAGCAAAGATTTTGTTATTAAACTGATAAAGATAAATAGGGGAGATTTTATCTTAGTTTTCCACACAAAATCGTATTAGTAAAAGCAATAGAAGTTTTCGGTCAAGTTGAGAAGTTTTCCTTAGGTTTTAGATGATCTTTTATTTAAAAATTCTCTTTACTCCACAAAGAGATGTTTGTTTTAAATCTTAGGTTTTCAGATACCTCTAACACAAGAAGTCCTATGTTATAGATATATATGAATTTATAAAGTTGCTAGGTCAGTTTAAAATACAAATTTTAGAAACGAAAGTGGAATTAAATTTGTTAAAAGCAGTTGCTTCTAACAAATTTCATGTTTGGTCCCATTAGAATACGGTCAAAACACTTTTAGTCTCAAAAGTTATTTTTTGATCTCAAATGATATTTTTTCGACAATTTTGGTCCTATAAGATCTTTTTCCGACAATTTTAGTTCCAAACTAACAGAGAAAGTGTGGGACTAAAATTGTCGGAAAAGATCTTATGGTACCACAATTATCGAAAAAATATCTTATGTGATCAAGATTGTCGAAAAAATATCATTTGGGACCAAAAAAATGACTTTTGGGACTAAAAGTGTTTTGACCTTAATGGGACCAAACATAAAATTTACTTTGAGAATTATTAAGGGAGAAAAAAAAAAAAATAGTTTCTGGGTGGTAGATTCTTCAAGGTTTAAATTTTATATTATAGATTTACGTAGTTTTTGTTTTTGTAGATTAGTATTTTTCAAAAAAAAACTAGTATGAGTTGACTTTGAAGCTATGAGAATAAGTTTTCTCAGATAGTTCGAGGATATTTGGTTTTATTTCCGACTTTAGTTTGCAATTTTTAATATTTTCAATTTAATTTTCAAGATTTATTGGTATTTGGAAAAAATGATAATGAATATTTAATGTTTTGAGTTATAAGTTTGAAAAATGAAAATATATTTGTTTGAGTAATTTTTTCAATTTAAAATTATGATTGACATGAAAAGATAAATATTGTGTGGTTAAGATTGATTGATGAATATTTAAGTTATGGATCCCACTTTAATGATAAATATATGATGGGAAAATGGTAATTTCGGTATCCTATTTTTGACCTCTCAGTACCCGACGTATTATTTCAGCCAAAATGATACCTTAACAATACTTATTTTAACTATTTTGGTCCTAATTGCTTGGACTAACATGTTCATGGATCATTTTTATAATTTTTGAAAGTTCAAGGACTAAACTTTAAATTAAAAATATTATATAATTTTAATTTTTTCAAAAAATTATACAATTTAATTTATTTTAAAAAATATATAATTTATTTTTTAAAAAGCTTAATTTTTTAAAAAATCTATGATTTTAATTTTTTAAACGATTATAATTTTAAATTTTAAAAAAATTATATATTTTAATTATTATAGAAATAAAATAATTTTATTTTTATAAAAATTATATATTTTTATTTTTATAATTTTTAAAATTATATGATTTAATTTTCTTAAAACTATTTAATTTAATTTTTAAAATTTATGTAGTTTTTAGTTTTAAAAATATATACAATTTTATTTTTAAAAATGTGTGTGTGTGTGTATTTATTTAATCTTCAATTTTAAAAATATATTTTTTATTTCTAACAATAAAGATTAGATAATTTTATTTAAATTTTCAATTTTTCTACCTTAACGTTAAGAAATCGTACGAATAAGCCAAATATTTATTGTTAGGGTATCATTTTAGCCAAAACAATACATATGATACCAAAATTGATAACATGCCAAATATAGGGTGCCAAAATGGTCACTTTCCCAATATATGATTGAATATATAGATGATATATGATTGGACAAACATGAAAATTGAAATTGAAAATTAGTAAAATAAACATGTTTTCGGTGATTTTAATAGTTAAAAATTTGGAATTTTCATTTAGAAGTGGAAATAAACAAACAAGCCCTAAGCTTTTCGATTTAGAAGATTCAATTGTTTTTAGATATTAAGTACCTCAATTATTAATGTTTAGCATATATTATATGGTATTATCATTAATTTTGCCTTATGATCACGTGAAGTGCAAGAGGGGTATTTTTATTCAAAATATGGTGGGGTTTTATCTCTACAACGTAGTTTATTGTGCATGCTTAAACGATTTTTGTGAATATTATCTGTAATATAAGTGATCTCATGTTAAGTTTAAGCAGATGATTAATACATGTAACGCATACTATTTATGTGATCTCATGTTAAGCAGGAGCAGATAATTGCGTATTAAGTACGTGCATATATACCATGTAGTTACATGTTAAATATGCATGAACAAATGATCTCATGTCAAGCATGCATGAATAAATGATCACGTGTTAAGCTCATCCGCTAGAAAAAGATTACGATATGATGCTCACCCCTACTATTTGTAGTTTTGAAGTTTGAGAGAGGTTGAAGCAGTCGTTGAGATTCAGAATGATTGTGACAAAGTTTCCAACACTTTTATTTTAAATAGTTTATCTTATTAATTTTATAATTTTCGTTACAATTATGGTATAGTATATCTATAGGATTTGAAGTTTATTTCATGAATATAGGTTGGTTTATTTGCAATCAAATATGATGTATGATTTTCCAATATAAATGCTAAGTTCTTTTGTCAATTTTGCAAATGAATTTATTATATATTTAAGCTTTTTGAATTTTTGTTTTGTTTCAGAGAGGTGATTATAATTACTTGAAATTTATTTATGTAAAAGAGGTTTAGTTTCTTTTCATGATAAAAGTAATTAATAAATAAAGTTTTTAGCTATTTTCATGATAAAAGTATTACAATATTCATAATTCTATATTTATTATTAAGAATTCTTATTCATATTTATGTTTAAACAACATCCAAATTAAAAGGACTAATAATATTTTTTTTAAATAAAAAAATGGCTACTCACATAGTTTAGTAAGCGAGAGTGTGGCTATTTTTCTACTTTGGTAATAATTCAGTAGGATTAACTTAAAATATAAGTTTTTCCACATTATATTAGATTGTTCTTGGAAGATAGCTAAGATAGTTATATTATCATTTCAGTACGTGGATGGAAAAATAAGGGTGTTATGTTTTTTAGAAAGTGTGAAAATAAGTTATAAATGGGATGAACGTTGTTTTATGTCACCTGAGATCCAAAGCTCAAAATTATTATTTTTTATTTCATTTTTTTCTTTTATTTTATTTTCTTTTGGTTTAGTATAATTTTACATTATTATTTAGGGTTTATTCCACACAATTAGGATTTATAATTATTTTTAATATTTAATTTTCATTTTTTAGCTGATATAATTGAATTTTGAGGTTCATTATTCCAAATTTAGGGTATATAATTTTTTAAAAATTCAATTTTTAACAATAAATATCAATTATTATTAGTTATAATATAATAAATTGTATTTTTATAAAAAATATTATACAATTTTAATATTGACCCATACAATTTGAGACTAGAGGATCTCTACTCGTTTTATTTGTTGCAGCTAATTAATTAACACACTTAATTGAGGATGCGTGAACATACCTTGGGGAAGAGTTCGGAAGACATATTGCAAGTATGTTACTTCAGACACGTCGTCGAGAACTATGACATATGGCTTGTCCTGCAGGTGCTGGTGAAGCATCTGTTGGAGGGCTTTATTCTCCATTTTCTCAATCAGCATATCATCTCTTTTACTGTCTATGAACTGTCGTATGAGTTTGATAAGTATCTCCTTTCGACTTAATTTCCATGAAGAAAGACATACCCAACCACGGCACTCAAATCCATCCACGATCTTCTGATGGTTGTAAAATTCTCTAGCAAGAGTTGTCTTCCCGCTACCGGGTAGACCCCGGATGCATATAGTAGTACTTTCATCATCATTGCGGAGCAGCAATTCGACGTCCTCCTTCAACCCCACCGCATGATGATCTGATTCTGAATATGTAGGAGAAGGGCCCTCCAATTCCTCTCTCACATTATTTATTTGTGACGTCTCATCATCAGCTCCGAATTTCCGCACACGCTTTTCTGTTTCTTGGAGCCATTTACGGATGGGCTTGATCTCATCGAAGAACTTTAAGAAGCTAGCCAAGAAATCGATAGTATACACCTGGATATGTGTGTATATATATATATATATATTTAATCATATACAGTTACGTAAATTCTTGATCTCGATCTATATGTGAAAAAAATAAATAATAATAATCTCACTCTTAAGTCTCACCACGCGTTTCCTACTCATGCAGCTGGGATCGAACATCTGAAGGAATAAAATGAAGGGATCTGAATCTTGAAGATGGAAGAGGAGTTGGACATCGTGAGCCATCTCCAGAACGTCAGACATGAAATAATGCAGGTGGCCTTGATCTTCCAATTTGGTAAGTATAAATCTCAGATCATTTCTTACCCCTTCCACGTACTCCCAGTCTTCTACCTTGAACAATGTCATGCGTTCCAGCAAACGGAATAGCGTGTCTTCTTTCCAGAGATCCGTTTTGTTAGCCAGCCAAGTGCACAACTTTTCTTTGTTGAGTTTTCCCTTGCTGTGTTTCCAGAGATCCGCCATCTCAACTCCCAAACTGAAGAGCTTTTCCCTGTCGATGTTGGGATCCATCATCTCAAGTAGCAAACTGTGCAGCTTTTCCCTGCAGTTGAGTTCCCAGATCTCACCCAGGAAACTGTACAGTCTGTCGTTGTCGACCTTTTCCTTGAAGTACCTGAGATGCGCCACACTAACCACCAAACTGTAGAACATTTCCTTGTTGCTTTCCCACACTTCCGCCATCCCAACCAGCAAATCCTTCTCCTCTAACCGCAGACTGTGCAGCCTTGCGTGGTCATTCCGATAATCCGCCATCTGAAGCAGCCAAGTGTCCAGCTTTCTAATCGCCGATAGGATAACTGCCACCGCATCCGCCATTCTTAGAATATTTATTTATTACTTGTTTCTTATGCCTTTGATCTCTTTGCTTAATTGGACTCTACTCATACCCCAACTACTTTTATAGCGGCCGCCCATCAGGCATCAACTACTCGAATTTGACCATGATGCCCCTAAAATTAATTACTTTTAGAATTTGTTACCGTGGAAATATATAAAACTAGCCACTCGAACTTTTAAAAGATTTATTTTAGCCACTAACTTTTAAATATATTTATTTTAGTCAAAATCACATTTTTGCTCCTACGTGTTGCGCGCATTGCTAGCGTGCAACCTGCGCGCAATGTCAGCTCGCAGAGTGGCATTTTCGTCCAAAATGGCTAAAATAAATATGTTTTAAAGTTAGTGGCTAAAATAAATCTTTTAAATGTTCAAGTGGCTAAAATAGTTTTTACGTCTTTGTTAATCGCCTCCTCAACTTTTTAGTTTAGTAATTTTATTTTAGCATGAGCATTCAAAAAATTAATACAACTATTTCAAAACACTTCAGTATCAGACCCACAAATATATATATATATATATATATATATATATATATATATATAGTGGAAATATATAAAATTAGCCGGTCAAACTTTTTAAAAAAATTATTTTAGCCGCTAACTTTTAAATATATTTTTTTTAGACAGAATGACTATTTGCCCCTGTTTGTTGTGCGTTGTGTCCAAAGTGACTAAAATAAGTATGTTTAAAATTTACTGGCTAAAATAAGTTTTGCCTCTTTATGTTTATGCTAAACCATTTCATAACATATATATAGGACATTCTTTAGAGTTTCAAACCCTCATTGAATCTCGATTTTTGGCGTCTAATTTTCAATTTAAGTCACACGTACAAACTCTCACCACCAATTTTTTTCCGTCAAATTATTTCGTTGACGGACCCTCAATCTGCAAATTGGTGGTACTTTTGAAAAGCGTATGAATAGAACTTTTTAGCGATACTCACGTAGTATGATATCACTGTGCAAATCATGAAATTTTTTGCACGTTTAGATAAAGTTAATTACCATTGAAAAGTCTAATATATTAAAGAGGGAAGTGTTTAATGGCACCGTATAGGATATATAGTTGAATGGGTTGGATTGAATAAGCTAAAAAAATATCTAAAATATGGGCTGCTCTCATGTCAGACGGCCTTACCGTTTGATGGGACACCTACCCATCTAACGGTCCTAAAGAAGTGTAATAGGAGACGTTGTGTTTAAATATTTAGTTGAATGTCAACTTATACGGCATACTTGTCCACATGCAGTAGTAAAAAGAAAAAAACAGTTTTTGAGTACTGGAGTAGGCAATAGAATCGTGGGTAATCAATATACGAAGGATACACAACTAGGAGGGAGTTATTTTCTTGTAGAAAAAAAAAAAAACTTGAATTAAAGTAATTAAACTCTTTGTACAATAAATAAAGGCCCGATATATAATTTAAACAGCAGCTTTCAAATTTCAACAACTAAAAATTTAAGGCCGTTAAGTATGTGATTAGATTTGAGACCAAGAACGTCGAAACATATCATTTAGGGCCAAAAATGTCGTGAAAATTAAACTTTGGACCAAAAAAGTTACAATTGGAACTAAAAGTATTTTGATTATATTCTTATGGAACCAAAAGTTAAATTAAATGTATAAAAATATGTATATTTTAATAAGGTAAAGGGCTATATAGCCCCCTTGAGTATTGTCGGGGCTCACATTGCCCTGTATCCTGCTATTTGGGCCAAATGACCCCTTCGACTATTGTCAGGGGTTCACATTGACCCCTCGATCTCCAACTATTTAGGCCACATAATATTTTGTCTATTAAAAGTGCCTTTGACCTTTTGTTCATAATATTAGATACTCTTCTAATTTTTAGTGAGTTAGGGTTCATTCTTCCACCAATATTCAGAATAAGTAAAAATTCCCTAAATTAAAAAAAATGGCCACTTACTATAAGTTCAACATGTATAATATCTCCCTCCAAGATTCTCTTGGATCCATAATGTTTGAAGAATTTCACGAACACCACGTTAATAAGAATAATAATAATAATAATAATAATAATAATAATAATAATAATAATAATAATAATAATAATAATAATAATAATAATAATAATAAGAAGAAGAAGAAGAAGAAGAATTTTGTAAATTATTACTTACGGTGAAAATTGATAAAAGAAATGGAGCATGTCATGTTGTGTACAAAAAGGGAGAATTTAGGGCCACTTTCAATAGTTGAAGAAGTTATGTAGCCCAAATAGTTAGAGAATATGGGCAATATTATGAGCCTCTCACAATAGTCAAAGGAGGCTATGTGCCCCAAATAGTCGAAAATGGGGCAATGTGAGCTTCTTACAATGTGATTTTAATATATACATTTCAAATTTATTCAACACCGTCAAATATAAAATTGTTCAGTTCATTGCATTGGTGACATACTAGTTGAATGTATATAATGCTTGGATTTCATTCAAGTGGGATTATATTTTTTATATTACCTGATGTCGTCAATCAAACTGATCCATGAATAACAAATATATTTGTGAACTTTCATACTCAACAAATCTCCATGTGCCATAAACAACGTTCCGATGTTAGTACAGTAATATGTGCCTTCAATAGCGGATCGTGTCATGTCCACTATATATATTAATAATAGAGAATAAAAAACAAAGAAATTAAATATATTGACCAAGACATGCAGACTTAAATTAAATATTGACTCATAAAAGTTATAAAGTCATCCCTCAAAGTCATTAAAGAAAGAGGGGGACAAATTGCAATTTGAACTCTACATTTTTTGGACTTTTTTAAAAAATAACTCCAAACAAACTATTGATAAAATATTATTATTTTCTTAAAAATTTTGCAAATCTAATATAAATTTAATCAAGGAAGGATTCTTGATCACCATCTTTAACTTAGTATCGAGAAGGATAATCACAACTTTGGTATTGTAATTATATATAGGATGATGACAATATTCTCTTATTACATTTAATTTTTTTCATATATATGTATATTGTCTGATTTGATGATACCCTAGTCGGGAAGTTACATATGAAATCAAACAAAACAGATCGAAGTCAGAATATTAGTACCAGCACCATATTAATATAATCCTATTAAAATGAGAACTAACTAAAACTTAATTGGGAAAAGGCAAACAAGTTAATTGAAAAGTTAATAGCTATTGTTTACTTTCGCTGATTGGTATAGATACACAAGAAAATATAATTAAAAAAAATCAAGTGGAGGCTGGCGGATGCAACCAATTGCTATTATAATGTAATTATATATTTATTGTCAACGACTGTAGCTTGAAATTAATTATGGGCTAACCCAACTAATTTACCAATATTTTAAGAAATTATGTCGGCCAGATCTCGAGAAAAATAAGCAAATACTATATGGTAACAGCCATATTGCTGAAAACTGGACCAAGTAAATGTTCAACACAACTGAGAATAAGCGAATATTATAGCGAGTAGAAAGAACCACTGTTTCATCTAAATTTCAAGAACTCAAATTTCATCTAAATTTCACGAACTCAAACTTCATCTCGATATTTTAACATATTACATAAAGCAAAAAAAAAAAATCATAAACACACGCAAGTACTCACAATTTTAGCCTGAACTCACCAATGCAAGAAGATGCAACAGTGCTTGTTCGTGTGTGTGTTTAGTAGGAAGGAACAGGTCAAATTTCTTGAAATAGTAAAAATCCGATCCGCTGAGAGTCGCATATGGGCTGTTATAGTTTGTTGAGGGAACACACAAGTTTGGTAGTAAATAACGGGGCTTTGGCGAATCAAGGCGGAGAAGAGACCGATTCGAATTTGGAGAAATCCAGAAATTGGTGTAGAAAGTCGAGAAAGTTTCACTTTTGGTCCTATAAGACACACCTTAGTTCGATTTTGGTGTCGATACTATCAATTTTGGTCATTTTTAAAAAAAAACGCCCAATTTTAATCTCATAGGTTTAAGATTATCAATTTTGGTCCCATGATTTTTAGGCCAAAAGCAGGACCAAAATCGATATTTTCTCAGTTTGGGACCAAAAATGATAGTATCGGAACCAAAATCGAATTGAGGTCTGTCCTGTGGAACCAAAAGTGAAATTTTATTTCAACTTCAATTTATTCTTCTTTAGTTTAATATTACACTTATTAATTAGGCTTCATCCTACTCAATTAGAGTATATAATTATTATTTTTACCAAATAATCAATTATTAATTAGAAAATAAAATTTAATGTTGAAAAATTAATTATATACCCTAATTGAGTAACATGAACCCTAAATAATAAGTATAAAATTAAAATAACCCATAATAAATTGAAATTGAAATAAAAAATCAAAGAAAAATTAATAAATTTAGGTATGTAGCAGATGATTTCATTGCAAGAAAATAACAAGCTAATGTGGAATATTTTTGTTGTATCGGATATCTCGTGTGGTAGCTACCGATATCTTAAAAAAATGTATAATCAGCTATATTTAACATTATTATCAAAAAAGAATTGAAAAAATATAAGAAATCTAATTATGAATTAATAATCAATTACTATATAGTAAAAATTAATTGGTGAAATTTGAATTGAACAATAGTAATAATAATTATAATAATAATTAATTATTTTATTATTATTATTATTATTATTAACCTTAATTGAATATAATCAATCACATTTAACATTTTAAAACATAAATTAACTAATAAATTAGTTTGATGTGAGGAGATATGTTTTTTTTAATTACATAAAATGCTCGATTCTTATAATTTATCATAACATAATCAGCCTTTATAAATAAAAAAAATGCATTAAGAACTATGGTCTTAATTATAATATTAACCAACCATAATAATGAATTATTAATTAAATATAAAAAAGTAATTATATATCATAATTGGCAGAATGAACCATAATTACCAATTATAAAATTGAACAAAAGTACAATAAATTAAAATTTGCTTGTCAAACATGGGGTACAATGCAAACAACTGTAACATGAAATTTATTGTATGCTCAAACACGAGTGCGTTGGGTGAGCAGAAAAAGGAGAAAGAAGAAATTAAAGTGTATGGCTTCAAATGCAACAAATAAAACATATTAATTATTCCGTTCAACTGTTGAGATGGTCTCAGTTACCCATGCTTAAGGCTGAATATCTGCATTGTTAATTCTGGAAATGAAGCCCAATTCCCGGATCTTTGTTGCAATATTTTTGGATGTCACCATCTTTAACTCCATCTGATCATTTATCAAACTACAAATGATCTCTCCCGGAAGGTTGTCAAGATATGGGCAACTGTTGATTTCTAATTGATAAAGATTCGGCAGTGCACCTTTTGCAACTTGTAGATCTTCCAAATGCCACAACTCTGCGATGAGCAGGTAAACGAGCGAGAGAAACCCTTGGGGTGAGATCACCATTTGTTGACCGGTGTATGCATTTTTCAATGAGAGCCATTCTAAATTTGGAAGCTTCTCCAGTATTGGCATGGGGTCTTCATCAAGACAACAATTAACCAAGACCAATTTCCTAAGATGTAGAGGGAAATTAGTAGCACTTGGTAACCTGGTAAGGCGCCCCTCCAATTTGAGTTCACTCAGATTGTGTAGAAGGCCAAGCTCGTCTAAGGAAGGCATGCTTCTGAAACGAAACCCTCTTAAGATAAGACAACCAAGTTTCTCCAACACAGCCAATGATGCAAAGAGCTTGCTTATATTTGAGTTCCAATCCACTTCTTCTATGCCCAATTTGCGGAGACTAGTCATCTTATTTTTCATGTCCGACACCTCATATGTCCAATCATCAATCGAGATATAGGCCAAGGTCTCAAGATTCATCAGTGCGTCTATCTTCAATGGCTTCTGACAAATTATATCAGACATATAGAGGTGACGAAGGAGATCCATTTCCCATAAAATATCTGGCACTTCCACCATGAAGTTTTGGGCTATATCCAAAACCTCGAGCTTTTTCAGGAGGCCCAACAAGTGCGATAGTTCTTGTATGCAGTTGTTTCTCAATCCCAAGTATATTAATTTAGTCAACTCAGCAACCGCTTCTGGTAAAATCTTCAACCCAAAACCTTCCATATCAAGTATCTCAAGTCGCTTGAAATGATTCCAACAAATGTCAGAAAAACCACCACCACCACCACCACCACCGTGTAAGAATAGAGAAACAAGATGCTCGTCTTGATTCATGGAGGAGTAACTGTAATTGAACTGGTTGTCTCTGCTACAATTGATAACACGATGACGAGGTTCATGTGAGGCTTGATTAATATTATTTGCATCCTTCCCAAGGATCTCAAAACCTATTTCATCCTCTGCCTTTGTAATGGATAGCCTGTGGAAAACAACATTAATGCGATACTTTTTTTCTTCATTAAAAGGGTAGGGCATGTACTGGACTTCCAATATGGATTCTGTAGTTAATTTATATAAAACGGCTTCACATTCTTCTTGATCATCTAGTAGTCCTCCTGCATTCCAAATTTGTAGCAATTTATTTGCCCTGATAGTTGTACCTTCCTTGAAGAAGCCTAGAAGCAAGAAACATGACTTCGCTTGTGGATACAAATTGAGGTAAGTCGACTCCAATGCCACTAAAGTTGCACTCAATGCTAAATCCATTGAAGATTCCACAACTTGTTCCCATTCACTCCCAGACTGTCTCTTTTCGGCCCACTGCCTCCCAACCTCTTTTATGGCTAATGGCAGACCACCACACTTTCTCATCAACATTTGTCGCCCTTTTTTCTCCAACTGCTTTGGGAATTCTTCATCACACATAGCCGATTTCAATAATAGTTGCCAACTCTTATCTTCATCCAGTTTTTTCATATAATGATTATAAGGTTGAAAATAAGTATTGCATCTTAGATCCGGACTGCGAGTTGTGAACAACAATCTACTTCCTTCGTCTGCTTGCATAAGAATGTACGATTCAGTAAGGGATAGGTACTTAAAAGGCTACTAAACAAGAAATTAAGATTATGATTATTAGACTAAACTAGCCAGGCTAGGTTGCATGTTCTAGTCAATTAGTAGAGTTATTCAATTAGGGCCTAATTTATTTAATAAGTTGCTTGTTTCAAGGGCATATATGCAAAAACTAGAACATGGATGCATGGTTCATAAGTGTGTATATATATATATATATATATATATATAGTGTTTGGTGTGAGAACTATGCACTATGTTTGTTCTATACTTTTATTGCTTATCTTAATATATTTTACTGTTTATTAGAATTAAATACCATTAGCTCTGAAATACAACAACATAAGCAATAAAAATAAAAAATTAACATTAAAACACAATTACATAAGCCATAAAATTATAATAAATTAAATAAAAATAGTGCCTACAATATCACACCAAGAAGAGTGCTCGATGAACCAAATCCTATATATATGTATATCATACATACATACATATATATATACATACATACATACATACATATATATACTACATATGTTTCTCAATAATTGACGTTTTAGGTTTTAGAATAAAAAAATAGGCAGTATAAAAAAAATATGAATATACCATCTTCCCTCTCTTCATCTCTATTAAATTTTATGAAATAAATTTCATCTATAAAGTGAGTTAATGTAGCATATATTATATTGTTTGATAGAGGGTAAAATTGAGATAAAAAATGTGAAAAAGTCTAAAACATCAAATAATTTGAAACAAAATTAAAAGACTAAAACATCAATTGTGAAACAAAGGGAGTATATGTATATATATATATATATATATATAGTGTAACACAATCTTAGTATGAGAACTAAAAACACATCTCACGCTATATAATCAATAAAAATTAAAGACCCAGATTTGTTTTAAAAAGTGGTGTTGATTATTTAATATTTGATAAATGTTTTGGGTCAGGGTATTAAGGTAATTCGACAATGCTCATAAAAGAGCGATACGCAGTTAATGACAAGATCCTATAATGTTAATAAAGAATTACTATCATGCTAACAAAACATTATCGTAATACTATTGAATATTTTCTCATATTGTAAATGAAAAATTAAATTATAAAAAGTAATCATGAAGCCTAATTCAGTGTAATAAACCTGATAATCTAAAAAATATAAATCAAAATTTTAAGCAATAATTCCTTATATGGATGGAATAAACCCTAATAATGATATAAATGCACTATGTTATCATTATGCAAAAACTTCCATGCCCAGGTCCAAACAAGGTTTATTTGAGATGGATAGGGTCAAAACGCAGGTCAACTGCCAAAAAAAGAGGCAAGTCAATATAAATTGCAACACTAAAAAATATCACTCAAAATTTGAAAAGTATCATCTGTATTTTTAAAAAGTAAGGCGTCTGATAGTTATCTTATACTAGTTTATTTTGAAATTGAGATTTTTTTCCATTTCAATTAATGTTTAGAGTTTAGGAATTCAAGGCTTTTTTGGGTTCATGGTTTTTAAGGTTCAAGGTTTTTTAGGGGTTTATTTTGTGTTTTTTATGGATTTATTTTGTGGATTTTTGGATTTTTTTAGTGATGAGTGTGGTTTTTGCATCATTTATTGAGCTTCAATATAAATTGCAACACTAAAAAATATCACTCAAAATTTGAAAAGTATCATCTGTATTTTTAAAAAGTAAGGCGTCTGATAGTTATCTTATACTAGTTTATTTTCAAATTGAGATTTTTTTCCATTTCAATTAATGTTTAGAGTTTAGGAATTCAGGGCTTTTTTGGGTTCATGGTTTTTAAGGTTCAAGGTTTTTTTAGGGGCTTATTTTGTGTTTTTTATGGATTTATTTTGTGTATTTTTGGATTTTTTTAGTCATGAGTGTGGTTTTTACATCATTTATTGAGCTTCACATGATGTATTTTGATGAGATAAATGTGTGTTTTCATCCCCTTTTGCCTTTTAACCTCCCAATTTGAAAATTTTGTTTCTTGTTTGAGTTTTATCGAAAATGGTGGATGAATAAATGAATTTTTGAGTTGGGAGCACGCTGCAAGTTGAATCACCTCAATCGGACAAGAAACGAGAGAGAACGAAGCAAAACCATGAGAGGTGTCGGAGTAGGGTCGGAGGCGCGACCCTAGTCGTGCCCTGAGGCGTGATCTGCTCACTCGCGCCTGAGGCGCGACCCGATCAACTCAATGAGCGGCGCGACCCGTGCACAGGGGCGGCGCGAGTGGACGTCTATACAGAGGCCCCAAAAGTCAGTTACGGGGCGCGACCCGCGCCAAAAGAAGGTGGCGCGACCTCCGTGGTCGCACCCGTGCATGTTTTTTCCCGATTTTTTATCCTTTTACATCCATTTTTTATTTTCTTTAATTTCATTTATTCCTCCACTCTATATAAAACCCCCCATGGACGAAATTGAGAGAGAGAACCTTAGCACCCAAAGAGAGAACCCTCACAACTCAAGCCTCCATTTTCTCCCAAATTTCCCCAACACTAAAACCCTTCTTCCCTCTCCCATTTTCACATCTCACCCATCAAAACCCTCACCCTAGCTAGGATTTCCACCTAGCTAGGGTAAATAAGGAGCTAGGGGTTGAAGATGGAGCAAAGATGAGAAGAGTCGAACCAAGGAGGAGTCGAGATCCAACTTCCGGGTTGTTTCAAGTTCTTTTCCTTGTTTTTATTTTGATTTTTTTTGAGATAATTTAGTCCTTGCATTTGTATGATGTTAGGCTAGATTGTCTTGTATTTTGGGATTGAGAATATTTTGGTATTTATGCATTTATTTTTCTATTGATTGTTTATGGCCCTATTTCATTTCTTGTGCTTATGCTATGTATGGGTGTTAGTTAATTGATCACTAATTGACATGATTTTATCTATTGATTCATAAATCGAGAGATGAGTCTCAATAGACGAACCCTAGGCACAAGACACCTTTGTCAATAAATTCGAGAGAATTAAGACTTAGTGTGAGGGCTTGAAATCTTTGGAGCTTTTGATAAGTACATGTATAGGATTCGATCGGAGACGGTGAACCTTGCATGTACCCTATAACTCGAGTGTCTCGAGAGAGAGCTTTGGTTGCATTAGAGATTGCCCTAGTGAAATTTGACACCAAAATAGATATTCAATAGTCTCATTAGTGCTAACTACCCAAAGAAATCCATCCCGAGAGTACCTCTGCCTTCATGTTTTCTTCTCAATTTATTTTTTTTCGTTTATTTATTGCTTTCCCTAGTTTAGATTAATTAGTTTCCCTTTTTATTCGTCGTCTAAATAATGATTTAGATCCGATGTCACAATACACACAATTAAATCTAATTTAGTCTCTGTGGATACGACACTTGCTCACCACATTCTCTTGCGGGTTGTGCTAAATTTTAGCCGATCAGGGAGGTTAGGGATTTATTTTGTATTTTTAGGGTTTTTTTTTTCTTTGGGGGGGGAGGGCGGGATTTAAGGGTTTATTTTGTGTTTTTTAGGGGGGAGGGTTTAGGAGTTTATTTTGTATTTTTTTGGGTTTTCGGGAGGGGGGGGTATGGATTTCTTTTGTATCTTTTAGGGTTTATTTTGAGGTTTATTTTATGTTTTTTAGGGTTTTTTTGGGGGTGGGTGGGTTTGGGTTTATTTTGTATTTTTTAGGATTTATTAATTACATTTTGTGATATAAATTTATATTCATTTCAAATAAATTAAATCAATTTATTTTAATTTTATGATTCCCTAATTTTATTTTAGGGTATAAAATTTTGGGAAACAAAACAAAAGGAAAAAAAAAGAAAATCGGATTAAAAATTTGAAAAAAAGGCAAAAAATCGTGCCAGAAAAAAAACTCACAGGCGCGTGACGTCTACTTACCGCGCGTGGGCGCCACATGCCTGCCTTAAATAGTCTTAAATAAGAATTGTACACGGAAGTCATGCTCTTATCATTATGATAATGTGCATTTATATTATTATTATTATAATATAAATGTACTATGTACAATGATTTGTCAACTACGGTGTACTACTCTAGCATTATGATATGTTTTATCATGTCATTGAATATAGTATGCTTGTAACGCCCCGATCCCGGAAGAGGAGTGACAAGGGACCGATGCGCTACTGGGGAAAAGGGGTTGTGACATAAAAATAATAATTAGGATCATAAATCTTGGATGCTTATATATATTAGAATTATAATTGGCCTAAATAATTTATTTAAAATTATTTTGATATTAGGTGCGGCCCAATTAGAACCCTTGTCCACTCTGTGATTCACTGCTCAAATATTACGCGCTCAGTATTATCGGGTGGGCTATATTTTTCTCAAATTTATGTTCAGCTAATAAGCTCAACTGTTTATCAACTGTGAAGCATGAATATCTGTATCAAAATGATTTAGCTCACTGTTCGCGTTCGCCAGTATCCTACGAAAACATTAAGTGCTTAACTAAACTCGAGTTCGGATCCTTTAAGCTTTGGGACCGTATACACTATCCTTTACTAGACAGCCGGGCTGGAGGACGTGTATATAAGTTAAGACACTGTAGGAAGGGACAGTTGAAACAAAGCGTGTAAGGTTAAAAGTAGCTTTGTATACATGGAATGCTTTTTAAATTTTCAAACCTTTCCATTGTTATACTTGTGTGGATACAATATCCATATTTATTAAATGATTATGAACTATTTATCAAATTTGCCACTGGGTACACTAGTACTCAGCCCAAATGTTTTCTAAATATTTTCAGATTGAGAGGTGGCTGGAAGATGACGGAGCTGAGGCAAGGGCTATCTTTTTGTTGATATTTGCTTGCTCTTTTTGCGTTGTTTAGAGATCTTAGATACTCTAAAACAAAGAAGTAGTTGGAAATATTTTGCTTAAGTTTAATAAAGATGCTCTACGCTTGTTCCGTTTACTCTGATATAGTTTGTCTTCAGTTGTTTGAATTACAATATGATTTGTGTTTGTTATTAAGATCCGCCTTTACAATTAATTGGCGGGATAAGTTCCCTTTGATGATTGATCAATGATTTAGGTTCCTTCTAAAACGCCTTAGAGCGTGGTTAAATTCCAGTTATAGAGGTTATGTTGCCCAAGTGATTGGGGCACTAACCTTATTTCTATAATTATTATTTTTATGTCACAACCCCTTTTCCCCTTTTCCCCAGTAGCGCACCGGTCCCTTGTCACTCCTCTTCCGGGATCAGGGCGTTACAATGCTAGCATATAAATGAATGCTTTGATAGCATACATTATCATATGCTGATGAAGCATTATTATAAGCTAACAAAAGCATTTAACACTTGAATATGTGTAATAATGAATCTTTTATGTACATTTTTTCCATATTTGTTAGTACAACATATCCATCACTACTCTTGAATGAAAGGATATGAAAATAGCTTTAATTTGGTATATTATTTGCGTAAATTCTATTAGAAATGAACAAGTTATGATCGTTTAAAATTATTAAGATTTTTTTAAGGTGATGACATCATTAATTTTACCAAGGTTGGACGAATATAACCCGTCTTCTTCTTTATTGGATTAGATCATCTAGTCCACAAGGACTTTTACCTTACCCCATGGGGTAGGATTTCGACAAGTACACAGTCAGTTTTTGTGATTGTATACTTGTCAAAATCCCATCAAATCTTCATGCCAAATGGAAACATCTCACCCCACGTGGGTAGTACCCTGTGGGGTATGATAGAATTTCCCCTAGTCCACATGCATTATTACTTTTTGTGTCTCACTATCAAATTTAACATTTAAAAACTATTTATTATGAAAGTAAAATTTATTATAATATAATCAATCATTATTAATATTTATTGCTAAAAAATAAAATTTTAAAAAATTATATGCCATAGTTTTGGTATAATAAACCATATTAATTAAATATATTGACTAAAAATGAAAATTAATTACTAAATAATAAATATGAGTCCTAATTGGATGCAAAAAAATCCTAGCTATATAATACTAACAAAATTAAACTACACCAAAACATAAATTGAAGAAAAAATGGATGAAAATATAATAAAAATCAAAATGGGAAGCCAAGTGGGATAGAAAAAATGAATTAAATTAAAGATTCCATTTGCTTTTTTTTATTTTCTGGACTTTTAGATTTAATCCCACCCAAGACCACATCTTACACCTTCTAATGGGATTATCTAATGATTGAGATTTAATACAATAGAAAGTGACAATTTCGTAAATAACAAATGATAATGTCATCAATTTTAAAAAAAAAAAATCTTAAAAACTTTAAACAACCTTAACTTGCTCGATTTTAATTCAATTTACGCAAAGAAAATATATATCAAATTAAAGCTCTCTTCATTCTCTTTCATTTAAGATCTCAAAAGGCCATGTTTAGATGAAAAATATAGGTGAAAAATATAAAAGATAAATTTTAACACATATGATGCTGTAAATGTTTTCATTAGCTTAAAATAATGCTTTGCAAACATTATGATAACGTATGTTAGCAAAATATTTGTCATGTGGTGACATAATGTATATGTATTCACTATGCTAACAAAGCAATTTCACAGTGTGCTAGAGTAGTACACTTATGAGAACTAGGAATTGATCTCAACCACACAAGTTTTGATCTCAGCAGTCCGTATTTATTATGAAAAGTTGGTGGCATACTTGTAAATATGTTGAATATAAAAAAAAATGACATATTGGTAAATAAGTTGAACTTCAAAAGAGAAGGGTTTTTTTGGTCTACATTTCTTAAGATTATGCCAGCATGTTTACACAAATATTGTAGAAACTTACAATCATAACTTAATTAGATTAGTGCAAATCGCATATCAAATTAAAGCTCTTCTTGTACTCTTTTATTTAATATTCATATTGTATATTCTTATGCAACAAAAAATATCTTGTCAAGAATAGCATATGCCAAAAATACTCATTATAGAATAACACAATATTCATAATAGCATGATAAAATTCTTATTATCATGAAAATATACTCATAAATAACATCACTGAAAAAAACATATATTAATAAAACATGTAAATTTACTAGTAATAGCATGTTTTATTCGTTCATTTTAGCATTAATATATGTTCATATTGACATTATATTGCTCCAATATGGTGAAGTTGTATGATAATAACATGTATATTTACTCATATCATGTGCTTACTCTACTTTTGTAAAATGCAGAGATTGAGTAACATATATAAATACTAAGGTTGGATGCGTAGTATCATACCTTGAGGAAGAGCTTGGGCGACATATTCGAAGTATATGTCAGACGACATGTCGTCGAGAACAATGAAATATGGCCTGCCCTGCAGGTGTTGGTGAAGCATCTGTCGGAGGCTTTTATTGTCCATTTTCTCCATCAACATATGATCATCAACATCATCTGCTAGCTGGCTTATGAGTTTGATAAGTATCTCTTTTCGACTTAATTCCCGTGAAGAAAGACATACCCAAGCACGACACTGAAATCCATCCACGATCGTTGGATGGTTGTACAATTCTCGAGCAAGAGTTGTCTTTCCGACACCACCCATACCTCCGATATATATAATGCCATTCCTCACGCGAAGCAGCAATTCCACGTCTTTCTCCAACCCCACCACATGATGATCTGAATGTGTAGGAGTAGGAGTAGAAATAGGAGTTGGATCCATCACCAATTCATCTCTCAATTCCAGCATCCGCTTTCTTGTTTCTTGCAGCCCTTCCTGGATGGACATGATCCTTGCTAATAACTTCCCCAAAGGATGCACCTGGAAGATATATTACAAGAATCATAATTAATCACACACACACATATATATGTATATAATGAATTAAATATGAGTAAATCATATATATCTCACCACAAATTCATTCCGCTCTTTGATGAAGAAATTGAAGCTCTGAAGGAATAAAATGAAGGGATCTGAATTCATAACGTGGACGAAGAGTTGTGCATCAAGAGCCATCTCCACTACATCAGATATGAAATAATAATAATCATGATGTTGGCCTTCCATCTCCACTATCACGTCGCTCAGCACATTTCTTGCCTTCTCCACATTCTCCCAGATCTCTGCGTGGAATTCCATCTCTTCCTTGTCTGCCCGGGAAACCGTGATGTCATGCAGCAAACGGCACAACTTTTCCTTGTTGTGGTCGCCTTCCCAGAGATGAACAGTCTTGTTAGCCAGCCAACTGTTGAGCTTTTCCTTGCTGACTTTCCCCTTGCTCACTTCCCAGAGATCCACCATCTCAACCACCAAGCTGAACATCTTTTCGTTGAAGACGACCAACGGATTTGCCATCTCAAGCAGCAAACTGTGCAGATTTTCCTTGTTGCCGCCGTCGTTTTCCCAGAGATCCGTCATCTCAACAAGCAAACTGTACACTTTTTCCTTTGCGTTTTCCTCCTCTTCGATCGTTCCTTTCTTCCCCGGATCCGCCACCCTAACCAGCAAACTGTAGAGCTTTTCCCTGTCGTGTTCCCACAAATCTGCCATCCCAACCACCACACTGCACAGATCCGGAGTCTTCTCTAACATCAAACTGCTTAGCTTTTCGGTGTGGTCGTCATCCCGGATCTCCGCCTTCTTTTTAAGCTGCAGCCAACTGTCAAGCTTTTCAATGGCGGATAGGATCACTGCGGCCTCTTCTGCCATATATATTTTTGAGCCTTTCTTTCTTTTTCGATCTTTTGGTTTATTATTTTGATTGGAGCCTATATATATAGAGAGAGCGAGCACGATTAATATAGAGCTAGTGCTTCATTAATTTCACCATTTTGCCTCATATTTATATAAATATCTTTATGATCTAATTAAACTAAGTTTATTGTTTACTTTTGCTGATATTGTGTGCCTATTCTGCTGCGCATTAGATGTACATTAAATGGTCAACCGCCAAAAAAAAAAATAAATCAAAATAGTTCTACGGTGGATACAAGTGATACTTTTTAGTGTTACGGTTAATACTGATTTTGAAATCTTTTTATCTGGCAAATACTTTTTAGGATACAGGTGATACTTTTGAGTTTTTCAATGATATCTTTTATTATTACTATTGATACTGAATTTGACATTTTATTTTTTGGCTGGTGGACTGGGTCAACGTGTGGACCTAATGCACACATCCCCCACCCCCTCCCCCCTATTGATATATTAGTCTAGATCACTACAAGAAAATATAATTAAAAAAGCATCAAGTTGAAGTGAGGCATATATGCCGATGCAACCAATTGCTACTATTGTAATTATTTGTTTCCGATCAGATATAGCTAGCATTGTCAACGGTCCCTAGCGCGCAATTGATTATGGGTTAACCCAACTAATTAATTTACCAATATTTGAAGAAATTATGTCGGTTGGACCGGATCTCGAGACAAAATAAACAAATAAATGGTTAGTCCAGGTACAGTTTAAGTTGCATATGCATTTATGGTCTCTAATAATATTATCTTTAAATGTCATTTTTGTTGTAGTGAGGTATGGTAAATTAATTAAGTATTACATCATGTATATATCATTTGGTTCTACATACTATAAGTTTATAATCATTCTTCAAGGTATCAAAAATAACTATTGTATTACTTTATCCAATATTTATCAAGTTTTTTTCTTATTTAATCAACCGACTATTATATTCATGAGATGTAATTGTAACTAATTATGATTAGCCATTTTGTGGGTGACACATGCTGGAGGAAATTTTGTTCCAACCTAGAATTATATTATTACATTATAAAAGTTCTTTTTATTTAAATCATAAATTTTAAATATCTTTACATATATTAAGGCAAAATCATGTAATAGACAACAATTTAGTTATACATCGTGGTCTATCACAGAATTTACCAATTATATTTTAGACAACGATTTTTGTATCATAGACAACAGTTTTAGTTAATAGACAACAGTAGTGGCTTTTATTGTTGTATTTTTTTTATTTATTTTTTTTGCATTTTCCATAAGGGTTTTGATTACAACCGTTATATTTTAACAAATTTTTGCAATCTTATTTATTATTTTTTACATGCAATTTTGAGATTTGTAACATTGTTTATTTTTTTATGCATAGGTGTAGGATTTGTAGTACTCTACATTTATCGCTTAAAAAAATAGTTTTCATTTGCGTTGCATAATAATAATAATAATAATAATAATAATAATAATAATAATAATAATAATAATAATAATAATAATAATAATAATAAGTATAGGTATAACATAATTTACAATAATTTATTATTTTTCTATTTCAGTTTAATCATTTGAAATAATTAACTAATTATATTTTTTATAGATGGTGTATATTCAAAGAAATCAAATGTTATTTAATCGTGTGGAATTCGACATTGCTATCTATAAAATCGTGACGTTTAAAATATTCCAATTTGATCTTTCTACCATGAATTTTTATTTAGATTCTAAAATCTAATTTAATTTTTGTTTGTCGTTACTACACAAAATTGATCTTTTTATCTAATTTACTCTCTCTCTCTCTCTCTCTCTCTCTCTCTGAGTCCAACTGCTATGACTCAATTCGATTTGTCTAATAACAATTTGCACATCTTCAATCAGTTAAACCATGAATAATAAATCTATTTGTGAAGTTTCATACTCAAGACATCTTCATGTGCCATAAATACGGACGTAAAATTAAATATTGACTCACAAAAATTATAAAGTTATCTTTTAATAGAACCTCAAAGTCATATTATTTTAATAGCTTGAGGTGGACATAACATGTGATGGTGTGAGTACATATATGATATATCATAAAATATAGTGCCAGCTGCAATAATTCAGAGAAGAAAATTCAACGAGAATCCTCACCAACTAGCTTGTGTCCATGCTAGCTAGGACTGCTCGGATTCTGATTAAATAATCAACTTCACTTTACTTTAACTAAGTACGTACATTAATAATATAAATTACACCAGCTAAACTCTTCTTTTTTTTTTTAAAGTTAAAAATATTGCAATTTGAACTTTACATTTTGGGCTATTTTTTATCACTTTAATTTTATTTTTAAAAGTATTATGAATTATAAATATATATAATATTTGAGAAAATTAATTACAATAATCTAATATTAAATAAATAGTGTAATATGTAATTATATTTTAAAAAAACATACAACATTAAAGACTAAAAGATATTTAACTAAAGGAAGTACAACATATATATATGTATGTATGTATGTATGTATATTGATTCAGATGTTAACACTTTTCTCCTGTAGAAACTAGGATTCAATCTTAGCCGAATATCTATTATGGCATATATATTGATAATATACATTTAATTATATACTTTCTTATAATACTAAAAAATTCTATTTTTACATCTATAAAAAAAACGTAGATAATTAGTTAATTCAATCAAATTGGGTTAATTAATTTTGTTAGTAAATTAATTTAAATTTGTAACTTAATTCGTGTTTTCATAATAGCAAAATTTATATGATTTGATAGCAACTAAATTATTTCATATTAGCAATATTTTATCTTCATATTAGCTTTGAAAAATCGACTATATATGTTTGCTTCATATCTATTCAGTTTTTAGGACTTGTTCACAGTAGAAAAATTTAATTGCACGCTAGTTTCTAAATTTTATCAAAATAGCAAATCTTTCTTACATTATTAAGTATTATTATTATTATTATTATTATTATTATTATTATTATTATTATTATTATTATTATTATTATTCTTGTTGTTGTTGTTGTTGTTTTTGTTGTTGTTGGTGTTGGTGTCGTGGTCATCGTCGTCGTCGTCGTTGTTATTGCTGTTGTTGTTATAAAATAATTTTTAAAATCATATTGATTATTTTTTTCACATTTATAATAATGATGTGTGCTAATATGATATATAAATATTGCTAATAAAATGAAATTGTGTGTGGAAAATATTGGTCAAATAAAAATATGTGCTAATATTGCAACTAATATTATAATAATGATATGCTAATATGATATATAAATATTGCTAATAACATGAACTTGTGTGCGGAAAAGATCGGTCAAATAAAAATATGTGTTAATATTGCAGCTAAGTTTATAATAATAAAATGCTATATGATATATAAAAATTACTAATATGTAACCAATACTAATATATACAAACTATTTCTTGTTGTTTATTAAAAGATAAAAAATAATTAAAATATTGATAAACTGAGACTTTGCACTATTTTTCATACATTTGCACTTTGTGTTTTGCACGGTTCATGCATGTTTTCATCTTAGTTTAATCAATTTTCACTTAATTTTGGAGTTTGGTTTAGTTTGTTATTTTATGCAAGTTTGTTCCCATTTTTGGATGCTCGGGAGAAAAGATGTTGTGATAAAGCTTGAGGTCATATGTCGAAGAAAAACGAGCCAGAAGGAACCCGTGAGGACGAGCCGCGAGTGAGGTTGTGGATGGAGTCACGGATGACCAAAGAACCGGCCGATTGTGATCTCGCAACAGAGGAAGGGTTCCAATGAAGAAAACCCACGAGCACAGTCGCGGGTAATGAGGATGGTCGCAGGTATTATGCCACGGCACGCCACATGGAGCCGGGGGTGACTCACTCGCGGGCAAGGTCGCCGGTCGGTCGGGCTCGTCCGTTTTTGGATGGATTTAGGACTTTTTTCCACTAGGTATTTAAAGGTTATTTTGCATGAAAATTACACACTTTTGACCATACCCCTAAAATTGATACCAGAAAGAAATAGTAGAGAAAAACCAACGTGAAGAACAAGATCAAGGAATTCAAGTATTTCAGGATTAGGGGCAGATATATTCTTTCGGGTTTTATTTTCTTTAATTCTTGACAGAATGTGAACACCTTGTGGAATATTTTATGTGTTTATTTTAGTATGAATAACTAAACCCTAGTATTATAGGGTTGATTATGATTCAATTGTAGTGGTTGCTCTGGTATAATTAAAATCCCAACATAGGTACATAAAAGGAACTAGTTAAATGGATGGATTAATTGATAATTATACAATCCTAAAATACGTTTGTTATTTTTCCCTGTGCATTTAATCTGGGGTTAATTTTAGTTCTTTAATTTAAGTAATTTATTTTTAGTTAGTTAATTCAAATATCGCATAATTTTTGGTAGTCTAGATGACATAGGTAGATTGATTTGGATAATTAGTAGCTTAGAATATTAAGTCTCCGTGGATTCAATCCAGTTCACCGTTATATAAGAAACCTCACTGTAGATTGTACATGAAATAAATACCGAACAATTATTGGTAGATAATAAATTAAAAAATGAAATTAATGATTTTCTTGCAAAGATTGATAAATTTTTTAATTAAGTAGAAACATAAAATCATAATATATTGCATTAAAATAGGAAATTCCATAAAATATGATATTTGATATTTTATAGACTTTTACCCCATTTATTTGAATCAATCTTGAGCATGGATATTAAATGATTAGGTGACTCAAATTAGTTCATAGTTTTTACATGGGGATGTGTTTTCATTTTAACCACCCCTATATATATATATATATATATATATATATATATAGTTCTAGTTCAAATGTTAACACCCTCCCCTTGTAGAAACTAGGATCTAATCTATACTATTCATCTCATTGATTTTGATGGTCAAGATTAATCATAGTTTGAAGGGATTTAATATGCAATTAAGTAAGAGTTATATAAGTTATGGGTATAGAAGTAATTTAATTTTTATGGGATATCAAATCCCACTTTTTTGGTGTTTTTATCTTAATATAATATACTTTGCTATTTAGTTTCTTAAAATCTTTCTAAACGTATATAAAAAAATAAAAAATTGCGGAGTTCTACGTTGCAGGAAAAAAAGACACTGATTTATCCATTGAAGCAACAATATATGTGCAAGATACAATAGATTTCAGTTTTTACAACTACAATCAAGATTTTTTCTTCCTTATACTATGGAAGATTCAGGTAAATATTTTTCTATTTTTTGGGGGAACATTTGTTTCCTCTGCAAATAATTTTTTTATGGATTTTATAATCACGCTTTCGCTTGAAATTCCACAATATATATTTGTAGGTTGGTGTATCATTACTTGATAAATATTGCGTCATTATTTGCCGATATATATGTTAGCAATAGCAATAGCTTGTTATCAGAATATTGACATAATGAACAATGTATTAATATCACTATGATTAGTTTTAGCAGCACTATGATTAGCTTTAGCTTTAGCATTGTGCGATTTTTTATGGAACTGACAGATTTATGATTTACTACAATGTATCCAGCTATATGCATTTGACTGTGACTTGATTGTTGGAAAATAGGATTTAATAAAGTAAGTTTGACTCATTTTATCCGATTTTTCGTGACCGGGATATTTAATTTTGGAGGAATTAAATACCGTACGATTGTTCTAAGTCATGAGTAGATAATCGTAGTATTTTTATTTGCTCAAATCCGATTTTCGGTGAGTGAGAAATAAATGGTTAAAGTTGGTCACACGATTGGGCATTTATGGTGTGTGGGATAATTTGTTTAAGATACATTAAATAATCCCACATTGATTTCTTAATCAAATTAAGTAGTGTATTTAAGTGTATTAACACTTAAGTGAAGTAATTAAGTGCACAAGGATGTGGGTCATGAGCCCACACGCGCACATATGCGCGTGCCCGCCCCTTGCCCGGTGCCCGATGCCCGGTGCCCTTGCCCTTGCTCGGCTCATCTCGTCTCGTCTCGACTCGTTCTCGTCCTCGTTTGAAGAGTTATGCGCAGAGGCGGATATAATTCATCAAACTACGGCTCCCTATTCACCACAGTCTAATGGTGTTTCTGAACGCAAAAACCGAACTCTTAAGGAGATGATGAATGCTTTTTTGATAAGTTCAGGATTACCACAGAACTTGTGGGGGAAGCTGTGTTGACAGCCAACTATATCCTGAACAAAATTCCACTTAAAGGTAAGGATGTGACGCCTTACGAGTTGGGGAAAGGACGCACACCGTCTTATAAATACCTCAAAGTGTGGGGGTGTTTGGCTAAGGTTGAAGTGCCACTTCCTAAACAAGTTAGAATCGTCCCTAAAATGGTTGATTGTATCTTTGTTGGGTATGCACTTAACAGTAGTGCATATCGTTTTCTTATTCATAAATCGGAGATTTCCGAGTTGACTGAAGGAACGATGATGGAGTCGAGGAATGCTATATTCTTCGAGAATGTCTATCCTTGTAAGAATAAGGATAGGACAGAAGGTAGTTCTGAGAAACGAACTTCTGAAGCTACTACTAGTTCTGATCCTGTGGATGAAGAACCGAGATGTAGCAAGCGAGCTAGGACGGCTAAGACCTTTGGTCCGGATTTCATCACCTATATGCTAGATGATGAGCCAAAGTCTTTGAAAGAAGCTCTATCTAGTCCAGATGCTGCATTCTGGAAAGAAGCTATCAACAGTGAAATCGATTCCATCATGCAAAATCACACTTGGGAGTTGATAGATCTCCCAAGTGGGTGTAAGCCGCTAGGATGCAAATGGATCCTAAAATGAAAATATAAGGCAGATGGTTCTATTGACAAGTATAAAGCTCGTTTGGTTGCCAAAGGCTTTAGACAAAAAGAGGGGTATGATTTCTTCGATACCTACTCACCAGTAACAAGGATTACCTCTATTCGGGTGCTTTTAGCGATTGCTGCTTTGCACAATCTTGAAATTCATCAGATGGATGTAAAGACTACGTTTCTGAATGGTGAGTTGGAGGATGAAATATATATGGAACAACCTGAAGGGTTTGTTGCACCAGGGCAAGAACGAAAGGTGTGTAAACTTGTTAGATCGTTGTATGGTCTGAAACAAGCACCTATTCAGTGGCACCTGAAGTTTGATAATGTGATGTTATCAAATGGTTTCAAAATCAATGAGTGTGATAAATCTGTGTATATAAAGAGCAGTTCTAATGGCTATGTCATAGTCTGTCTTTATGTAGACGACATGTTAATCATGGGCAGTGGACACCAAGTGATTGTTGAAACGAAACAAATGTTGAAACGAAATTTCGACATGAAAGATATGGGCTTAGCCGATGTGATTCTAGGGATCAAGATAGTACAGACAAGTGGTGGAATTGTCTTAACACAATCTCATTACGTAGAGAAAGTGCTTAAGAAATTCAACACTTTTGATAGTCCGCCGGCTAAGACCCCGTTGGAACTCAATGTACACTTGAGCAAAAACCGGGGAGAACCGGTAGCTCAAGAAGAGTATGCAAGGGTCATTGGGAGTTTGATGTACATCACTAACTGCACTAGACCTGATCTTGCATGTTCTGTGAACAAGTTGAGTCGGTACACGAGCAATCCAAGCAAAGAACATTGGAAAGCTCTAGTACGAGTTCTAAGATACTTGAAGTATACTTTGAACTTCAGACTGCATTATACAAGGTTTCCTCCTGTACTTGAAGGGTACAGTGATGTGAATTGGATATCAGACACAAAAGACTCATTTTCGACTAGTGGATTTGTTTTCACTATCGGAGGTGGAGCAGTGTCATGGAAATCCACGAAACAGACTTGTATAGCCCGTTCTACCATGGAATCTGAGTTTATCGCTTTGGATAAAGCGTGTGAAGAAGCAGAATGGCTTCACAACTTTCTAGAAGACATTCCATGTTGGAAAAAACCAGTGTCGTCAGTGATGATTCACTGTGATAGTCAAGCGGCTATCGGAAGGGCACACAATGCTATGTACAATGGTAAGTCTCGACACATACATCGGAGGCATAATACTGTGAGGCATATGATCTCAAGTGGGATTATCTCAGTTGACTATGTGAAGTCAATAGATAATCTAGCGGATCCGCTAACCAAAGGGTTCAACCGAGATCAAATGGCTAAGTTGCTAGAGGAAATGGGTTTGAAATCCACACTCTAAGAGTGCTTGTAGTGGTAACCCAACCATGATGACTGGAGATCCCAAGAGCTTGGTTCAATGGGAAAACTAAGTTACAAACATTCGGTTTGGTAGCACTTGGAAAATTATAAGTGTACCTTTCCCTGTGAGCAAACTAAGTGCACACCTGTCAATGTGGTGAGGATAAGTCTTATGACTTTTAATGATTCCTAAACCTAATAAGGTTGAGTATGGCAGGATACTCAGAAGAGGAGATCACCTATATAAGTAAGAAGTGGGGCCGCTTCTAAAGAGATACTTATGAATTCAAAGAGGTTGTCCATGGTCTAAAAAAGACACAAACGTGAGAACAGATAATGTTTGATATACAGCTGTTTTCAACACTATTGTCTCGGTATACACTAAGGATGTATAGTTCAAGGCATCATGTCCACTAAACAACCGGTATACTCGATAGTGTTGGAATATGAAAGGTTCAAAGTCACAAGCTACCTATCCTGGTGCAGTTGTATTTCTAAGAGAATTGGGCTGCTTATCTGCATACATGCATGCACTATTTCCACTCATGTGGGGGAATGTTGGAAAATAGGATTTAATAAAGTGAGGTTGACTCATTTTATCTGATTTTTCATGACCGGGATATTTAATTTTGGAGGAATTAAATACCGTACGATTGTTCTAAGTCATGAGTAGATAATCGTAGTATTTTTATTTGCTCAAATCTGATTTTCGGTGAGTGAGAAATAAATGGTTAAAGTTGGTCATACGATTGGGCATTTATGGTGTGTGGGATAATGTGTTTAAGACACATTAAATAATCCCACATTGATTTCTTAATCAAATTAAGTAGTGTATTTAAGTGTATTAACACTTAAGTGAAGTAATTAAGTGCACAAGGATGTGGGCCATGAGCCCACACGCGCACACACGTGCGCGCCCGCCCGTGCCCGTGCCCGAGCCCGTGCCCGTGCCCCCTTGCTCGGCTCGTCTCGTCTCGTCTCGTCTCGACTCGTCCTGATCCTCGTCCTCGGATTTGGATCTTGGTAATTGGACTTTGGGCGCACGTGGGATTCCGGGGCTTAGCCGTATTAGTTTTACAGTACATAAATGGTCAGAGCATGGAGCGGGTCGGCAGATCGGCTATCCGGGTCCCGAACGTGTGTGCACATGGTGCTTGTCCAGCTTGAAGGGTGAACTCCCATGAGTTAAGAGCCTTGAAGACCTTGAGCTGGTGGTGCCTCAGGTAACTGCCATCTGGAGCTGGTGGAGTTAGTGGGCTGGACAGTAACCGAAAGTAACTCCCGTCAGGAGTCAAAGTCTGCAGCTGCCCTTGGACACGTGTTGGGATCCGAGCCGACAAGGGACACCTGTCGGGATCTGCAGAAGGTAACTCCTGGAGGGCTTAATGGCAGAGCTATAACTCCAGGGGGGTTACAATACCAGGTTTGAATGCCCTCAAACCCTAGCTGTCCCCTGCAGTAGAGATGTGCCTATAAATAGGACATCTTGTATGGATCCAAATACTACATTCTGCATAAACGAACATATCTTCATATTGTTGCATACGAATCCCTTCGAGTCAAAGCTTCAAGTTCTCGACGTTGTCTAGTTCACCGGAACCTTGCCGGATTTGTGGTGTTACTGCCGGAAGAACGAAGCGGTTTCATCTTTGAAAGACAACCACCAAACCGTGAGCACTAGCCGGGGCGTATTTGTCTTGCGGAGAGAGGTCCCCTCGACTCGGCTTGTCGGAATCTGCACATCGGTTCCAGTCTATTTGCTTTGTTTAATTCAGTTAAATATTGTAATTGTTATTCTTCTACTCTTCTACCTTTCTGTACTTCAGTTGTAATTCCAGTGAGGTGTAAAACAAGACAACAATTTGATTTGTTTAATTAGTATAATTTGAAACACAAATAATTATATACGCATTTCCTTAAATTATAAATGATATATAGAGTTAAGGAGCAGTGTACTTGCCTCATTTAATTTTTTTTAATCAGTTTTGAGAATTTCACGTAATTTGTTTTTTTATTGACATGAAGTATATGTGTGTGTATCAAATTACACACACACATATACTTCATGTCATATTTTAGTGATAAGTCCGATATATATAAAACGAAAACATTTTCATTTTTTTATAAGTTGCAGCTTCAAACCTTAAAGGAAGAAACTCTGAGCATGATGGATTATCTTAGTAAAATCAAAACATGTTGTGATTTACTTGAATCTGCTAGATATAAAGTTTATGAGGAAGATCAAGTGCATCATAATTTATCTGGTCTAAGTAATGAGTATGGTTCAGTTATGATATCTATAACATCTAGAATTGAGCCATGTGCTGTGAGGGATGTCCATGCCCTACTGCTTGTTTTTGAGGCGAGACAAGAGTCTTCGAAGGGAAATCTTCTAAATTATGAAAACACTATTACTCAATCTAAAAAACCAGAGACCTTATGCTGGACAACAAGCATCAATAGGAAGAGGTTATCAATCTGGAAATCTGAATGATAAAGGCGGTGGTAGGAGTTTTAACAGAGGTGGTTAGAGAGGTAGAGGAGGAAGGAATTCAAGTAACCACCTAGTTTGTCAAGTCTGCCATGTACCTACAACTAAAATTTGTTGGCATCGTTACAATGCGAATTATGTTACTTCAACCCCACAAATCAGAAGCAATAAGGAACGTTCAATTCTTGAAATTATCCCATACATTTTTATAACAAGCCCACCTTGAATGTTGCTAATGTGCAGGCAGGCACCATCTGAGATCAGTTTTGACGCCTCTTAGTATCCAGATGTTGGAGCTACAAATCACGTCTCAAATGATCTATCAAACCTGAACATAGTGTCAGAATATCATGGAGGACCTAGATTGCACATGGGAAATGAAGAAGCTGTGGATATTGCCCATGTTGGTAAAACTTTTCTGATCTCTCCTTCATGTTCTAAGCCTTTTGTATTAAACAATCTCCTTCATGTTCCTTTCATTACAAAGAATTTGCTTAGTATCTCTCAGTTTGCAAAAGTTAATAATGTTTTCTTTGAATTTCATTATGCCTTTAGTCTTGTTCAGAACAGGTGTCCTAGCAAACACTCCTCACGGGTACTCTTTAAAGGAGGGCTTTATCAGTTCAACAATTGCTTCCTTCCAAATTTTTCGATGACTCTTCTATGCAAGTTTGATCCATCAACTCTAAGTTCAGTTCCTAGTTATCTACTAATTCTACGACTTTAAATTTTTGGACCTCTTAGACAAGCTAGGTCATGCAGCCTATTGTTACGAAAGCTTTGGAGTCTTGTATGTTCCTTTTGATTCTAAAACCACTTCAATGCTATGTTCTTCTTGCATGATGTCAAAAAGTCACTGTTTACCCTTTCCTATTTCTGAATCTATCTATAAAAATCCTTTTGAGCTTATACATAGTGATTTATGGGGGGTGGGCCATCACCTGTTGTTACCTTTGTGAATGGTTTTTGTTACTATGTCAGCTTTATAGATCATTGCACTCGTTGCACTTGGATATACATGTTGAAAGCTAAACCTGACACTTATAATGTCTTTAAGCATTTTCACAACTTAGTTAAAACTCAATTCAATATTAAAATCAAGAGTGTAATTAGTCCAAAAAATTAATTGTTAATTCTAGATTAAATTCCTATAATAGCAAACATTATGAAACAGACGGAATAATTTATATAGATGATGTAATTGATGGAGAATGGATTCATATGGATGAACGAAAATTATAATAGTACGATTCTATTAAATTAATAATTAAATTATAAAATTAACTTTAATAAATAATATGTATAGAATTGATTATATAATATATTATATTATTGTGAGATGATATTTTTATTTATTTTTTCTTATTTGATAATTGGTGGAAAATTAATTGATATGTATGAAGAATTGAAATAATACAATACTATTGAAATGAATATAATATATTACATGTGAATAATTAATTATATATTGATAAATTGAGAAGCAATTTTAATTATTGATAGAGAACTTCTTAAGAACTATCAAGTTTGTTTATAGTTTTTCTATAAATTCAAGCTTTTCTTTTTCAATTCCTTCATTGGGATGTAATATACATGCGGTGATTTAATTAATTGAGAATTGATTTAGGGTGTTTCTATTTGCACCACAAAATTTACTCTTTGCACCACTCTTACTCAATGCACCATTTTTTTTACTCTTTGCACCACATAAATTGACATTAATACCCTTTTTGCTTTTTTCTTTTTTGTGGTGCAAAAAAACTGGAATAGAGCTGAGGATCACATCCGTATTTCAGTCAATTCCGAGGCTTGCATTAACTGAGCTCCCGTCGCCGAGACCGTGAAGATTCACGATATCGAGACAAATGCCGCAGCCGGGAAACAACGTCGCCTGAAGGGCGATGAGAGGGACTAGTTTGTAATCGGCAGCATCTGTAACAGGCGGCATTTCGGGTGCAAAATCGTAGAACTGATCGGCATCTCGTGCATGGTGACCAAAGATCCATTTCATTTCCACCATCTTGAGTTGCATCTCCATTAAGAAAAGCATCGATTGATGCATCCCAATTGCTCTCAAGATATGGCATCTGAAAGAGCTTCATCTGGGAGTCAAATGCTGATAGATCATCACTGGACACAAGGTTCTCAGGATTTGCCGTAGCAGGATTTGACATTTGACAGCACAGATGATATTTTTGGAGTTTTTGCACAGTTTTCACCCCAGCCAAAGTCTGAGCAATCAAAAGAATTGCTCCCTTGATCAGATCTGAAGTAGACATTTGTGGTTTTAGACCGCTCTCATCAGCTGTAGGGTAGGTATCAGCATAGCTGAACTGCTTCATCTGTGGTTTTTCTTCAACAACACAAAATGAATCATAGTAATAATTATTTAGCATGTTCATGAAATTCAGGCCTTCATTCACATTGGGCTTAACCGACTCGAGACTTTCCTTGGGAATTTCTTGATTGGGTGGAAATGGACCCACCAGATGTCGAAGAAGGTGAACAGCACCGTCAGCTCGCCGTCGCCGCTGCCTGCCGGAGGTGAAACTCGAGATGTTTGAAGCAAGGTGGTTACCCTTTAATTAAGTAATTAAAGGGCATTTCAGTCAATTCATAATTATTTTCTTTTTCCTTTTTTTTGGTGGTGCAAAGAGTAAATTCTGCGTTGCAAACAGAAACTCCCTTGATTTATGTGGACGAATAAAAAATTATAATACTACAGTTCTATTGAAGTTATATTTAAATTGTAAAATTAAATATACTATATTACATGTGGAGAATTAATTGCATAACATATTATAATGTCGTGCAATTATACTTTATTTTTTTTTCTTGTTGCTATGGTTGATATGATAGAGAAATAATTGAAGGACACTTATTTGATGTGGGTGAAGAATTATAATAGTACAATACTATTCAAAATTTCAAATACATGTAATATATTATACGTGAATAATTAATTATATAATGATTAATGGAGAAGTAATTAATTATTGATTATTGATAGAGAATTTCTTATAAGAACCAACAAGAAAGCTTATAATTTTTTTCTATAAATTCAAGCTCTTATTTTTCAATCTCTTCATTGGGATGTACTTTATATAGATGATGTAATTGATGGAGAATGAATTCATGTGGATGAATGGAAATTATAAAAATATAATTCTATTGAAATAAAATTTTAATTATAAAATATAATATATTATATGTGAATAATATTACTATGGTATTATTTTTTTTATTTTTTTTTTTTGCTATGGTTGATATGATAAAAATAATTGCTTAAAAATTAATTGATTTGGAAAAAGAATTGGAATATACAATAGTATTGAAATAAATATAACATATTATATGTTAATAATTAATTATATAATACAGTATTACTATTTTACCCTTACATTAAGTATAGATTATGGAAATCATATTTTATAAGAAATTAAGGCACATTCTTATGTAGGTATATATATTTGTATCTTTTGATTTTATTTTCTGTTATTATAAACTTTGTTATTGGTATTATTGAACACGTAAAAAAAGATAACAAATGACAATAGTGTAAACAACCATTTTTTCATAATTTACTAAACAAATACAACAGTTTAAATACTAACCATTGACTTTTAAAATAAAAAAGAATGAAAGAACTTTTATTATAAATAATCGTCGTCTACTACCCAAATAAAGACATTGAAAGACAACAGTTACTAACAAAACCGTTGTTATATACTGATAATCCACAATAGTTTTCATTTCAACGACCATTCCTCAACTTTGCCTTTTAAAAACTGACAACAGTTTTGTTAATTTTCACAATGATTATCTACCGCTGTCTTGTCTACTTTTACATCAATAGACAATGGGACTATATACAAGTGTTCTATTAGTTAATAGAAAACGGTGAATAGCTGTTGTCTATTTTTATAAATTGTGCGATGCGGCCGACGTCGCTTAAATCTCCATCTGATTAGCTTTTCGCTAACAATTCTTCCCATGAAGGTTTCTAGATTTGGGCAACTGTTGATTTCCAATTGAAAATCATCCCAGCCGTAACTTCCACGCTCTCGTCTGACTTGCACATCTCTCAGATGCCGGAAATCTAGAATAACCAGGCTACGGAGTTTGGGTAACCCGTTGTGTGAGATCACCATTTGATGACCAGTGTATGCATTCTGCAATTTGAGGTATCGTAATTCCCTAACCTTGTCGACGATTCGCATGGGGTCTTCATCAAGAGAACTATTAACCAAGACCAAGCGCCAAAGCTTAGGTGGGAAATTATTGCCATCT
Organism: Perilla frutescens; assembly: GCA_026008535.1. Classification (NCBI taxonomy): domain Eukaryota; kingdom Viridiplantae; phylum Streptophyta; class Magnoliopsida; order Lamiales; family Lamiaceae; genus Perilla; species Perilla frutescens. Next base: position 488,350 of record BRKX01000002.1, read on the forward strand.
GGTAAACTTGTAAGGCGCCCCTCTAATTTGAGTTCCGTGAGATTCCGTAGAATACGAAGTTTGTCCAAGGAAGGCATGCTTCTAAAACAAAACCCTCTTAACATAAGACAATCAAGATTCTCCAACTTAGCCAATGATTCAAAGAGCTTGCTTACATTTGAGTTTCCATCCACTTCTTCAATGCCCAATCTGCGGAGACTAGTCATTATTTTCAACCCCGACACCTCATATGTCCAACTATCAACCGAAATGTAGGTCAAAGTTTCTAGATTCTTTAGTGCCTCAATCTTCAACGGCTTCCGACAAATAATATCAGACATATAGAGGTGACGAAGGCGATCCATTTCCCATAAAACATCTGGTAATTGCACCATAAAGTTTTGTGCTATATCCAGAACCTCGAGCATCTTCAGTCGGCCCAACGATTGTGGGAGCTCTTCTATGTAATTGCTTCTCAATCCCAAGTATCTTAACTCAGTCAAATCACCAACCGTTTCAGGTAAAATCTTCAATCCAAAACCTTCCATATCAAGTATCTTAAGTTGTTCAAAATGTTTCCAATAAGATGGATGACAAACGTCAGAGTGGCCACCACCACCATGGAAGAAAAGAGAAACAAGATGCTTATCTTGATTCATGGAGGAGCAATCTAAATTGAACTTGTCTCTACTACAATGGATAACACGATGATGACGAGGTTCATGAGAAGCTCGAATGTTTCCATCCTTCCTTAGGATCTCAAAACCTATTTCGTCCTCCGCCTTTGTGATGGATAGCCTGTGAAAAACAGCATTAATGCGGAACGTTTTTGTTGAATCATTGGTCTTGTTCTTATCGAGGGCTTCAATAATGAAATGTCTAGTTAATTTAGTGAAACCGAGTTGACTTTGACGTTTTTCCAGTCCCCCTGCAGTCCAAATTTGTACCAACTTATTTGCCCTCATAATTGTACCTTCCTTGAAGAAGGCTAGCTGCAAGAAACATAGCTTCAAATGTGGATCCAAGTTGAGGTAAGCCGACTCCAATGCCACTAAAGTTTCACTCAAATCCATATCCATTGTAGATTCCACAACTTGTTCCCATTCACTCCCAGATTGTCTCATTTTTGCCCACTGCTTCCCAATCTCTTTTATGGCTAATGGTAGACCACCACACTTTCTCATCAACACCTGTCTTCCTTTTTTCTCCAGCTTCTTTGGAAATTCTTCATCACGCAATGTCGTTTTCAATAAAAATTGCCAACTCTTGTTATCATCTAGATTTTTCATCTTATGTTCAAAATCTTTGTAAGGATTGCATCTTATATCCGGACTGCGAGTTGTGAACAGCAATCTACTTCTTTTGTCTGCTTACATAAGAATGATTCAATATATGTAAGGGATATGATCGATACTCAAAAGCCAATCTATACATTAACTAGAAAATTATGACTGTTAGACTAGCTAGGTTGTATGATTTTATCGATTAATATAGTCATTAATTTTTTTAATATGATCCATTGTAATTTAAGTTTAGGTTCCTTCTTATATTCCGACACCCCCAGAATTAGTCTTAAAATTCAATGTGCAAGGAAATAAATTATAATTCACTTTTAGTCTTATATCTACGACTTTGTTCAAATTAAAACTAGTATTGTTAACAAAAAAATCAATATTTAATCCAACAATTTCCGGGAAAGCTCAATTTTTATCATATCACCAATGAAGCATTATTGTAATATTAATGAGACATTACATATCGTTCAAAAAAGTTTGGGTTAATTTTTCGTAAATTATTTGATCGTTTGTGAATTATAAGTTTCTCTTTATTTGTTGTTTTTGTGTAAAACTTCAGAATTTTATTGTTTTGTTAATTAAACATGAAAATTGTCTGTTTTGGATCTTATTCCACAAGAAGAAATAATTTATAAATAAATCAAAAATAAAAATACAAATTATTACAAACTAGATATAATGTTTAAAATTCTATGTTATTAAAACAACGATCATAGACAATGCTTACACCGTTATAACTTAATGAAATACAACGTTTTAGTACAATCCTTATTTTTTTCAAGCTTTTTGTATTTGATAATAGAATGATAATGATAATGAAGCAATGAAGCATTATCATAATTCTACCGAAGCATTCTCATATTATTAATAAAATATTATCAAAATCAAATAACTCAGTACTCAATTCAAGATCATTCTTTAAAAGTTCGTTTAAGTTCTATTTGATAAGCATATTGATAGCTATGTATTTTACATATATTTTGTTTATAAATTGATGATGTTGCGCTACTTTTTAAAAATTATTATGGAGTTGTTCATATTGCATTTATAGTGATTTTTAGTAGCAAGATTATTTATTTATTTGATGCAAAGTTATCAATTACATATTGAGAGGATGCAAGAAAGGATACATAAATTAAAGGTTTTGAGCTTAATTAAGGAATTAATTAAAGTTTTTAGATTGGATTTAAGTGAAAAGCCCGTAGGCTTTCGGACCATGGTCGACCTCAAAATGTAAAGGCTCCAGTCGACCTGGACTGTTTGGTCGACCGGCTCATGAAGAATTTATGAAGCATCTGGTTGACCAAGCCAGTTGGGTATTGTTCACATATGAGAGCAAATTACTTCCTTCTGTAAATTAGGGCTTCTCATGCATGAGTGGCTGATCTCAAATAATGTGTGAGACAATTAACTAGAAGGGGCGAGAGGTAGATAATTAGTTGGTGGAAAGACAAATTTTAATGTTATGCATTTTTAGAAGGATTGAGATGAGAAAAAAAAAAATATAAGACTAATGAATATTAATGAGCTTATTGTGAGTAATAATATGTATGAAAGTTTGAGAAGTGAATTGCATGTTTATTATTTCTATGTCATGATATGATTGTTTGAGTAATTTTATTACAAATATGTGATTGCCCTCCATTAATGAATTAAACTTGTTGCATAAATCAAGGAATAAATATAAATTATACAGTATGAGCATTCCCTAGAATTTGCGTTTTTATATATGAACTTTCAAGTTTAATCAAGTCTTTTAATTTTAAAGTTATTGCATGGTTTGTTAATCTTATTTTAATTAATAACAATATCCCAAAAATATGTTAGTGTCTAGATATTGAAGAAAGCTAAGACCTTGGTTGGTTTTATTTCCAATTGCAATTTTCATTTTTTAGTGTTTTCGGCGTGATTTATGAGGTGTATTGGTTTTCTAAATGTGTATTGATTTTTGTGTGGAAAATAGAAATATGTTTGGATGAATGATATGAATTTCAATAAAGTTATAGGTTTGAAAATTGAAAATTTATTTGGATCAAGAATTAAGAAGTAGCAATTAGAATAATACTATGGATTATAAATGACTTTACATTTTCGTATAATTATATATAACTAATTAATTCAAATAAATGATGGATATTTTAACCTAACTAAAATAATACTCCCCCCTTTTCATATTGTTGGTTGTTTTAGGATTTCAATCTAAAATTAACAATTAGTTTTTTGGACTAATATATAGCCTTTCTTTCTATATCAAATAAAATCTTATTCCCTTATTTTTTCCTAAATAGTTTACAAAATTTTCTCTCTCCATATATTTGTAGGGTTAAACTTGCTTAGGAGAAAGGGTGTGAAAAAATATCTAAAACAACAAATATTTTGACACAAAATAAAATACCTGAAATAACAAACATTATGAAGCGAGGGGAGTATATAACTATGATATTTTGTGTTTTTCTAATGTAATAATTAGACAATGTTGCTAATAACTAATAATTGTCAATATGCTACTTATTTTACATTTACAATTGTTTAGATTACAACCGTTGTCTTTTAACAAACCTTTGCAATCCTATTTGTTATTTTTTTTTACTTTGAAATTTGAGAATATGAACTTTTGATTTTAATTTTCTTATGCATGGATGTAGGATATGTAGTGTACATTTGTTGCGTATAATAAATAATAAATTATTCATTTGTGCTACTCTATTATTATTATTATTATTATTATTATTATTATTATTAAACATAATTTTGGTATAATTAAGTATAAAATAATTTATAACAATTTATAGATTTTCTATATAAATTTTATTATTTAAACTAAATAATTAAATTTTTTATACTTGTCATATATTTAAAGAAAACAATTATAATATGGATTTTACAAAATTTATACAATAATGTTATATATAAAATCAACTCATTTGAAAAGGTCCAAGCTAGCCTTTTTAACATGAATTTTCATTTAGTTCCTAATATTTATTTATTTTTATTTTGTTCTAATTACATCAAATTTATCTTCTTGTCTAATTAATGCACATATTATTTTCTTAATTTAAAAAAATTGAACACAACATAGGAAATAAAAATAATGGACTGTCAATAAATCACATATTACGTACACTCTAATAACAAGTGATTATATAATGCCTACCGATCTCTGCTTCTAATTAATAATAATTAGTTACTCTAGTTTTACTCCTAATTCACGCAAACTACCTCAATAAGCACTAAAATATCATAAATTGATGTACAAATTATTTTAAGAATATATTAAAAGCTGTCAAATTCAAACTAGTAAACTTATAGTCTAATTTAGATCCTAGTTGGTTTGCAATGTGTAGGCAGTAGGCATAGGAATGAAAAGTTAAAAAAAGTTGTCTTGGCTGGAAATCTAGCTACCAAACATAATTTCTATTAATTGAACAGTAAAATATGGAAACTCTTGTTTGGAAATGTAACCAAACAAAGCCTAATTAAGTATCCATGTTTGGTAGCATGAAATATTATTAACAGTCTCTTCAGATACCATGCTCTTAAACCTATTTATTGCAATAACAGCATATACATGCAGAAAAAACAAATCATGTACTCAAGTCACATATAGAATAAGCTTAACTAAGAAATACCACAATGCTAATGACAATAAACATACCTCGGGGAAGAGCTTGGAAGACATATTGCAGGTATGTTTCTTCCGACACATCGTCGAGAACTATGAAAGATCGCTTGTCCTGCAGGTGTTGCTGTATCATTTGTTTGAGGCTTCTATTGTCCATTTTCTCCAATAACATATCATGATTTCTTGGGAATCCCTTACTGTATACCAGCTGTTGTATGAGTTCAATAAGTAGTTGTTTTCGACTTAATCCCTGTGAAGAAAGGCATACCCAAGCACGGCACTCAAATCCATTCACGATCTCTGGATGCTTGTAAAATACTCTAGCAAGAGTTGTCTTTCCTATCCCACCCAGACCCTGGATACTTATAGTAGTTTCGGCATTGCGAAGCAGCAATTCCACGTCCTTCTCCAACCCCACCACATCTGAATATACCAACTCCTCTCCTACACAATTAATTTGTGAAACATCTCCGAATTCCAGCATACGCTCTTTTGTTTCTCCGATCCCTCTGTGGATGAACACGATCATTTTGAAGAACTTTATGTAGCTATCTGAGGAACTCATAGTATGCTCCTGGATCATAATCATATATAATTAGATTAGATAGATACCGTACGACAAATTGATCTCGGTAAAAAAAAAAAAAAGAAGTTCTCACCACTCGTGCCCTACTCCCTATCACGTAGGGATTGAAGATCTGAAGGAATAAAATGAAGGGATCTGAATCCTTAACATGGACGAGGAGTTGGACATCGTGAGCCATCTCCACAACGTCGGATATGAAATAATGCAGGTGGCCGTGGCTGCTCCCTTCATCTTCCAATTTGTCCAGTATCAATCTCATATCATTTTTTACCTCTTCCACGTACTTCCAGTCGTCTGCGAGGAGTTCCATCCTGTGGTTGGGTCCCCCGGGAGCCGTCATGTCTTTCAGCAAACGAAACAGCTTGTCTTCTTCCCAGAGACCCGCCTTTTTAGCCAGCCAACTGTAGAGCTTTTCTTTGTTGAGTTTTCCTTCGCTGTCTCTCCAGAGATCCGCCGTCTCAACCGCCAGACTGTAGAGCTTTTCCATGCGGATATTCGGATCCACCATCTCAACCAACAAACTGTGCAGCTTTTCCCTGCAGTTGATTTCCCAGATATCCTCCATTTCAGCCAGAAAACTGTATAGATTGTCGTTGTGGACCTTTTCCTCCTTCACATCCCAGGGATCCGCCACCCTGACCAGCAAACTGTAGAGCATTTCCTTATTTTTTTCCCACAATTCCGCCATTCCAACCACCAAATCCTTCTTCTCTAATTGCAAACTGCACAGCTTTGTGTGGTCGTTATCCCGGAGATCCGCTTTCTGAAGCAGCCATCTGTCCAGCTTTTCAATCGCCGATAGGATCACTGCCGCCGCATCCGCCATACTTGGATCTGCTTAATTAATATATTTATAAATTATTACTTGTTTGTAACCTTCTTTCGCTTATAATTGGACCCCTGCGCATACCCAAACTTCTTTTATAGCCGTGGTCCATCAACTGGTTAAATATGACCATTTCGCCCCTAAAATTAATTACTTATAAGTTTGTTAATCACCTCCTGAAATTTAATTCTTTTACTTAAATTTAGTGATTAGAATGGGTACACAAAATTAATACAGCTATTTGAAGTCAAAGGGTGAAAAAACAAACATGAGACCCTCCCGTCCCAGCTTATGCGTGTCAACCGCGTACCAAATATCAAAATTATTACATCTCCTTTCATTTTTCTTCAATTTTAATTTCTTTTGATTTAGCATAATTTTACATTATTATTTAGGGTTTATTTCATCCAATTAGGGTTTATAATTTTTTTTAGTATTTATTATTGTATTTTTTAGTTAATATAATTGATATTTATGGTTGATTATTCCAAATTTAGGGTATATAATTTTTCAAAATTTTAATTTTTAGTAATAAATATTAATTAGGATTAGTTATAATATAATAAATATTATTTTTTTGAAAAACATTAACACCATACAATTTTGATGTTGACATACAATTGGCACATAGAAGTTGGGAATAGAAGACCTCATCCCACTACAAAAAGATGGTCTTTAGAGACAAGATTATTAGTGACGACAAATGTCGTCACTAATACTAGACTTTTAGTAAGGACATGTTGTTTCTAATTATTACATATCATCTCTAATAATTTTTTTGTAATGACATTGTTGTCACTTACAAATATTTTTTGTGACGATCATGTCGTCGCAAATAGAGCGTCCCTAAAACTCCGTCCCAAATAAATAAAAAATTATTTTAAGTGACAACATTGTTATCTCAAAAAATGTCATTAGAAATGACATGTAATTATTAGAGACAACATGTTGTTACTTAAGCACTACGGTCTAACATCCAACTAGAATTTGTAATCCTATACATACGTACTCAATGATATATTTTTTTTTTTGTTAAATACTAGAATTAAACACTTCCCATTTTAGGCCCAATTCATCCTAAACCATTTAACAACACCTCGTTTCCATCTTTTACTTCTTTAAGCACAATCATATATAGCTAAATAGACGGTTCCCTCGTATATAGCACAATCTTTTACGTCTAGTAGCTGGTTCCCTCGTTTCTAGACCTCATTGAATTTGGATTTTCAGTGTTGATATGATCAATGATTTAGAGATTCTAATCCTCATTCTTTTGTTTTAAATCACGGATACAAACTCTCGCCGCTAAATTTTTTCCGTCCCTTAATTTTTTCGTTGATGCTTAAATCTGCAGATAGCTAGATTGTACATTCAGAAATATGATGAGAACTTTCCAATCCTATCCACATGGCACTGAATCACTGTCGTCGAAATCAGTGGCAATCAGGTGGGACGAAACTTTTTAAACGTTTAGACAAAATTAATTACCAATGAAAAATTCTAATATCTTGGCTTCTCTCCCTGTCAAAGCTTGTCTTGCGCACGCCAAAGTTATTATTATTATTTTTTCAATTTTCTAGTGCTTTTTTCTCCATTTTCTCAAGAAAAAAAAAAAGATCTAGGTAAAATAAATTAGAGCCAAAAACTATTTTAGCCACTTAAACTTTAAAAAAAATTATTTTAACCAGTAAATTTTAAACATTTTTTTAGTCACTTTGGACCAAAATGCCCTTTAGATATAAAAAAAATATACCACTTACCCCCTACCCATCACACTTCAAATCTGTTTTTCATCTTCATCTTCATCTTCATCATCGATCTTTATCTTCATCTTCAGATCTGCTTTTCATCTTCATCGTCAATCTTCATCTTCATTGTCGATCTTTATCTTCAGATCTGTTTTTCATCTTCATCTTCATCGTCGATCTTCATCTTCATCGTTGATCTTTATTTCTTGGACCATAGTTCTCGTCATAGTTCATCCATGTTTAGCTAGTGCAGTGAGCACTGAAGTTCAACTTTTACCAAAAACAAAAGTGATTTTGTTCTTAACTGCGTGCTGGATTATTCTTAAGTGCGTGCAAGACCTGACGCGCACAAGCATGCGCGCACACTTATATCGGCAGAACACATCGGCAGACTATTGTCATGACATCGGTTGATAATTTCTGTGCTGGTGCGAGATTTACTCTCCATAATGGTTTCAATATTTATAAACTCGTGCCAATGCCTACAAGTGTACAAGCATGTGATTGTAGCAATGATGATACGAGGTCGATCCACAGGGAAAATGAATTTGAATAAGAAAACGCAAGTACCACGATGATAGATTGGCGAAATATTTAGACTATGAATAGGAGAGGGTTGTTTATCTTAACATAAAACCAATACATAAATAAATGATTGACACCAAACAACAACAATAAACAAGCTAAATAGTAATCAAGAAACAATACCAACAAGAGAGAGAGATTTGAAGATGATAAATAAAGGCAAAATTCTAGGATATGGATACACAATGCTCCTATTGATCAAACAACAAGGATTCAAACACACAATCATGTTAAGTTCATAGATAGGAAGACCACGAATATAGAAGGAGCATCTCTCGAATATCTCCTAAATTGCGAATGCGACAAGGATGGCTATCTCGAACCCATACATAACAAGAATTCAAAGCATAATCAAGAACCATTAAACATCAAAAATAAATATCATTTATATTTCATAATCCAAATAAAACCAACACCCAAGAGTATTAAAGATTTAGCTTCTCATAATTACATGGGTAACCAAAATCTCTACAAAAAGGAACATGATTTTAACAAAATTAAAGAACAAAAGAACCCGGATGGATGTTTTGGCCTTCAAATCTTGCTTCAACTTTGTTCTTCTTGCCCAATCTTCAATTCCCTTTCTTCTCTCTTCTTCTCCAAGTATTTCTCTCTCTAAAAGTGGCTAAGGGTGGAATGGAATGACCTAATTTTGTATTGGGGTGATTTTATATAGTGAAGGAATAAAAGAATTAAAAAAAAATCAAAAATGGGGGAAAAAAGATGAAAAATCCGAAAACGTGACACAGGGGCGCGACACGGAGCCGGTCGCGCCCTGCGGCTTCGTGTCGGGGCTGGGAGGCGCGACCCGGGCGGAGGATGCTAGCTCGGATCGCGTTGCAGGTGGTGGAAAATCAGCCGCGGAGACGAAGCGGCGGTCGCTGTGCTGGGCTGGCTCGGGTCGCGCCTACAGCCTTGCTCCGATACCTTTCACGGTTTTATTTCATTCTCTCTTGTTTCTTGTCCGATTGAGGTGATTCAACTTGCACCGTGCTCCCAATTCGATCCTCTATCTTCCCATGGCATTGAATCACTCAAAAATTCATTTATTCATCCACAAGTTTCTGCAAAACTCAAATAAGAAACACAACTCTCAAGTAGGAAGGTTAAGAACGCAATTTGGGTTAAAACACATGCAAAACTCTTCAATTTACTTCATTTAAACCTCAAAATATTGTGCCAAAATACCACTCATTAGCTTTCATTTGCAACAACACTTTTTTACCACAAGATACATTTTAGTTTTTGCACTTTTTATATTGATTATCTTCGACTTAAGTTATTTTATTGTTCGTTTAATTTTGAACTGTTAAAGGAAGGTTAGTGACAGTAATTCCACAAAATCCCTAAAAGTTACTAAAAAGATAGAAAGGTTATTCACTCCTCATGGGACGATATTTACCTTTGGATGCTACACTAGCCTCTGACGATAAATTAAAGCATCTGCAGGGATTTGCCTACATGTGTAATTTTGCACACAAAATGACGATGTGTTACTGAGCTATGAAGTATTTTTGGAAGATTGTGTTTATATTTTTATCTGAATGCTTATGCTATTTTCTTTTATTCTAATTAAGATACATTTAAGGTTACTTTATGTTATGGTGTGGACCAATGTAAGGGGACATATAAACTCATATGTGATATGAAATGAGATATGAAAAAGTTATTCCTCAATTCCTCCCTATGCTCTCTCATTTGCCTGTCTTCTAATCTCTCTATCTCTTTCTTCTCTCTATTTATCTACTGATCTATTGTATATACACAAATATTTCTTTACTATTACAAAATTATACACCCCAACTGTAGTATTCACTACAAGGCTGTTATAGGAAGACCGTTCAACCTCAAACTAATGGTGCGAGTGTATGAACTAGTATTGTAATTCTATAGCGTTGAGTTGTAATAGTTTGATACGTTTTCATTAGTGTCTATTAGTGTTATTCTTGCGTTAATTTCAACATGACTTTCTAGTAGTTTAGTTTGGCGTGTACCAACAACCTTGGGTACCATGCTGCTGCCGAAGAGGTTAGGTTGCAAGAGAGACCAAGTGTGGGCACTTGAGTTGTAGGTGGTTCTTGCGGTTTCAGTTCATTAAAGAAGGGTAGTGTTCGAAAGATTGTTCAGATATGTGGTTCTGTTGTACAAGTCCTTGTCAAAAATAACTTTGAAGGAGTGAATTATTTCTCTCCCCAGATATAGGTGTGTGCACCGAACTGGATGCTAATATCTTGTGTCATCTTTATGCTTTCATATTTTATGTTCACTATTGATAGACCATACAACTGAACAACATAAAGAATAAAAGATATCCAGTTTTACACGGCTTATATTTTCTCACATATTAAAGAGAAAAAAACTAATTAAGGTCAGAAGTTAGTACTGACACTATATTAATTAATCATGCGTATTAAAATGAGAACTAAAACTTAACTGGGAGAGGCAATTGATCATTTATAAGTAGGTTGTATTAGCCAGCGCGCCGATGATGTGTTCATTGACTAGAAAAACTTTTTCTTTCTATATTTGGGAGACCATCTGCTATGCCTTATTTTATGACCCAATTCAATTTGTCTAATAACAAGTTGCATATATATGCATATTTTAAGATCAGTTGAACCATCAATTATAAATCTAGTTGTGAATGTGAAGTTTCATACCCAACACATCTTCATGTGCCATAAATACTGACAAAAAATTAAATATTGACTCACACAAATTATAAAGTCATCTTTTAATATAACATTAAAGTCATTAATTTAATAGCTACTCATCTATACAACATGTCTTAGTGTTAGTACATATATGATATACCATAAAAATATAAAATACAGTGCTACAATAATTCAACGAAATCATCACCTACTAGCTTATGTCCATGCTATGCTAGCTAGCTAGCTAGCATGACCAGCCCGGGTTCTCATTAAATAATCAACTTCACTTTACTTTAACTAACTAGATTTACCTACGCGCGTTGCGCGATTATATATGAGGTGATATATGTTATTTGATCAATATTTCTCTTTCAATTTATGAAAAATAATTAATATTATAAATACATTTGTACACACACATTAAGTATTTATACTAACATATTATATTTTATATTTAAAAAAGAATTGTCATTTATATGTGATGTAAATCCAATATATAAATTTAATATTTTTATATTAAAATGTCAACAATACATGATTTCAAAAATTAATTATTTAAGAATTTAAATGATTAATTATTAAAATTAATTAGTTAATGACTCAATTCTTGTAGGTTCTTGTAGGAACTTAAAAAATATTTCATAACCAAATTTGGAATTAATAATACAATAATCTGCTTTGATTAAATTCAAAAAGTAGCATATTGTTTGAATTTATGTTATATGTCTATTTTATTAATATTTATTTTATAATGTATGGTTGCATACAAATATATTTCACACATTCCTTTCTAAATTTATTTAAGAAAATCATAGGTTATATAAGAAATTTTTGTTTAGGAGTTAAAAAATGCACAAGTGAATTTAGTTATGAATTTGTTATATTGAAATTGAATACATGATTATATTTATTATTTAGGAATTGTAAGACATAATCCACAATAATTCACATTTTTGGGCTTTTTTTTAATGTAATACTACTATTATTGATTTGACCCTTTTTATGTAATACTACTATTATTTTTTTTAAAGTTAAAAATTGCAATTTGAGCTCTACTGGGCTATATTTAAAAAAAAATTAACTCAAGACAAAACTATTATCATTTTTAGAGTTTTTACAAATCTAATACAAACTTAAATAAGGACAGATTCTTGATTACAAACTTTAACTTCCTATCAAGAAGGGTAATCACAACGTTTGTATTGTAGTTATAGGATGATGACAATATTTCCATTCCATGGCTTTTTTTTTTCATATTATACTTACTGTGATATAAATTAATTGCATACGTATATTGTGAGTCCAACTTGATGATAACCTAGTCGGGTAGTTACGTATGAATGAAAAAAATTGAAGTTGGAAGATTAGTTGCAGTTCGATATTAATCAATCATATTAAAATGTGAACTAAAATTTAACTGGGAGAGGTAAAAACAATTCGAAAAGTCAATAGATTTGCAATTGATCATGTGCAGGCAGTTTGTTTTAGCCATCCCAATGCGTCCATTGACTTAAGAAATATAACATGTAATCGTTCTCTCTCTCTCTCTCTCTCTCTCTCTCTCTCTCATGTGGGAGGCCATATGCTTTATTTTATGACTCAATTCGATCGATTTGTCTTGTCTAAACAAGTTGCAAATATTTTTCAATTACCCGAACCATATTGATGATCAAAATATTATCTAGTTGTGAACTTTCATACTCAACACACCTTCATGTGCCATAAGCCCCATTCAGATGTGAGTACAATAATTAATATGTGCCTCAATGGAGGATCATGTCATGTCCACTATATTTATTAATAATAGGGTAATATAAAACAAAGAAACATATTGCTCAAGACAAGCCTACAATTAAATATTGACTCACAAAAATTATAAAGTCATCTTTTAATATAACCACTAAGTTAAATAGCTAGTTCTCCTGCATATAACATGTGATGGTGTTAGTATATCATAAAACATAGTACTGCAATAATTCAGATGAAGAAAATTCAACAAGAATCAGAACCAGCTAGCTTGTGTCCATACTAGGTAGCATGACTGCCCGGATTATCATTAATTAATCAACTTGACTTTAGTATGCACAATAAAATAAATGACATCAGCTACATTGCAATTTTAGCTATACATTTTGGGCTAATTTTTACAAATAACCAAAACAAAACTATTAATGAAACAGTATCATTTTGGGTTAATTGCACTTAAAATCACAATCTTTCATCAATTTTGGGCTTTAGACATGACTTTTAAATCTTGGCTCTAATACCAAAACCTTAAATATTTTTACAATTAAAACATCACTGATTAAACATTACACCTTCATATATGACATGTTTATTCCATGTGTGCAACTAAAACGACAACATTTAATGGGCTAAGTGCATATCTGAAAACGACGTCGCTTAATTTAATTTTAATTCATTAGAAAAATTATTGATGCTATCTTTTCCTTCTTGATCACTTTCTTTCTTGAAAAACTGTCATCAATAACAAAATTGTAAGATGATGTATATGATTAAAGTCGAGCCCATCATGGCAGCTTGAATCGCCAATAAATCTTATCCACATTGGTGGTGGTCGAACGCTCCGATTATCAATCAGTGCTTGGGGGTGCCCATGGTTTTGTTTTTCGACCAAAACAATGTCGTTTTGGTGCATGTATATAATTATTTTCACGTGATTTCATTTATGTGAATGAAAATTCCATGCATGCATCCGGTACTGTGCCACATGAGATTTTTTCGAATTGAAAACTTAGACGGATTATAGATAATGACTTTTTTTTACACGTTTAGATAATGTAAATTACTAATGAAAAATATAATATATTTAATTAATATTGTAAGTGTTTATTTGTACTGTTTATGATATATAGTTGAATGGGCTGAATTGAATTTGCTAATAAATATTTTAATATCTCTTGTCGGACGATCTGAACATCTGTCGGAAGGTACCAGCCAATTTTTTTTTTTTTTTTTTTCAGTTGTATATGTTTCAACATCACCACTATATAGTTGGTGGACGTAATTCAAATGGTCAGGGGTGATTTTTTTTTATATTAATTCAATCAGCTGAACCATGAATACTAAATCTATTTGTGAGCTTTCATACTCATCACACACCTTCGCGTGCTTCCCATAAATCCCATTCAGATTTGATAAGTACAATAATATGTGCCTTCAATGGGGGATCATGTCCACTAATACTATATATATTATATATATAGATACATTGGCCAACGCAGACCTAAAATTAAATATTGACTAACAAAAATTATAAATATAATCTCTATTACTATTTTGGGGTGTCCCAATTATATACTCTCATTACTATAAGTAACATTAATATTCATAGTAATATACAAATATACCCTTATTAATTCTTGAAAATTAAAACACTAACCGCTTAAATTTTGAAAGTTATAAATATTAAATAAGGGTATCATTGGAAATTTAGCTTTAGTCTCTTGTTTTCATAAATATTTTTAATCTACGTGCGAGTAGAAAATGAACTATATAATCGGGACGGAGAGAGTATTAATTTCAGACGAAGAAAATTCAACAAGAATCAGCTAAACTTTTTCATTTTTTTTAAAAAGGGGTGAATTGTAATTTCAACACTACATTTTGGCCTATTTTTCTAAAATAACCCAAAACAAAAATTTTAATTAAATATTATCATTTTTTAAAGTTTATGCAAATCTAACTTTTAAAGTTTATGCAAATCTAACTTCTAATTGATTTTTCCGTCTCGAAAATCCCACATGGCACGCTGGATGCATGTATGAGATTTACAATTCTGATCATTAAGTGAAATTGAGTGAAAATAAATAATCACAAATTGAACCAGAGCTCATTTTGGTTAGGAAAAAAATATATTCTCCTTCTGGATCACTTTGTTTCTCGATAAACTCTCATCAATTGAAAAATTGTAAGATGAAGGTTGAATAGAGTCAAGCCCATCTGGCGGTTTGAACCGCCAATAAATCTTATTCACCTTGATACAGATCGCAGGCTCCATCATTGCTAAGGTAAAAACATTAACATATGCAAATGATGAAAGCATATGACAAATTTTTTGCTAGCATTAGTTGTTTTGTTACAAGGGTAAACACAACAATATTAAGGTTCAACAATTTAATTTTATTGAATTTCATGCTTTGCTTCTGGCGATGTCGTATGCTAATAGAAGCATTATGTAATACCAAAGGAATATGTTATATAATGCTACCGAAGTAATAATGTGATGGATTGAAGCCCAAATAAGGCAACTAACAACCTTCAATTAAACAACTATAACTTTGAGCATAATTAATGCATTTCTTAATTTTTTTTTTTGTTGAAAAGTATGCTTAACTAACTTTCCAATCATGTAAAAGTCGTCATTTAATTATTTCCTAGCAAAATCAATTTTGTGTTTAAAGTTAGGTGTTGTGCATAAAGTACTATTGCTTCGTTAGCATATAATTATGTGTTTGTTAGCATATGATTGTGTCTTCATTAGCATGCATCCAAGAAGCCGGCTTTTTCGCTTTTTCCTCTTCGTGCATTGACTTAAAAAATCTCTCTCACTCTCTCTCTCTCTCTCACATGTGGGGGGCAACTGCTATTCCTTATTTTATGACTCGATCAGTTCAATTTGTTTAGTAACAAGTTGATGTATTTTTCACTCAGCCGAACCATGAATAATAAATCTATGCGTGTACTTAATTTTTCATACTCAACACACTTTCATGTGCCATAAACCCCATTCACATGTGAGTACTACAATATCCTATGCCTTTAATAGGGGATCATGCCAACTATATTGATTAATAATAGGGTGTAAAAAACAAAGAAATTAAATATATTGAAAAAGACAGACCTAAAATTAAATATTGACTCACAAAAATTATGAAGTCATGATGTTTTAATATAACCTCAAAGTCAAATAGCTAATCGTGCATATAACTTGTGATGGTTTAGTCCTGCAATAATTCAGATGAGAAAATTCAACAAGAATCAGCACCAGCTAGCTTGTGTTCATACTTGCAAGCATGAGCCAAAACAACCTTTTTTTATACATAAAATTTAAATTTGAGCTCTACAATTTTGGCGGCTTTTAAAAATAACCCAAAACAAAACTATTAATAGAACATTATCATTTTTTGAAAAAAAATTGCAAATGTTGGGATTGCAATCCAAATGTCCCACATCAGATTTATATCCAAGAGTTGACTTGGATATAAGGAGTTCACCTACCCCATTAGTATGAGGCCTTTTGGGAGATGACCAAAGTGAAAACCATGCGGATTTGGCTCAAAGCGGACAATATCATAGTAATGTGGGGGAAAGGTGAATTCGAGGCCCACTAGTCCATGAACGGGTGCCTAACAGTGGTATCCGAGCCCGATTCGGTTTTCAGTCTTGAAAATCCCACATGACACGCGGAATGAGTGCGTGGGATTTCAATCTTAATGTTGAAATTACGTGAAAATAAATAATTATACATTGAACCAATTCTTGTTTTGGTCAGGAAAAAAAGAAATTCCCACTCGATCACTTCTTTCTAAAAAAACTCTTATCAATTACAATTTTGTACAATGAAGGATGAATCGCCAATAAATCTTATTCAGGTTGGTGGAGGTCGCATGCTCCAATTGCGACAGTGGGAAACAATCAACATTCGGGAGTGCCGGTGCTTTTAATTTTTGGATTAAAATGATGTTGTTTTGGTCTGACGTGTATGTATTTATTTCCACGTAATTTTATTTATTGAATTAAAAATTTCATGCATTCATCTGGCATGCTCTGTGGAATTTCCGGACTGAAAATTGAATGAAGGATAGATTTATACAATTTTTGAAAAAATGGATATTTGTTTTATTAATATTTTTTGGATTATTTTTAAAATACGACTCAAAAGGTAGGGCTCAAAGTACAATTTACCAAAAAAAGAAAGGAAGTGAAAAACGGTACAACATATGTATATTGGTTGTTTTAAAAGTTTTAATTTATTCACTGCCCAATACATTCAATTCTATATATATATATATATATATATAGGGAATGGATCATTTATAAACACTCCCCTAATGTATAAATTGTGTTGTGGACTCGCCCTATCCATTAGATTAATTAGATGAATGGTTAGTATCAATTTTATTTTAATTAATTTTTTATATTTATTTTATGTAGAAAGGGCATAGTTGTCATGACAAATTAATTGATATATTTAAAATCATTAATTCCTTGATTTATGATCTTTCCATTATTTGCCTCTTTATTAATATGTTAGTATTATTTTTAATTATATAATTTATTTTTATAATTACATTAAAATGATATTTATTATACGTCTTTAACAAAATCAAATACTTATCAACCATTTCAATATTTAAATATCAAACATTTGTAAATTTAGTTTAGCATAATGATTAATTCATTAATTTATATATAAGAAGCTGCAACTTAGTATCGAGAAAGGTAATCACGACATCCGTATTTTAATTATAAGATGATGACAATATTTCCTTCCTGTGACATGTTATTCATATTATATTGTTATATAAATTAACCCTATATCTATATTGTTAGTCCGATTTTATGATACCCTAGTCGAGGAGTTACATATGAAAGAAAAAGGAAATCAGAATCAGAAGGTTAGTACCAGCACCTTAATCATATTAAATTGAGAACAAAAATTTAATTAGGATAGGCAAACAAAAAAGTTAATAGCTTTGGAATTGATCATGTGCAGGCAGTTTGTTTTAGCCAAGCCGATGCGTCGTCCATTGACTAAAAAAACTTCAAAAAGTAGTAGGTTAACCAAACAATATTATAAAAAAAAAAAAAGCCAAACAATATTATAACATTTGCCAACAATAGAAAATTATACTTATAATTGAATGAATGGTTAAAATCGTCTTTTTCATAGGGAAACGGTAAAAAAAGAATTTCATACTCACTTTCCAAGTGTCTGTAATTCATGCATGGTTAAATTTGCCAGAAAGTGGGTTTTATGATGCATTTTTCAATAACACATGGTTTTTTTATTATTTATAAAATACGGGTTTTTTTATTTTTTGAAAAAACACTGGGGACTTATATGAATTTTGCCCTTTATTTTAATGTTAGAGTCTTATTTTATGACTCAATTGGATTTTTCTAATAACAAATTGCGTATATTTTTCAATATTTTTATTTATAAATGGTGTGTACTTAATTAGTTGTTCTCCACAAGCGTTTATTCGTCGGTGCATGTGAGCTCCTCTGTGCATTTTGCGTGTGTATATCTAAAATAATATAATAACAAACCTCGATCGTTTAGAGCTATCACGACAAATCAATATTTAAATGGTTTGTTTCTTAATAAATTTAAAACAATTAAAAGTAATTAAATAAATAAACAGCACATAAAATAATTATTTGTCGAAGCACTCAAACTGTAGATTATATGTTAAAATTAATGTGTCCGTTAAATATTAACATGTAACTTCTAAAATTTATGTTTTAGACGGAATATCTGAATATTTAAATGCTAGACTCCACGTTAAAAACTTTAAGTGAATAATTCTACCTACGACCAAATTCCTAAGCTCAAAACACGTGGAACAATAAAAAAAATTATATATTTACACTTGTTCATTACACAAACTATGATATTACATATCACCTCTATTTATAGAGTTGTAAACCACAACAAGAAAACACAAATCTAGCGACAAACAGTGATGATGAAATACATAAAAATTTATATATATTCTTTTAAATCGATTAAGCGATAATCAATGGGTTGCTCTATTTAATAGATTCATTGTTAAAGAATTGATGTCAAAAAATAGATTATCGAAGAAGTGTGAGGATGGGGTAAAATTATTCTTGAATTTTGCCTAATAAATGTGGAAGATTCCTTGTCCTTGTGTGAAGTGTGGTAATTAATGGAAAAAATATGTGAAAACCGTTAAGAATGGTGCTACATCAGATGTTGCCCACACTGTTGATAACATTGTTTTCGATTTTACAGTTTATTATTATTTTAGTCTGGTGATTTATTCGAGCTTCAGTCCTTGTGGGATATAATACTCTTGCTCGCTTAATTATAACAATAGCACCGGGGGACTTGCGGTACGAGTTATTTTTTAATAAATAACGTGTCATAGGGCTATGAGAATAATATTCAATGCGAGCATTTCAAAAAAAAAAAGAAAAAAAAAAGAGAAAGAATCATTTGTGAAAGATAATCAAGGTATGTAATTATTTCATAACCACTTATCATAGATATTTACTGTAACAGCCCGGTCCCGAGATAGAGATTAACTGGTGGGGACGGGGTGTTATTATGAGATTAAGCGGATAAAACGGGAGATTAACAAGTTGGTTTTACCATTTGAATATGCTTTTGGAGTTTAGACGGGGATACTCGGGTTCACTTTTGCTAGACAGTAATTTAAACAGATAAACGGATACCATCCAACATAGACGATGACGGTTAATGATACATGTAAGCCCTTTTTATAAATGAAAGGAATTTATACTCGGGTAGAAGAAATAGAACTTAGTATGCGTCTTATAATCAAATAGTTATGTCTGGGGAGATTATTCATGGATTCTTGCTAATCATAGGAGGACTTAAAACAGAATTGGAATGAGTGTATCAGAGTAGCAGATCACATAGTGGGATTTCAAAGAAACATTAGATAATAACAAAATAGTCTTGGCAGCCAACCCACATTCACAGCCACCAGCATCCTCAGCATCTCAACCTGAAAACATTTGAAAAGAGGGGGCATGAGCACTAATGTACTCAGTGGGTTTTAGCGAAAATGCTTTAATAACTTCAAGATATCCAACAATTACAGACGGTATACGGAGAGCAAAACGCAAAAGCCCTCTCCGTATCCGTAAAACCTTTTCTTTTCTTTTGGGCCCAACTTGGCTCAAACCTGTCGTCAACTGTACTCTTAGGCATGCCATAGGATAGAAGAGGGGTTACCTCAAATATCCGAATGAGTTTGCGTGGGAAAAACCCAGCAGTGACTCCCTTAATGATTCCGAGCTCATATCCTGCTTAAGTGAAAAGCTAAGTTCCTTCTCTTCCTATTCTTGCTAGCAATACCAAGCTTAGAACAATGTCTAATGCTAATCCCTTAATACTTCATGATCTTGGCCTACAAAGGGTTAATGCTACCCTAACAAGGCAAACCTTAACTCTTAATTCTGCGAACTTAACAAGCATAAACATTAAATTACAAGAGAAGCACGTAAACAAGAACGTATCGGAGCTAAAGATAATTCAACATCTCATGCTAAGCATAAATGATACTTTTAGTAGTTCTATCATTTCTAAACATGCTTGAGAGCTCGAGTAAAGCATAATATCTTCCTTCCTTCCTTCCTTCCTTGTACAGAGATCAAACAGGCTGAGCAAAAATACTTTATTGGATATCTCATTTGCCCTAACATGCTTCTAGAGCTTATTAGCTCAAACTTTAGATGAGTATAGATTTACCCACCTTGATTACGGGACGGAAGATGAGGCAACGAGCTGGTGATCTTCCTTAGTATTCCTCCGAGGCTCGATTCCTCCTACAAGAGTCGAATCATCGACTTAGAAGCCTCCTTCGAAGATTTCTAATAACATGATATTAAATAACACTCAACTAATAAACCCTTAGTTAGGACTTAACATGGTTAGCACGACTTTGACTTAATAAGGGTCCGAAAAGGATTTATTTTATTTAAGGAATTTCTCGACTTGATTTTTCTCAATTTTTAGACGGAAAAGAACTTGAATGATTTTCTCGAAATAAATCAGAGAAAGCTTGAAAATCTTCTTAATTTAAACTTGAGAATTACTCAGAAAAACATGACTCGAAGAAAAACTCGAAAAGTTGGAAGGACGAGCGTCGGATGACATGGGGGGGGGGGCGTCGCGCGCCGGCGGCACCCCGCGCGCCCGCGCCCCGAGTCCGCGCACCCTCCGCGCCCGCGGAGTCCTGGGCCGAGGGAGGCGTCGCGCGGCCGCGCACCCCCCGCGGTCGCGGGACCTATTTTTTCTCTCTCCTGGGCGATCTTCAACTGGGTTCTTCGTGTTCGTTGATTCTTTCGACGAACACGAAAAACGCTATACCCGAAATTTCTCAAAAACAACGTGCTTGAATTTATCATGCATCAACATGCTTTAACTTAAAAATAATTTTAGCATTATAACGGCATAAACACGATAATCCTCCGAAATAGTTAAATATGGCTTGAACGGATTTTAACGGAATAAACGAGGCTAATCCTCTAGAATAATAACGGAAGTAAAACGAGAAATATAACGTAAACGTTATTATCTTGGAACTTCAATAAAAATTGAAATACTACTTTAGACGGGCAATAATGAAGAACGCGAAGAACGTAAAGAACAGAAAGTAAATGCGGAATTTAAAGATGGAAAAAGAAATAGAGATCGAGACCAACGAACAAGAATGGACGAGGTTAGGTGCGTCGAAGGAAGGTGGCTAGCTCGACGTCTCGTCGAGTTGCAACGGCGGCAGAGCCGCCCGCTACAACCCAACGGCGCCCCTAGCGCCTTCCCTCACCGCATCCCTTCCACGCCACTCCGCTCGTCGTCTTGTAGAACACTCACGAAGAACGCTTTTTACTTTGACAGAACCTCGACTTTTCTCTCAGAGCTTTCCCACTCTCTTGGAAGTGAGTTTGGATGAAATGGTGTGGAAAAAAATGAAAGGGGTGATGCTTTATTTATAGGAAAAGCTTTGGCTTCCAAGGGAAGCCACTTCAGTGCAAGAATACTGCAAAAGTTACTCCGGGTTCGGTTAAACGCTGCTTTATTCGATGTCGAGGTCCAAATGACTTCAGACATGAAATCTAAAAATACCAGGGGACTCGTTGGCTCGAATACTAGTGAACCAACTTAATTCGTGAAGAAGACGGGGTTGTCTGAAGAGAGACGAGTGAAGATTCCCTTTTTGGAATTACTTTTTACTATTCACTCAGACTGACAGATTTTGCTCCCGAGCATTTGATTGACCTCAGAATGGAAATCCGTGAATGCCAACAGAATCCTTGAGTCATTTCCCATAAGAGGGGCCTGACAGAACTAGACTCGAATCAACGAGGAGGATTTCATAAATTTCTCAAAACACGAACGCACGCAAAAGTTACTATTCATTCTTCTTTTAAATGCGTTTTTCATCACCGGGAACTCAAATGACTTCAGAATTAAAATCCGAAAACACCGGCATACTCATTGAGTTAAAACCTTTCTAACGAGACCACGAATGGTCATAAAATAGTTAAGATCACATTTTCCAAAAAGATGGTCTTTACGAAAGACTGACCCCTTTTAAGTCGTGACTGACATCCAACCCTAACTAAACCTTAATTAAATTCCTTCTTTAATTGATTAACTAATATTAACAATTCTCTAAACCTTATTCAGAAATCTGGGGTATTACATCCTACCCCCCTTAAAGAAAATTTCGTCCCGAAATTTACTAACCATGATAAGCGATATCAGGGTACTTCTTGAGCAGTTCGGATTCAAGCTCCCAAGTTGCTTCCTCTGAACCATGGTGGTTCCAGATTACTTTCACCAGATCAATCTCCTTATTTCTCAGCTTCTGAATTTTTCGGTCCACGATGGCTTGGGGCTTTTCTTCATAGGCTAAGTCCTCATTCAGGACTATCTCTTCCTTGCTAATCACGTGCTTTGGATCAAACACGTACTTTCTTAACATTGATACATGAAAGACGTTATGCAAGTTACTCAGGTTGGGAGGTAAGGCCAACCTGTAGGCTACTTCATTCACCTTTTCTAAGATCTCAAAAGGTCCGATAAATCTGGGCCTTAATTTGCTTCGTTTGCCAAAACGGATTATTCCTTTTGATGGAGACACCTTCAAAAACACTTTATCTCCAATGTCAAATCTGAGCTTCGTCCTCCTCTCATCCGCGTAAGCCTTCTGTGTATCCTGAGCTTCTTTGATGCGTTGACGAATGAGCTCGATTTTCTGGACGGCTTCCTGGACCATCTCGGGTCCAAGTATCATTTTCTCTCCAACCTCGTCCCAATATAGGGGCGATCTACACTTCTTTCCATAAAGGGCTTCATAAGGGGCCATGCCGATCGATGTCTGGTAGCTGTTGTTATAGGCAAATTCTACCAAAGGCAGTAACTCCTCCCAACTGCCTCCTTAATCGATGACGACTCCTCTAAGCATGTCTTCCAGAATCTGGATAGTCCTTTCAGATTGGCCATCCATTTGAGGATGGAACGCTGTGCTAAAGTTGAGCTTTGATCCCATTGCATCTTGTAGGCTCCTCCAGAATCTTGATGTAAATCTTGAATCACGGTCCGATGTAATCGAGACCGGCACTCCGTGCAAACGCACAACTTCCTTAACATACAACTGGGCTAGTTGATCTAGCATGTCTGTCATCATAACAACAACAAAATGTGCTGATTTAGATAATCGATCAACGATTACCCAAATAGCGGTATTTCCCCGCTTGGACCTTGGCAATCCTACGACAAAGTCCATGTTGATATGATCCCACTTCCATTCAGGAATTTCTAGGGGTTGAAGCAAACCAGAAGGTTTTTGATGCAAAGCTTTCACTTGTTGACAGCTCAGACACCTTTCCACGAAGGCGGCTATTTCCCTTTTCATGTTATTCCACCAGAAGTTCCTTTTGAGGTCTTGGTACATCTTGGTGCTTCCGGGATGTGCTGTATATGGCATGTCATGTGCTTCACACATGATTTTCTCCTTTAGTTCTTCCTTGCTAGGCACACAAAGCCTTCATTTGAATAAGAGCGCGTTGTCAGCGGCTTCCGCGAATTCTTGAGAGTTATCAGTTCGTGCTTCCAGCCTTTTCTTTTCAAGAAACTTGTCTCCTCTCTGGGCTTCAATTATCCTTTGCCTTAGGTCGGGCTGAGCGACTATCGCGGCAATTTGAGCTTGAATGGTCTCGGGTGGTGTTAGCACCTTGATTCTTAATTTCTCGAACTCCTTGCGAAGATCTTCCTGGACTAAAATGAGTTCTAACTCCGCCTTCTCTTTCCTACTTAGAGCATCTGCTACCACATTTGCTTTACCTGGGTAGTAGTGAATCGTACAGTCATAATCTTTTACGAGTTCTAGCCATCTTCTTTGTCTCATGTTAAGATCTTTTTGCTCGAAGAAATACTTTAAGCTCTTGTGATCTGAGAAGATCTCACACTTAGCTCCGTAGAGATAGTGCCTCCAGATCTTCAGCGCATGAACGACCGCTGCTAGTTCTAAGTCATGCGTCGGGTAGTTTTGTTCGTGATTCTTAAGCTGTCTAGAAGCATAAGCAATCACCTTTCCTCTCTGCATTAGTACGCATCATAATCCTTTACTCAATGCGTCTGACTAAATCACGAAATCTTCATTCCCTTCCGGGATGGCTAAAACGGGGGCTGTGGTTAGCATCTTCTTCAAAGTTTGAAAACTTTCCTCACATTCAGGCGTCCATTTGAACTTCGAGTCCTTCTGTAACAATCGCGTCATAGGCTTGGATATAGTCGAGAATCCTTCAATGAATCTGCGATAGTATCCAGCGAGTCCTAGAAAACTTTTTATCTCATTCACACTTCTTGGAGACTTCCAGTTGCTTACAGCTTCAATCTTGGCTGGATCTACCTTGATTCCTTCTACCGAGACTATATGACCTAGAAACATTACTTCTTTGAGCCAAAACTCACATTTGCTGAACTTAGCATAAAGCTTTTCTCTTCTTAAGGTTTCCAGCACCACTCTTAGGTGCTCCTGATGTTCTTCCTCATCCTTGGAATAGATGAGAATATCATCTATGAAAACTAGAACAAACTTATCAAGGTACAGGTGAAAAACCCGGTTCATTAAATCCATGAACACTGCTGGGGCGTTGGTCAGTCCGAATGGCATTACCACAAACTCATAGTGCCCATAGCGTGTTCTAAAGGCAGTCTTAGGGATATCCTCCTTTCTGATCTTCAACTGATGATACCCAGATCTTAAGTCTATCTTGGAGAAGACACTTGCTCCCTTGAGCTGATCAAAGAGATCGTCTATTCTTAGGAGAGGGTATCGATTCTTGATGGTTAACTTATTGAGCTCTCTATAGTCGATGCACATTCTTAATGTACCATCCTTTTTCTTTACGAACAAGATTGGAGCTCCCCAAGGCGACACACTAGGTTGGATAAAACCTAGGTCGAGTAACTCTTGCAGCTGAACTTTGAGTTCTTGCAACTCCTTAGGCGTCATTCTGTAGGGGGCTTTTGAAACTGGGGCGGCTCCTGGTTCCAACTTGATAGCGAACTCCACCTGCCTGTCTGGAGGTAGTCCGGGCAGCTCCTTTGGAAATACGTCGGGGTATTCCCTTACGACTGGAACGTCTTCGACGGAAAGCTCTCCTTCCTCCTTCCTTATTAGGTTAACTAAAAAATGCTTGGCAGTTGCTTCCTTATCATCTTGGTGGCCTTCAGGGCGGATATCACTGGGATTTTGGTTCCTAGCCTTGATCCGTAGATTTTCACCTCGGGTTTCCCGGGTGGTCGAAACGTTACCTCCCTCTCAGGGCAGCTTATGGAAGCATTAGCTGAGGCTAACCAATCCATTCCTAGGATTATATCGAAGTCCTGAATCTTTATCACATAAAGATTTGACTTAAAGTTTTCCCCTTCTATGTTCAATTCTAGGTTAGAGCAGACCTTCCTAGACATCATTTTCTTTCCAGAGGGAATACTTATTTCAAGAGCATTCTCGGCATTCTCGGGTTCAATCTTCAGTTTCTTACAAACAGACTCAGCTATAAACGAATGCGATGCTCCTGTGTCAAAGAGAGCTAAAACTGGCGTCTCGAGGAGGGTAATCATACCTGCTAGATTACCTGGGGCCTTAGCAGCTTGCTGCTGATTGAGAGCATAAGTACGAGCTGGCTGAGGCGGACTCTGTCCTTGGTTGGACCTTTGATCTCATCCTTGGCTTGGTCTTGGGTTCATTCCCGGCCTTTGACTCTGAGGTCCTCCTTGCTGGAGTCTTGGTTGATTTCCAGGAAGTTGTTGAAGTGGTTGAGGGTACATGGGTTGTTGTGGTGTTTGAGATTGTCTGTTATTTCCTTTAGGAAACTCTCTCTTGAAGTGCCCCTCTTCACCACAGTTGTAGCACCCAGTTAGATTTGCTCGGCAGACTCCAGGATGCATTCTTCCGCACTTTTGATACGGCCTAAAGCTAGGGGCGTTGCCAGGCTGACTTCGAGGCACCCCTGACTCTCGGCTCTGCCAGTGGGGTTTCTTCCTTCTGTCATCCCTTCTTCCTCCTTCCCACTTCCTTTTTCCCTTTGGATCATTAGATGACTGAGAGGGTTGAATCTTCTGAGGAAGGATGGCCTCTATGCTCAATGCTTTAGCTAAGGTTCGGGTATAAGACATGTCTTCTTGCCCAACAAGGGCTATGCCAATCTCGGACCTAAGTTCTTTCTTGAACTTGCGTGCTTTCTTCCCATCTGTGTCCACTAGATGTGGAGCGTGCCTTGACAATTGGTTGAATTCTCTATCGTATTCTGACACTGTCTTGTTCCCTTGCTTTAGATTCCAGAACTCCATCTCTTTTGCCTCTCGGTAACAATCCGGAATATACTTCTGATACAAATCGTGCTTGAAATCCTCCCAACTATAGTCTTCCCATTGATCTGGGGTTATGGTCCTTCGAACGGACTCCCACCAGTAGTCCGCATCCTTCGTTAACATGAAAAGAGCGCAACTTAGCTTCTCTCCTTCAAAACAAGCTATGAAATCGAAGATTCATTCTAAGGAGCGAACCCATTTTTTGGCATCCATTGGATCTCCTAAACCATTAAATGATGGAGGGTTGTGTTTGAGAAACACACTTTCGGCTCTTGGAACGGGGTTTGGGGCTTGCTCAGGTTCGTTCTCATCCTCATTCTCGGCTTGACGTCTTCGAGGCGGCATTCTAAAGAACAAGTATTAGCGAGGCTCGATTAAATTTACACAAAGCAGGAATGCCTTTTGATAAGGTCTTTTAATTTGCGCAAGATAAATAAGATGAAAATTCAGACGTTAATCAAGCATGATGGGAAAATTGCCTCGTTTAGAGGACTTTGGCATCGATAATAAATTATGGGTTACAAACGGAATAGGACAGTCTCTTGGAAAATTCACTGCCGCTATTCGGGTTTAGAAAATTTAAAGCATTTACTTTATGTTAGAGTCCTGGTTCAAGCGGATATTAGTTAACAGGTAGACAACAGATGGATTAGATACTAGGTGTTCTAACAGCAACACCTCCTACACCTCCTACCCACGCTTAATCGCAAGCCGGGCCCTTCCCCTTATCCTTGCATGGCGATCCTACTTCCTCTTCGCCTTCTTCCGGGTCCTCGTCTCCAACATCAACTATTTCCGGGACGGTGAACTTGAATGTTCTCATGCGGACACTCTCTTCGGGATACTGATGGGGCATACACTGTCCCAGACCCTGAGAAGCGGACACAGGGGCCCACTGGTTCACTTGAGGAGTGCAGGAAAATAGAGACTCGGTGTGGTTCACGATTCGGACATTTGAGGATCCTGCTCCTGTGGTTCCTTCGTCGTGAGGGCGTGGCACTTGAAATCCAGGGGGACTGTTGAGAGTTGCCCTTTGTAGTTCTAGCTCTACCACGAGAGAGGGGTTTTGCTCATCTGCTTGCTGCTCGGCTAGGGCGTGTACGTGGCCATACTCCGATACCCAACGAGCCATTAAGGCCGATGAGAATTCTGTCAGATTTCCGATTTCAGCGTACGTCTCGGGATCACGGGTAACCGTGCTTTGCAGGATACGGTACATTGTAGGCCTCCAAGCAGGTGGCGCATGCTCACACATGCGGATGCACGTTTCCAAGTCGGACACACTTCCGGGCTCCCCTCCATAGCCATTTGCCCAAGCCCACCTTTCGAGGTATCTTGCCATGTAGGACAACAACTGTTCGTTGCCATTCCAGGTTTCCCTTCTGAATCTCTCAACTCTTTCTTGCACAGGGCGAAAAAGAGGCACGCTCTTCCTAGCTGTCGAACGACGCTTAACCATCTAGAAGAGAATTACTTAATCAGTCTAGATTATAAAAGGGAGACCTAAGGTCCTCCTAATGTCTGGATTAATCTTGCATGCTTAGTTTCCTTTTATGAAGCAGTTGACAACTTTTATAAAAATTTTGGTGCCCAAAGTTCCTTAAACATACGTTGTTTACCTTTTCTTTTGAGTTAAAATTTTGAGAAATGATTTTAAGCCATTTTGGGATCGAGAAATCTTTTCACAAATTTTCCATCTAGGAAATCATCTTACCCGAACACCTTTTACTTGGAATTTCATTCTCACGGTTTTTCTCTTGTCCATAAAACAGGTATGCTTGCTCAAATCTTTTCCCTTCCTGTATTCCAAAATCATGAATCCAACATCCAAAATTTCTATACTATCATACCTTGATTTTTGGTTGAGAATACAAGGGTGATGACAAGCAGTGGGTTGCTTCTTTAACTTATCAGAGAACAATTTATACTCACATAGACTTATTAACTTATTTCAAACAAAGAGACAGGTCTGCAGAGTTACAAACCCGCTCTGATACCAACTGTAATAGCCCGGTCCCGAGATAGAGATTAACTGGTGGGGACGGGGTGTTATTATGAGATTAAGTGGATAAAACGGGAGATTAACAAGTTGGTTTTACCATTTGAATATGCTTTTGGAGTTTAGACGGGGATACTCGGGTTCACTTTTGCTAGACAGTAATTTAAACAGATAAACGGATACCATCCAACATAGACGATGACGGTTAATGATACATGTAAGCCCTTTTTATAAATGAAAGGAATTTATACTCGGGTAGAAGAAATAGAACTTAGTATACGTCTTATAATCAAATAGTTATGTCTGGGGAGATTATTCATGGATTCTTGCTAATCATAGGAGGACTTAAAACAGAATTGGAATGAGTGTATCAGAGTAGCAGATCACATAGTGGGATTTCAAAGAAACATTAGATAATAACAAAATAGTCTTGGCAGCCAACCCACATTCACAGCCACCAGCATCCTCAGCATCTCAACCTGAAAACATTTGAAAAGAGGGGGCATGAGCACTAATGTACTCAGTGGGTTTTAGCGAAAATGCTTTAATAACTTCAAGATATCCAACAATTACAGACGGTATACGGAGAGCAAAACGCAAAAGCCCTCTCCGTATCCGTAAAACATTTTCTTTTCTTTTGGGCCCAACTTGGCTCAAACCTGTCGTCAACTGTACTCTTAGGCATGCCATAGGATAGAAGAGGGGTTACCTCAAATATCCGAACGAGTTTGCGTGGGAAAAACCCAGCAGTGACTCCCTTAATGATTCCGAGCTCATATCCTGCTTAAGTGAAAAGCTAAGTTCCTTCTCTTCCTATTCTTGCTAGCAATACCAAGCTTAGAACAATGTCTAATGCTAATCCCTTAATACTTCATGATCTCGGCCTACAAAGGGTTAATGCTACCCTAACAAGGCAAACCTTAACTCTTAATTCTGCGAACTTAACAAGCATAAACATTAAATTACAAGAGAAGCACGTAAACAAGAACGTATCGGAGCTAAAGATAATTCAACATCTCATGCTAAGCATAAATGATACTTTTAGTAGTTCTATCATTTCTAAACATGCTTGAGAGCTCGAGTAAAGCATAATATCTTCCTTCCTTCCTTCCTTCCTTGTACAGAGATCAAACAGGCTGAGCAAAAATACTTTATTGGATATCTCATTTGCCCTAACATGCTTCTAGAGCTTATTAGCTCAAACTTTAGATGAGTATAGATTTACCCACCTTGATTACGGGACGGAAGATGAGGCAACGAGCTGGTGATCTTCCTTAGTATTCCTCCGAGGCTCGATTCCTCCTACAAGAGTCGAATCATCGACTTAGAAGCCTCCTTCGAAGATTTCTAATAACATGATATTAAATAACACTCAACTAATAAACCCTTAGTTAGGACTTAACATGGTTAGCACGACTTTGACTTAATAAGGGTCCGAAAAGGATTTATTTTATTTAAGGAATTTCTCGACTTGATTTTTCTCAATTTTTAGACGGAAAAGAACTTGAATGATTTTCTCGAAATAAATCAGAGAAAGCTTGAAAATCTTCTTAATTTAAACTTGAGAATTACTCAGAAAAACATGACTCGAAGAAAAACTCGAAAAGTTGGAAGGACGAGCGTCGGATGACATGGGGGGGGGGGCGTCGCGCGCCGGCGGCACCCCGCGCGCCCGCGCCCCGAGTCCGCGCACCCTCCGCGCCCGCGGAGTCCTGGGCCGAGGGAGGCGTCGCGCGGCCGCGCACCCCCCGCGGTCGCGGGACCTATTTTTTCTCTCTCCTGGGCGATCTTCAACTGGGTTCTTCGTGTTCGTTGATTCTTTCGACGAACACGAAAAACGCTATACCCGAAATTTCTCAAAAACAACGTGCTTGAATTTATCATGCATCAACATGCTTTAACTTAAAAATAATTTTAGCATTATAACGGCATAAACACGATAATCCTCCGAAATAGTTAAATATGGCTTGAACGGATTTTAACGGAATAAACGAGGCTAATCCTCTAGAATAATAACGGAAGTAAAACGAGAAATATAACGTAAACTTTATTATCTTGGAACTTCAATAAAAATTGAAATACTACTTTAGACGGGCAATAACGAAGAACGCGAAGAATGGAAAGTAAATGTGGAATTTAAAGATGGAAAAAGAAATAGAGATCGAGACCAACGAACAAGAATGGACGGGGTTAGGTGCGTCGAAGGAAGGTGGCTAGCTCGGCGTCTCGTCGAGTTGCAACGGCGGCAGAGCCGCCCGCTACAACCCAACGGCGCCCCTAGCACCTTCCCTCACCGCATCCCTTCCACGCCACTCCGCTCGTCGTTTTGCAGAACACTCACGAAGAACGCTTTTTACTTTGACAGAACCTCGATTTTTCTCTCAGAGCTTTCCCACTCTCTTGGAAGTGAGTTTGGATGAAATGGTGTGGAAAAAAATGAAAGGGGTGATGCTTTATTTATAGGAAAAGCTTTGGCTTCCAAGGAAAGCCACTTCAGTGCAAGAATACTGCAAAAGTTACTCCGGGTTCGGTTAAACGCTGCTTTATTCGATGTCGAGGTCCAAATGACTTCAGACATGAAATATAAAAATACCGGGGGACTCGTTGGCTCGAATACTAGTGAACCAACTTGATTCGTGAAGAAGACGGGGTCGTCTGAAGAGAGACGAGCGAAGATTCCCTTTTTGGAATTACTTTTTACTATTCACTCAGACTGACAGATTTTGCTCCCGAGCGTTCGATTGACCTCAAAATGGAAATCCGTGAACGCCAACGGAATCCTTGAGTCATTTCCCATAAAGGGGGGCCTGATAGAACTAGACTTAGATCAACGAGGAGGATTTCATAAATTTCTCAAGACACGAACGCACGCAAAAGTTACTATTCATTCTTCTTTTAAATGCGTTTTTCATCACCGGGAACTCAAATGACTTCAGAATTAAAATCCGAAAACACCGGCATACTCCTTGAGTTAAAACCTTTCTAACGAGACCACGAATGGTCATAAAATAGTTAAGATCACATTTTCCAAAAAGATGGTCTTTACGAAAGACTGACCCCTTTTAAGTCGTGACTGACATCCAACCCTAACTAAACCTTAATTAAATTCCTTCTTTAATTGATTAACTAATATTAACAATTCTCTAAACCTTATTCAGAAATCTGGGGTATTACATATATATATAATTAAATGCACATATAAATTAGAAGATTAATTTATTCAAATAGAGTCTGAGGTAACTTGATTTAAAGTGGTGCATGTTTCTACGTAATACTTTATATGAAAGACATTGTTGAAGCATGCATTCTACATAATGCTCTATATGAAAGGCATTGTATAAGCATGCAGATCTTCATAGATGATTTCACTACATTCATTGGAAATAGTAAATTATTTAATAAATTACAATTTAATAAGCTGTATTAAATGTTCAAATTGATATTTAATTCTAGTATCGTTACTTTATTAGTTTTCCAGAGAAAATCCATCAGAAAATATACTTGATGAAGTTCGCACTGAGTAGGCAGAACGTTTTCAAGATAAAAGGTAAGTTTAATAGCTTAAATTTAATAATGGAAGTTTAAGATTATGTGGCTTGACAAAATAATGTAAGTTTAATT
Source organism: Perilla frutescens (assembly GCA_026008535.1). Classification (NCBI taxonomy): domain Eukaryota; kingdom Viridiplantae; phylum Streptophyta; class Magnoliopsida; order Lamiales; family Lamiaceae; genus Perilla; species Perilla frutescens. The sequence goes on from BRKX01000002.1 coordinate 520,890, forward strand.
GCTTAAATTTATCTCATTTGAATATTATTTTAGTTTGCGGAAAGAACAGAGGTTGAGACTTATGTTTTATTTTTATTTTTTTTACTGTTAGTTTGATGAAGTTGGCATATTGAAATGATTGATGTTTGTTATCGACATTCGGGACTCATATTTTGATGACAAGTTTATGGATCAATGCATGTAATAAAAAAGAATTATGACTTTTGGATTGTATTTTGATGTAAACTAGCTTGTAAGCAAAGTTTTATTTATATTAATGTTTGGTATCTACTTATTATAATTGATTTTGCAGCCTACATTTTAATATTAATTAGCATTTTTAGAAAAATTATATTGTAATTTTACAAAAAAGAAAGCAAATATTTAAATAAATGACATCGGCTGAATAATAGTTGTCTATGAACTAATAGACAATGGTGAAAATCATACTATTGTCTATCATGTGAAAGATAATGACTAGACAACCATTATCTACAAACAACGACAACAGTTGCATCTATAGACCGTTGTCTATAAAGTAATAGACTACAATTATACACATAATCGTTGTTAATGGTTAATAATTATTATAGATAGAAAATATTTTCTATAATCATAAAGATGATGTAACAGATGATGACTAGGTTTATAAAATTAGGGTGTAACAGATGATGACTAGTTTCTAAATAGACGTTGTTTATCAGAATAAGTGTAGTCTGGTTTAACAACGGTTTGACTGAAACGTTGTCTTTAAACTATAGGGCAACTGTCATTACGTGTTGTCTTACCTCGTGTCCTATAGACAACGCCTCAATTAACAATGAAAATCAACTATTGTCTATAGCTAAAATTCTTGTAGGGAACAAATAAAAAATGAGTGATATAAACAATTGCGGTCTTTAATTTTCACAATTTCAAAAAAACTAAAAATAAAAATAAATATAAAAATACACATACAAAGTTACGTCATCACGAAAAATTGCATTATAGAGTCTAAATATAAGAATTTAAAATTAGAAAAATATAGATGGAGCAATTAATATATTGTTGTACCAACTATATAGTATTTTTACACACTTTTAAAATCTAAAAAATCAAGAACCCTGAAAAAAACCCTGTAACAACCGTATAAATGGGGGATGGGGATTTTAATGGGTGTTTGGAGAATATTTAAGTGTTAATAGGAGAAAATAGCCATTATGACTTAGTGATTAATGTGAATAGCCACTTTTTAAAAAAAATAATATTTTTAGCCTTTTAGGATTGGAATATACATCAATACCCTTACTAATAATATACATTATTTTTATATCATAAATAATTTTAAACATTAATAATTTTCTTAAAACAACATCCTAATCCCGATATATTTACAAACAAAAAGATTCGCAATTACGTAAATCTATATTTTGCCGTCTTCCAAAAATAATTGTAATTATGTGAATCTATATTTCTCCACTTTCTACGTCAAGTCTTTCGCCACCTTCTACGTCAGAGGCATTCGCCATCTTCAACCGTCGTCTCTGTGTCCGCTTTCAACCGCCATCTCTGTCGCTGCCTTCAACCGCAGTCTCGCCTTACACGAGTAGGATAATTATGTGATAGTGTAGTAGGTATAATTATAATGCAACACGAGCACACGAGTACATGAGCATGAATAGTCCAACTCGTAGTCTCATGCATTAGATCAATGAAGAATTAATACACGAGTACACAATTACTTCATTATGGTAGTTAAAAAAAACTATACACGAAAACACGATTAAGGTCATTCATGTACACGTGTAGCAGTTGACCAATACATTGATACATGACTGCATGAGTATGTATATTCGTGTAATCGTGCACTATTTAAAAATGCATAGTTACACGAGTGCATGACTCTGATAATTCGTGCTCTCATGCAACAATTAAAATTAAAATTTTGCACGAGTACATAAATAAATTGATGCACGAATAAACTCTTATACTTGTGTACCGAATTAACGAAATCGATTCATGCAACAAAAAACATTCAATTTTTTTCAACCAATCCCAACAAAAGATTCAAAAAAATTGAATATATTGATTGATAAAAAGAGTGCAAATACATAAATATCATACCTTATTGCTGCAAAAAACAACACGCTTGATAGATATTTTGCCTCTCGTGTATTTCTCTCGTTTTAATATTAAGTCTTGTGTCATGCTTACAACTATAAAAGCATATGTGTAGCAATTGATGAAACGAGGTCGATCCACAGGGAATGAGGAATCAAATATGACAATGCAAGTACCACGATTATAGACGAGTAGATTATCTAGACGATGAGTAAGTAAAGGTTGATTTCCATCCAACAATACCAAATATAAACTAGAAGATCAAATACCAAAACATCAACAACTTTTAACAACAAATTGAAAACAAGAATAACAATGCAAGAAATCAAGATCTACAAGGAAATGGTTTTGAATAACAAGTTAAAAGCAAGACTCTAGGACATGGATACACAATGCTACTCTTGAACATACAATAAGGGTATTCTCAACAATCATGCTTCGTTCAACAATAGGAAGACCAAGAATATAGTAAGAACATCTCTCAAATATCTCTTAAATTGCGAATGTGACAAGGATGATTATCACTAATATATTCTAAGGTCACACCTACCAAAGACTCAAAGAGGTCACATTTCCTTCCACATATTCGACATTCAACGAAGAGTACAAATACATGGATTCAATCCATACATGCTTATGATCACAGGATGGGCAAGATGCAAGTAAATCATACATTTGCTGTTAAATGAAGGCCACTCAAACAACACCATTCAAGAACTAGCATGAATTAAAATCTTGACAAAGCATAACCATAGATAAAACCCTTATCAAGAACAAGATTCACATTGTTTCTCCACATCCTAGAGCCCTAAGGACTCTAGCCTACCATATTTACAATAACATCAAGAATAAAGAGAAAAGAAACAAAACCCATTCTAAGAACAAGTGTAGAGAATGAAAGAGAAGATAAAACCCAATGTAGAACCCTCTTCTTCAATCTCTTGGCTTGAATCCTCAAGATGGATGGTTGTTTCTTCCTCTTCTTCTTGATCTTCTTGTGCTTCCAACAATCCCCAAGTTCTTGTGTTTGATAGTGTATTTTCGAGTGGGAGATGAATAGTTTGAACTCTCCCCAAGTTATATCATATAGTGGACCAATAATGGGATGCCAAAAGTCAAAAATCGGATTCGTCAGTCCCGAGCGCGATCCCGACAGACTCGCGCCTAGGGGTCGAGTTTGGAACAAAAGAAAACACGTTCCTGAAGGGGCTGAAACTCGGGCTGGTGAGTCGCGCCTGAGGGTCGTGGGGCAGAGGGCCTGGGGCGTGACCCCCCTTGTGCTCACGCTCGGAGGGGTCTGCACCGCAACCCCTGGCTGGGTCGCGCCTCTGGGCCGCGTTCGGGCATCATGTTTTTCAGCTCCTGAAGGGCTCTGCACCGCGACCTTTTGGTCGAGTTCGGAGGCCATGTCTGCATGCATTGTGATGCCGGACCGAGGAAACTCACATTTCTTGGTCGAGTGAGCCCAACACTTGATTTTCTTCATCTTTTCTAATCTTGTGCGGCCTTTATTAATCAAAATCCCAATTCGACTTTAATTTGCATTGTATTAACCCGAAAATTTCTGTATTGGCCACATATAATAAAACTAAAGAAAAAAATGATATTTACATTATTAACATTCATATATACATAAAACCTATTGCATTTATTACTAAATGCAATCAAAAATGAGTGTAATTTAGACACTCATCAACGCTCGATGTCATCAAAACTTCAAAAATTTCTCAATGAGTAATGAATCCCTAATATTTGATATTGCATCAAATAATTTATGGTTGAAATGAGGATTAAAAAGATGAAGAATCGTGAAAATCTTCAAAAATCATTACTTCGTGCTCTTTCTCGATTGTAGTTTTGTTTCAATTGATAAAGCATGGATTGAAGAATGAGGGAGGACAACAGAACGACGTTCGCAGATGGGGGAAAGAGAAATTTATATATTTTTCCTAATATTATTGAGATATATATATATATAATAATTCTTAATAATAAATATAGAACTAAGGGTATTATAGTACTTTTTTCTGATAATGGCTAGAAATATTAATCTTTTAAAAAGTGGCTATTTACATGCTTTACTAAGTAATAAGTCATAGTATGAGAAAATAGTCATTATTGCTCAGTAAATAATGTAAATAGCCACTTTTTAAAAATATAATATTTTTAGTCTGTTAGGATTGGAATGTACATCAATACCCTTAGTAATAATGTAAATAATTTTTAACTTTAATTATTTCCTAACATAAAAACACTCTAATATATTAACAAAAAAAAATATGGAATATGATTTCAGAATCTATCTTTCGCACCCTAAAAAAATTATCTTTCGCCGTCGTTCTATGTTAAAATCTTAGAAGTCATACTACCAAGTTTTTGTTGTCGTCTTCTATTGTTGTAGTTGTTGTCTTGCTGGTGTTGCCATTTTCTGTCATTGATGTTGCTGGAGATGAAAATTACAAGATTCAACCGTCCTGTCTGCTAAGGTTCAAACGCTATTATCGCTGAACAATTATGGATGATGATTTCGAACAATCTCATCCTCATAATGAATACACGAGTACATGAGTGCAGCAACACGAGTAGTCCAAGTCGTGTTCTCGTACATTAGTTCAATAATGATTTAATAAACGAGTACATGATTAGTTCATTATGGCAGTTCAAAACTAACTCATATACGAATAAATTATTTCATGAATAATCTCCAATACTCGTGTACCGAAAGAAATTAATTCGTGCACCGAAAAACATTCAATTTTTTTTCCAACCATTCTAAAGAAAGATTTAAAAAACTTAAATATCTATATCGATAAAAAGAGAGTAGATCCGTGAACATCATATACCTTATTGTCACAAAAAACAACGCACACAATGCCAATAAAACTTTTAAAAAATCCCAAATTCACAAAGAATCTCTAATGTTTGATATTGCAACAGATAATTTATTGTTAAAACATGGATTAGAGAGAGGAAGAATCATGAATAATATTCAAAAATCATAGCTTAATGATCTTCACCCATGGTAGTTTTGTTTCAATTAATGAAACAGAGATTGAAAAATGAGAGAGACAAGAGAACCGCGTTTGCAGAGGGAAGAGAGAAATTAAATCAGATCTTTTTTCTAATAATATAGATATATGAATATATAGATATACATAAATAATAATTCTTAATAATAAATTTGGAATTAAGGATATTATTGTACTTTTTCATGATAATGGCTAGAAACATTACTTTTTAAAAAAATGTCTACTTACATTATTTACTAAGTAATAATGGCTATTAAAAAAAATTTCTCTTTTTAATGCTCCGTATTTTTAGGTTGAATGGATTATCAATAAGGAAACATTAAATATGTACATAATTTCCCTTGTTATAAAAAAATATAATTATTCTTAATTTCATCATATTTAATAAATAATAATGACCGTTGACTTTAATCAATTGATCGATAGATATGATATATCTCAAATTTATACACTAGTGTTACACATCATGCTATTCACATTTACCTTCTCTCTGAAGATCATTCTATAAAAGGATTTTGAAGTTGTGGTAGAATTGCAGTAAGTTGCAACCTTCCAAATTCTTTCGGTTGTTGTTCACTTTATTCATCAGAAACCCCAACAGTAATCACTTCTCAGTCTCATTTAATCTATTTCCCTCGTTTGATTTGCTCTAGACTTGTAAAAAAAAGTTCATTCAACACATATGGCTTACGCCGTTCTCTCTTCACTTGCCCAAACCATTGACCAGTTCCTCAACCATGATCAGTTCACCGTTGCCGACGTCGGAAAACAACTGATAGCATCGCTCCAGAAACAAGTAATTTTCTTGGAAGACTTTCTTGAAAAGTTTCCCGAGCAAGCCATCAGCTTGGAAACAAGAATCACGATTGCTGCAAATCAAGCAGAAGATCTCATTGAGCATTTCATGTACGAGGAGACCCGGTTTCGTCTCAAGTCGAACAGACTGGCAGCACTTGGACGAGTCAAGCCTACTACCAATGATCCATATGATTTTCGCGATCTGAACGTTGTGATGCAGGAAATCAACTCAATTGTTCGAGAGGCGAAGGCCATCGAGGAGAAAAACGCGCCGGTCCGTAATATTGCTCCAACGGTGTCGCAGACTGTGAAGAGTTCCTCGTCAGAGCCCGAGGCCTCTTTCAGCGAGGTGACAGTCGGTCTCGATGAGGATTTTCAGAAAGTTAAAGGTTTACTCTCTGGAGGCACAACCAAACTCGTGATCATCCCGATCACGGGAATGGGTGGAATCGGAAAGAGCACGCTGGCCAGAAAGGCTTATCATGATAAGTCAATCTGTGACAGCTTTCCAGTTCGTGCTTGGGTCACGGTGTCACAAAATTATAAGCCCGAAAACATATTTGCCGACCTCCTATATTCCTTGCAACAACAACTAGTCGGCCAAGAATCTGTGAGAAGTAGTGACTCAACGGAAGACAAAGTGCGCAAGATTTTGTTTGTGAATAAGTACCTTGTTGTATTGGATGATCTCTGGAGTGAAAAGGCTTGGGACGACATAAAGAAAGTACTTCCAAACAACGGTGAACGAAGCCGAATCATGATAACCACAAGGGAAAGTAATGTGGCTTCTCACGCCAGCTCTTCCAGCCCTCATCACGAGATGCGTTTCATGGATCCGACACAAAGCTGGGATCTGATGAAGCAAAAGGTGTTTCAAAACAGACAGCCTCCATCCGATCTGGTGAGCATTGGAAATAATATTGCCACAAGCTGTGGGGGGCTGCCCCTTGCGATTGTACTAGTTGCAGGTATCTTGTCCACCGTTGCTGAGACTCGAATCCCATGGGAGGAGATTGCGAAAGACGTGCATTCTGCTGTTGATAAAAAAACTGGTGGCAAGTTCGAGAAGATAATTTCTTTGAGTTACAGCCACTTGCCTCATCATTTGAGGCCGTGCTTCCTATACATGGGAGGCTTTCCAGAAGATCACGACATTCGTATCTCCAAGCTACTCAAGTTATGGATAGCTGAAGGATTCGTGAAACCATTAGAAGAACGGACTGCAGAAAGATATTTGGAGGATCTTATGCGGAGGAATCTGGCTAGGGTGGCAAGCAGAAAGTCGAATGGCAAAATCAAGAGTTGCACTGTCCATGATATGGTGCGTGACTTGTGCAAGAGAAGAGCTCTGGATGAGAATTATGAGCGTCGTCTCAGCATTGCTCATCCTGATCTAACGCGCCTTGCGAGAGCTTACGGCTCCACACTCCGCTCTGTTTTAACCTTCCAACCGAATGAGAGCTCATTAGGCGGTCTGCGAAAGTTCAGATTGCTGAGGGTGTTGGATGTGGTGGATACCGATGCCTACTCGCTCCCTTCTCCCGTGTTCGAGCTGTTTCATTTGAGGTACCTTGCTTTCGGCTGTCCAATGGAGGTTCCCACAGCCATATCCCGTCTTCAGAATCTTCGCGCCTTAATCATTCGTCCGAGCAAGAGATTGAGGCAATACTCAATGGATGAGCTATATTTACCTTTAGAGATTTGGATGATGCCACTTTTAACACATCTGGTCTCCTTTTTTGATCTGCTACCAAATCCAGAAGGAGCAGCTTCTGCTCTAAAAGAACTGATCACACTTTCAGTAGTGAAGAAGTTGATATGCACCGAAGAGATGATGAAGATGATTCCAAACCTCAAAAAGTTTGGAATCACTTATTTTGGAGACAAATATTCCCAAGAAGACTATCAGCTCCACAACCTTGTTCTTCTGCATCAACTTGAAAAGCTGAAATTAGTTATGAAAGCTGATTCTGTTGTTCGGGTAAAGATTAACCCTGTTTTTCCAGAGACGTTGGTAAAATTAACCTTGAGTGGTTGGCGACTTCCATGGAATGATTTGCAAACTGCTGCTGGATCTTTGCCGAATCTTCAATTGCTCAAGCTGAGAGACCATGCTTGCCAAGGTGATACGTGGGTGACTAATGCAAAACAGTTTCGTAGTCTGGAATTTTTGCTCATTGATGAGTCTGACTTAAAGGAATGGGTCACTAAAAAGAGACACTTTCCAAAGCTGAAGCATCTAATTCTCTATCGTTGTTCTTCACTGAGTGAGATTCCGGATGAAATTGGTAAAATACCAACAATTAAACTGATCGAGGTTGATAAGGCGAACAAATCTCTTCTCAAGTGTGTCAAAGACATCCAAGTTCAACAACAGGCAGATGGAAACTTGTTTGAAGTTTGCGAGTATTATAAGGTAAGTTGAGTTCATTAACATGTAACTTTTCGTGAATCATTTTTACACTGTATTTGATAATGCATGAGCCTTTTCGTTTGGTCTTTCAGGGTTTTTAATCGTTGCTGTGATGTGATCCAGATTAATTTCAAATAAAGATTTAAAAAGATGAAGAAGGTTGCAAGCTCTGTCCCCTAGAAGTATCAACCAATGGATTTTGTTTAGTAAAGTTTAGCCCTTATCTGTTCTCAGTTATCCCTGTCCTTTTGCGTCTTGTTTTATGTACTTCGTAATATAATCTAGCAAGATATTGTCACTTAGCTTTCTCAAGTATTAATTGTTTACTATTACCTAACAAGGCTTAACATACCAAATTAATTAATCCTACTTACTTAATTTAAGAGCCACTCTCTGATCCATCAGATTAACCCAGACCCAATAATAGAAATCGGTTAAAAAAAAGTCAACAACTGTCGGTGCGTGGACCCCACGGGCGCCAATGTGCATGGGGTACACGCACCAGAAATTACTTTGTTTTTATAATTTTTTATTTTTTATAATATTTTTTCAATTTTTCTTTTTTTTTTTCGTTTCTTCCCCCAAAATTATATACCTTAAAATACAATTAGTGAACCCTAAAATTGAAATGAGTTAATTAAATTTTTTTGAAACAAATATAAATATATACCCTAAAATTAATTTAAGGAACCATAAAATTAAAGTGGATGATATATTTTTTTTAATTCGGTGACTCGCGCAATGCACTCGTCCGATACTAACGCATGGGCTCGTGCATTGCGCTCGACAATTAATTTAATTTTTTCGAAACAAATATAAATGTTAATGGGAAAAAAAATTGAAATAAAAATATATACCATAAATGTAATTAGTAAACCTAAAGTAAAACTGAATGATTTTTTTTAAATTTGACGACTTGCACAATGCACTCGTCAGATACTAACACGTGGGCTCATGCATTACGCTCGATAATTAATTTAATTTTTCCAAAACAAATATAAATGATAATTGAAAATAAAAATAAAAAGTTAATTTTGAAATAAATATATATCCTAAATGGAATTAGTGAACCCTAAAATAAAAGTGAATGAATTTATCTTTTTGAAATTTAGCGACTTGTGCAATGCACTCGCCAAACACTCATGTGTGGGCTTGTGCATTGCGCACGACAGTTAATTTAATTTTTTTTTGAAACAAATATAAATAGTAATTGAAAATAAATAAAAAAACCTAATTTTGAAAAATAAATGTTATACCGTAAATAAAATTAATGAATCCTAAAATAAAAGTGAATAAATTTAATATTTTTTGAAATAAATATAACCCCTAATTGAGATTAATAAACCTAAAAAATTATAAACCCTAAAAAATACAACAAAAACCCCCAAAATATCTAAAAACTACTGAAACATTATGGTATCTACTTTGTAATATTTGGCATGATTTTGAAATAGACCAAATATGAATATCCAAACCTTAAAAGAAAAAAAAAAGTATTACAATGCCTCAATTTAAGCATTATAAATTTGAAAAATAGCAGATTGAATATTAAAACATCAAGGATAAAAACTTTCTTGTCTTTGGCTCAATTTTGAACAAAAATCACAGATAAAATTATGTCACCATGAAAAATGGCATTATAAAGTTTCAATGTAAGCATTTAGAAATAGTAAAACAACATATGGAACAATTTAATATCATTGGTATCAACTCGATCTATAGCATTTTACACACTTTCAATATCTAAACACTACAAGAAATCCGTCCATACACCACGCTTGATTAACCACGGTTTTGGCATAAAACTGCGGTAATTTAGCCAATAAACACGGTTTTGATGAAAGTCGTGGTGTATGAGCGCATTCTTCACAAATAAAGCACCACAGTTCTGAAGTTTCTGTCGTGTGTATCATGAATACACGACTGGTATTCTCTAACGGTGGTTTATGTGCGTATTTTTAATGACCACGGTTCTTTAAATTGGTGGTGGTAGCATAAAATTAAACTTTTTCATCTTTTAAAATATTAAATAAATTAAATGTTAAAAAATGAAAGCTGGTGAAGGGGGAAATCAAAAAAATCAAATCCTAATCACTGAAATTATCCCCCGCTGTTTCTCTCTTTTCCCTCACTTCCACCAATCTGAAATTCTCCCCCAGCCTAAACTCCTCGTCTCCATTGTTGTTGTCGTCGCCATGTAGAGTCTTCATCGCCGTCGCCGAGGTTGAGAAAGGAAGAAATCCCTTTTGTCATCGAGAACATGAACGATGGCGGTTCAAGCGTTTCTCGAGAGTGAGGTACCACAGCTGATCGTTGTGATTTCTAGAAATAAATCGACAGGTAGAACATTTAAAGGTAATTACAAATTTTGTTGAAAATAATCGATAATTAGAAAAAATAAAATTGACCTGAACCTGGAAACTGATTTGGGGGTTTTCCATGTTGCAGAAGTTATCCTCTCCTTTTTTTTTTTTTTTCTAATTTATACTGTTGGGTTCTGGAAAAAATTGGAGGGTGGAAAAATTTTGGGGGAGGAAATGAACCAAGGGCGTCAGACTATGGGTAAAGGGGGATAAAATCGCAGTTGTTAATCTCTCTTTTTTTTCTTTTGATATCAATCTTCATTGTTTCATTGCTCTGACTATATTGTATTATAATGAGATTGATCTAGAATAACCACTTGTTTTTAATTGAATGACACAATACAGCTTTTGTAAACAACTTTATTATACTGAGAACATAAGAATCTTGCAATTTGTTAATTGGCAAATAAAAATATGTATAGTTAATCTGGAAAGAAACCAGTTTGGAAAACTTCTATATCTTGTTATGTGCCATTTTTCCTTCTCGGGAAGGGTATAGTTACAATTTATATTTTATTATCTCTTTTTGGTCCTACTTATCCAGCACTTATGTACAATGGGATGAACTCTGTACCAAATGGGACTGAGGGGAAGTATCAGAACATTAGACTTCCAAACAAGGTATCCTCTCAGCTTTAATTTGTTTTATCAAAGTTTCTATCGTGTTGCCTAGCTATTTGCTTGTTGGTGCTGGTTCGATTTCTGGTTGGGTGCAGACACAGGCAGACCCTATGCTACCTTTTTCTCATCCACTTGACTATCTTTCTTGTTCATATTATTATTGGTTACATTCTATGGTGACTTTGAAGTACTGAAGTTTGATTTACGCAGTTTAGTTACAAAAAATGGCTATAAGCATGGTCTTTTGTTCTAGTTGAAATTGAGCATTGAGCTTTCATGTACGATCTCCTTACAAAATTTTCTGATAGTTCAGTTTATGTGACTCAAGTGGTGCTTGAAATGTGATACTGCATGAAGATAGAAGTAGTTATGTGACTATCGGAGTTGTAGATGAACATATTGGACTAGTTGTGGGACGTGGTGGAAGGAATATTATGGAGATCAATCAGGTAGACATATCAGTTTCCATTTATTGTGTTTTCTCTGTTTGGGTGCCTACTGTTTTCCTTCTTGCTATGCAGCTTAGTGGAGCTCAGATAAAAATATTTGAATATGGGTGATTTCATTTTTGGGACATCAAATAGGTATGGGTGGATTAATTGCTTTGTGTCTTTTCAATGTTTGTTAGTGAGTATGTAATAATGAATCAATATCTTCGTACCTGCCTCTTCTTGCAGGAAAGTCACCATCACAGGGTCAGTAGGTACAATTCGTGCACCTGAGTCCACGATACAGGCTAAAGTTACTTCAGCTGCTGAGAGATGATGTGGTAGTCCTAAACTTATCTAATCTTTAAGTGCAACAAATTGTCCTGTTGTTTCTAGTTTTCTAAGCATGCTTCCCCATGTTAATGCTTTTTGAGTTCCAATGAATTCTTAGGCATAAAAAGGAAAACTAGTTGGGCCAATTTCTGCTCTTCACCGTAATAATTGAAGCATATTTCCGTTGATCAAACAAGTAAATAGTACTTACTCTGATAGTTTTTTATGGCTAACTTTCTAAGAAATATTATTTAAGGAGATGGTTATAAATATGTTAACATTTTATTTTAATTGTCATATGGTATTAAATTCTTTTTTAAGCGAAATAGAGTTAAAACGAACAACTCACTAAAATAATTAGTTTTGCTGTCACTAAATTAAAGTGGTATTCATTGCATTGCTTAACCCACCAAATTCACTTCACTCTCCATCTCTTTAAACTACTTAAGGCTAGTTCTTGCTTGTGTACTCATTGTGCTTTCTGTACACAGCACCCACTTTTGTTTCTGCTATAGAAAGTGAAGAAATCGTTGCTTCACATGAGTCCAGTACTACTTCAGCAATAAGACCACCTAACGCCAAAGGCAGACTAGGTATGACATTATTCTTTTCGTTAGCTTAGTTTATTTTGAAACCCATTGCTATGTCTGGCATTTTTAGTTATCTGCGAATATGGAATTCTAAAATAGCATTTTTGTAGATCTTGGTTTAGCTTAAGAAACTTACGTCAAGTGTTAATTTTTATGGCCTATATCTGTTGGTTAATAATTTGCATCTGTTTGCATCTGTTGCACTCAAGATTTAGCACAACAGTATCACTTTATCCATCTTTGCATACATTTTGATGGGATTGGGAAAAGATGAGTTGGGGGAGTATAGGATTTCTGTCCATTAAAGTTCAACAAACCAACATGCCAAAATTCCATGCCACTCTTTTTGTTTTTGTTATTCTTGATAAGCTGTAAACATCTAAAAAAATATTGATTACATTACAACTCAAAACATTTAATTGTTCAACGTGGATAAATTTAAGTCATGTTTATTTGCTTCTTGGCAAGTTTAGGTTGTTTGCATATTTTAGCTAAATCAAAAACTGACACCTCATTGCTCTCCGTTCCTGGAATAGTTTACTCTGGGAGTTGTAGACAGATGGAAGAAAAAAGTAACAAAAAGTGGATTGCGATTTTTATAAGATAGAGAAATACAAGGCTAGAAAGGTGCACTTGAAAATTATTTATTTATTTATGGTATTAGAGTTGGCCTCTTAACTTTTTAATGCCATGTCTAAAATAATTCCCTACTTTAAAGCTGGTAACATGAGTTTTGTTAGAGGGGAGATTGCCATGGTCCTTTACACCTAGTTTTCTACAGGACTACAGGAGAGCTATGAACCATATATTGAGTTTCTGGATTAAGTAGGATTTATTTCTTTATACACGATTACTGCAGTCTACATATTTGTTTGACTTCAGTTTCTATTTTAAAAAATTTCGATTGATTTTAGCCAATATGTACTTGGATTTGTGAATATTGTTGATATCTATGGTGTTTCTTCTTCATGTCGTCAAGTCTGATTCTCCTTGAGGTTATGTTTCTCAAACCTTATTGACCTGGGAGTAATCTTGACGATATGTGGCCATAGTTATATTCTGATTTCGTTCCAATATTTTCAAATGTGAGTATCTTTTCAATATATTACCTTGTTGGAGACAATACCAATGACTGAACCATCAAAGAAAAGTTGGTGGAGTCTCATCATTGTGCATAAGAAGCGGATAAGTATGCTGTTTTATTTCGGTGCTTCTCTTACCTAGATAGGAAAAGTAGGGATGACATGAAATTATTCAACATTTTTCTAGAAGTACATTCGAGGTTTTTTATGTCGATGGGCTTTGTATGTCTCTTGATCATATTTATATTTTAACCCACCCTATGGCCCTAGAGTCAGTTCAATACATGACTGACACAAAAGGAACCTTTTAATAAACTAGGAACTTAATTAAATAAAAACATCAAATAATAAAATAACTCCATATAATCCTCCCATAGTGATAGCCATAAGCATGTCCCCCACTTTTCTACAAGGACATATATGGGGTGTTCTGGTTATATGATTGGTCCCTCTATGTAGTATGTTACTAGCTTTCTCGAGTGGAGATTGTAGCTTAAATTTGACCATTGGGGCTAAAGTGGGAAACTAGGCTTAAGTAGTTTGTTAATCCTGTGCTGGGCTTGTGGTCTCTCTTGCTTTTACACACACGCCTGCCTGCACGCACACACAGTTAAAAATTGGCTTCATTGTTTCTGAATGTGATTAATGTACACATCTCTTTCCCATTTTTAGAGATAGTGGAAAGCTTATTTGGAGGTTTTTGCGATGTCCTGAGATACATGGAAAAAACAAAATTTGGTGTGGGCTGTAATAGAGATGAATCAATTAGCAATATCTGTTTTCTGGTAGCAATGACAGCTACCACACACGTATCAACTGATGAAGAGAAACTATGAGAGTGGAAACGGAATTAGACCCAGATAATACCTGTGTTAGGGGGCTTGGAGGAAAAGTGGCAAAGATGCATAAGATGCCTTTGCTACGTTTTGTGCCATGCATTTAGAATTGAACGAAAGTTATTTTTTTCTCTCTGATTTAACTGCCATTTTTATCAAAAGTTGGAATCTACAACATTTAATGTTGCTAGAATCTTTTCCATGAGTATGAAGCACTTTTCAAAGTCCACCATGCACAGTAACACAGATATCCACCCAGGAAAAATTTCTTTCCTCATTTTTAATATAAGCATTATAATAATTGCAACCTGTGACTAATGTGATTATTGGTTGCTTCCTAGAGATTTGGTGGACAATTAAATGTGTGACAGTCATTATATTTTGGTATTATGTTGACTCTAAATGCAGGGAGGACGAGTTTGACCTTGATCTCGAGGACATCATGGTTATGGAAGCTATTTGGCTGTCTATTCAGGTACTAATTTCATCTATAGTTTGTCTAAAAAACTCTGAAGCTTTTCATGGCAAGTTGTTATGAGCATTACCTAGCTCCTTTGTCTCTCCAACGTCATTGTGCTACCTATTGAAATTAGTAAGATTTATGTAATAGAACTTTGGACTTATTACTGAGTAGTTTTAAATAAGTAATCGAATCTTTGTAATAGTGAATTTTACATATTTTGATTGACTATGTATTTTGGATATTTATTTAATATAAAATGTTTTTGGATAAATTTTTGTCTTTCGGATGGTTGTGATTATACAGCTAGATTATTAACTAACGGTATAAAAATAAAAAAAATTGAAAAAATATAAAAAAATTTACCACAGTTTGTTTAAAATCGTGGTAAATCAACCATGGTTGGATATCAAAACCGTTGTTAGTTCACCACGGTTTTAACATAACCGTGGTTAGTTCACCACGGTTTTAACATAACCGTGGTTAATTTACCACGGTTTTAACATAACCGTGGTTAATTTACCATAACATAACCGTGGTTAATTTACCACGGTTATGTTAAAACCGTGGTCCCTTTACCACGGTTATGTTAAAACCGTGGTCCCTTTACCACGGTTTGCTTAAAAACCGTGGTGCCATAACCACAGTTTTACATAAAACTGTGGTTATTGGACCACGGTTTTGGTTTTGGTAAATTGACCACGGTTAAAAATCTTGGTCTTTGAGAGCACACACAGACGACGCCTCTTCACACCACGGTTTTATTTTGGCATACACCACGGCCAAAAACCGTAGTGTATGAGCGCATTTCTTGTAGTGAAAATCACAACACTACAAACCTCTACAGAAAAAATAGCATAACAAACAGTACTAAAAAAAGAATTGAATGGATATTTAAAATGAATTCGTGGATTTTTTTTTCCTCCATATCCCTTGTAATATCTTTGGAACTGCGAGAATACATAATCTATTTTAGGCGATTAAAATTAAATAATGAATCTGTTATTGGAGGAGACTTGATATGGTTTATAATTGAAAAAAAAACATATGTGAGAGGGGTTGGAGAAAATTTAATGTAGCGAAGTGAAATTTTTATAAAATTTATCATATTGTCTTGCCTAAAATATTTTGTTAGAACGCATGTTATATTATTTTTGGATACATTCCTGTAAGTAGCGCCTAAATTATTATTATTATTATTAGTTGGTAAATATTATTTAATTATTTAATTAGTTGGCAGCGTGGTGTCGTCGTCGGCGGTGCAGAGGCTGGAGAAAGATAAGAAGGGGAAGGTAAATTCTATCCTCATGGGATTGCAATGCATCCTTTCTTCCTGCTGTTGACGCGTTCTGAGCCCACCAATTTTCGGATATTTGCAACCTTTTTTTTCCAAAAATGAAACTTCAACTAACATATTGTGACACTTTGACTACCTATTATGACACTTAATTTTCGATTGTGACAGTTCTAAACCGAAATTATTGGAAATAGAAAAAAAGGTTTGTAAATAGTAGGTCTCTGTGAAGGTTCCCTAGGTTGTTGTCGTATTTTGTTTTGTTTTATGTAACCTTTTCGAAAATTTCCATCTCTCTCTTGAGCGTGTATATAAGGCAAAAAATAATCTATTTCATTTTTTCTGTTAAAGTTTAGCATTATGCTTTCTCTATTTCAAAACGAAAAAAAGAAAAGAAAAATAGCATTACACTTTCTGGATTTATATCACATCATAATTATCTCATAAATTTTTTTAAGTATGTTCGAACCACCATATTACTATTTCATACATAATTTAGTTCTAAATAAAGTGAGGTTAATCACTAATTGTCTTTCTCAATTTGATAATTCATTTATTCTTCCATTATTAATATTTTTTATTTTGATTTTGTTTTATTCTATGTGAACTTTCATACTCAACACAGCTTCATGCATGTGCGCATGATAAATAAATTTATTTCTGAACTTTCATACTCAACTCACCTTCATGTGCCACGTTAATTAAGATGTGTGAGTACAATAATATGTGCCTTCAATAGAGGATCATGTCACGTGCACTATATATATATATCTATATATATATATATTATAATAAACAATGTAATAAATATATTCATCAACACAGACCATACTTAATTAAAATTAAATATTGACTCACAAAAATTATAAAGTCCTCTTTTAATATAACCTCAAAGTCATAGCTTCTCGTGCATATAATATATATGTGATGGTGTTAGATATCATAAAATATAGTACTACTGCAATAATTCAGATGCAGAAAATTTAACAAGAATTAGCACCAGCTAGCTTGTGTTCATACTAGGCAGCATGACTCCCCAGATTAGTCTTTATTAATTAACTTCACTACTTTACTTTAGCTAAACTTTGATGATCACCTAGTTGGGTAGTTACGTATGAAAGAAAACAAAATAGAAGTCAGAAAGATTAATACCAGCACCATATTAATTAATCATATTAAAATGAGAACTAATTAAAACTTAATTGGGGAGAGGTAAACAAGTTAATTAAAAAGATAATAGCTATTGTTTACTTTCGTTGATTGGTCTAGATACACAAGAAAATATAATTAAAAAAACATCAAGTGGAGGAGGCTGATGTAACCAATTGCTACTAATGTAATTATTTATTTCCCATCAGATTGGGGCTGACAATTTTCGATACGACACGATAGCACGACACGAACACGACATAAAAATAATGGGTTAGTGTTTGACTTATCGTGTTCATGTCATTATCATGTTGACACGATAACGATCTGAAATTTTCGTGTCATGTCGTGTCTTGTTTCGTATCAACTTGCTAAACACGATAAAAATAACATGTCAACCCGATAATACCTGATAACACGATAACATGATAAGAACCTGATAACATGTTACACGAGAATATTTTTAAAATTTTAAAAATATATATTTATTATTTCAATTTCTCTTTTTTTATATATTTCAGTTGAATTAAATAATTAATCTAATTATTTAATAAATATATTTTTTAAGTTTATTTTTCTAGATGTTATGCATATTGACATATTTATGTAAGATGTAGTTTTTTTTTAATTATTGCATTATTGTCGTGTCGTGTCGTGTCATTATCGTGTTATTATCGTGTCGTGTCAACACGACAAAAAAATGTGTTCGTGTTTATAAAAAATTATTGTGTTCATGTTCGTGTTGAACATATTCTTATCATGTCGTGTTCGTATTTAACCTTATCGTGTCATGTCGTTATCGTGTAGACATGAAACACGATCTGTTAACACGAATTGCCAGGCCTACATCAAATGTAACTAGTACTGCCAACTGTCCCTTGCAATTAATTATGGGTGAATCCAACTAATTAATTTGCCAATATTTTAAGAAGTGAATTATGTCGGTAGGATCTCGAGAAAAATAAACAAATACAGCATATGGTTTGTCCAGGTTCCCTAGCTTACTAATTAATTAATCGGGAAAAGGTAAAAAAAAAACACTTAATGTATTGGCCGAGTCTCAGTTAGGCATTTAAGATTTGACTCGATTCATTCAGTTTCTTAAGATTTTAAAATCGGTACAACCATGTCCTTCCGTCTAGCCTCCGTTACTGAGTTAGAAACGACCGTTACCGAGTCAAACCTTAAGTGTGCCTAATCGGGACTCGACCAATACCTTAGGTGTTTTTTTGTACCTTTACCCAGGAACGGACGCATAAATTTTGATTGGGGGAGCCGAAAAACAGTTATAACGCGTGCGCGCGACACACACACACACACACACTTAACTACTTATCTCAATTTAAATAGAATTATATTTATTTAAAATTTTGGCATTATAAGTCTTACTTGACGTTTTTTCATAATTTTAAATTCATCTATGATTGACTCGGCATTGGGGAATGTAAAACCTTAACTTAAACTTATTGCAAAACTCCAACAAAAATTAATAAAAAAATAACTTAAATGCACAATTTGAGCATAATGACACACTATTATATTATAGGTCAATTAAAAACTCATAAAACATAAATAAAATCATAACTTTAAAGTCCTGAAGCATTTATTCTCAAATTCATAAATATAAAAAAATACCTAAAATATAATGAAATAAACTTAAAATATTAATAAGAATAAATAATGGGAAATATAACAATAAAATGAACTTACACAAGTAGTAAAGTAGCAATATAAACAAAATAAAAATACTTTTGAAGTTTTAAATAAAATTATTTATTTAGCATTATACTATATTTAGTTCCATGTAGTTTCCTTTATTGGAGGGAAAATTCCATATCCGATGTTCCACTTGGGATTTTCGGATCAAAAAATCGAATAGAGTATAAATTTATCAAATTTTTGAAAAAGTAGGTCTGGTTTTATTAACAATTCGTTTGTGGTTATAATTAGAAAAATGCACAAAACGTAGGGCTCAAAGTGCAATTTCCTCGCCCCTATGAGTTAAAGTGTGAAATGGGTATAGCATATTGTTTGTTTAAAAAGTTTTAATTTATTCACTCCCATGTGCATTCAAATTAATATATATGTGAAATAAATGTTACTCAAATGCAATGTATGCATCCATATTCTGTTATTTTGTAGGAAAGATATAATCTAGAGAGAGAGAGAGAGGGAGATGGCGGATGCGGCCGTAGATTTCCTGCTTAATAACCTAAAGGAGCTAGCGGTACACCACGGTCATCTAATCACCAACGCCAAGAGCGAGATCGAAAGCCTGCAGATAGATCTCGGCCTCTTCAAAGCCTTTCTGGAGGAGTCTGTGAAGAAGCGGAGGAAGGATGAGCCCACTTACAAAGTGCTGGTGCAGAACATTCGTGACGTCGTTTATGAGGTGGAAGATGTGATTGATGAATATGTTACCAAGGCCACAGAGAGAAAGGCCGGTAATCTACTCCACAGAATCTTCAAGTCTCCCGTCGATCTCCATGACATCGGCAGCAAAGTCGAGGGGATCAAAGAAAGGGTCAAACGGGCCATGGCTGACTTGGACAAGCTCGGAGTCAATAATGAAGACAAACATGAAAAACCCGAGGTCAGCTTTATTTATCCGGGTTTCATTTAATGAATTTAGGAATGAAATGACAATTCTTATGATTGATATGTTTATAATGAAGAACTCACTAAAATATTACTTCAGTTTTATCTTATAAAATGAATATTTTTTAGACATTCGAATTCTTTATCAACACATGCCGTATTTTTTTCTTACATTTCTAAATTGTATTTTTCTTTTTTAGTATGTGATTTTATTACAAGATATGATTATGTATAAAATATCATATATTAAACTTTTACGTCAATGAGAATAGTAAAACTTATGGGGTAGGTGAAATGGATATTCTCTTTCCTTTGAGAATAAGATTCCTTCAGGAATTGTCATTCGGTGATTTTCGATTTTAAATCATACCAATCATTGGAATGAGAATAAGCATAATAATAATGATTATATTCCATTCCATACCACCATATTAATCACCTCATTATTTTTAATAATTTGATAATGTAGCATTAATTTTATATTTTATCTAATAAAATGAATAAAGTGTAGTTGCAAATATTATAGACACATGTCATTTTTTTTTATATCTAAATTGCATTTTTAATATTTATTTTTATTTCTAGCAATTTTTTTTAGAAATTTATGATTTAGTTATTTTATTGAAAAATATTGTTATAACATATTTAATTACTAAATACATAATATTTTTTATAAGTTAATAAGAATGTTTTAACTTCATAGAAAAATAGTTTATCATTCAAAATTTTCATTTTAATACATTATATTATATAAAATACATTAATATTTTTTATTATAAATATCGATATTTATTGAGGCATCACGTTCATTTTTTTTAACAAAATTTTTACAAAAAATCAAAATTTGATTTTAGTAGTTATTTTTAAATTAATTTTAAAAATAAATAAATAATATAAAATTAATTACATAATAATAATAATAATAAAAAATATTAAATTAGTTAATTTAATTTTATTTATTTATTTACTAAATATCGACATGATTATGTGTAAATACATAATGTATTTTTTTTTTTGTTCAATGGGAACAACGAAAACCAATGTGCTGGATGGAATAATTAGTCTCTTTCTTGTGGGATTAGTGCTTTTATAAACCATAGGAATTGATGTAATAAAAGGAAGTTAAATATTATTTTAAACCATAATAATAATAGGGAAATGAATGGGAATGAACGTAGGAATTATCAAGGCTGACCCTCAAATTTAAAGTGCCATGTTCGAATATATTAAAATGGTGTCCCTATCTAAGGAATCTAAAATATTTCATAATAAAAGTAGCACAATCATATTTGCTAAATTTCTAACACATATCATTGATAAAAAAAATAAAAAATCTCAAAGCTATCTTTAATGTTCAAAATCATTAAATATATTCAAATTCTTAATGATTTCACAATCATCTTTGAACAACTTTTTAAAAAAATAAATAAGTTTAGTTTAAACGATATCATTTAAAAATACTTATATATTCTAGCCTTCTTTTGTAGCAAACTCACTTATAAATTTTTTAAAATCAAAATTTTCTAACAAATCGTATTCAATGGATATCAAAACAAGTTTATTCAATCTTTCTTGTCACATTGTCAGCCATAAATTAAATTCCAATATTATCTTCAATTTTGAAAACTTATATATTTATATAGATGCATCTATAACACGTGTGGTTAATAAAATTATATAAGTAATATAAGTATTATGACAACTATTTAACATCTTCAAGTAAGTTAATATATCTCCAGATGCATTCTTTTTGTTCTGGTATAAGGTATCACAAAGCTTTTAGCTATTGAACAACTTTTGACCATTTGACCATACTTTAGAATATTCTCAAGATTTTTAAAATTTGTTTTTAAAATAGCATCATTCATTGAATTCAATTTATTAGAAGAAAATAAAACTCTAAAATCTTTTATATGAATTGATATGATCCATTATTTTTATTTTATTTTATTTTATTGATCCAATTACTTGATTTACCATATAGAGAAAATAATTGATTTTGAAAGAGTCTTAATTCAATTGGACAATCTTAAAAAGATGCACTCTTAGTTTAATTGGAGGTCTTTAAAAAACACTTTTTATTAATACTCCAAATTAAAGTCCAAACTAATGCAGGGCTTATCAATTAATCGTGTGCAAAAACTATATATATTATAAACATAATATGTTAAAGTTAATTGGACTAAAAATATTTTTTTAAAGTAATGTAATAAACTTTTAAAATCATACTAGATTTTGTATATATACACAAATGCAACTTCTTTTGATTAAAAAATAAAACTAAATTAATAACACTGCATGTATACATTTTTTTTTTGTACCTCTATAATTAGTGAGTCCTGTGCAAAAATGTCCTCCAACAACAACTGTAAACATTTTTGTATTATGTGCCGATTTTTTTTTTCATTTTTTAATAGGTTAATTATATTTTATTTATTCTTAATTTATTTTATTTTTCCATTTTCCATATGTTATATTTTTCCTTTTTTGGAATTTATTTTTTAATTATTTATTCTTTTTTCTTATAAAAAGATCAAATATAAAATTGTATATCAAATAACACAATTAAGGCATATTTTTTTAACGTTGAAATATAAATTACATAATAAATTAACTAAATTTAAAACATTGAAAAATTAATATTATGGAATATTCTTCTATAATGCATATACAACTTAGAAAGACAATTGGAGATAAAATGCGGTTACTGCAGTCATAAAATAAAACAAAATGTTGGAGATGACCTAGACCGAGAAGCTTTGTTGATAAGATAAAATGCAGAAATCTCTAGTTGCAAAAAATAAGTCAAAGATTTTTCAAAAAAGAAGAAACAAAATCCTTTGTCTAATTGTTTGGGATAGTCTCAAGAAAATTTTCAATATATACATGTCTGGGCAAAATCAAACTTAAGATTATCCATCAAACCACGTTTTCCGCAACAATTGGGAGATGATCATCTAGCTAGCAACAAGATGAGATGAATCTTCTGCAACCCCGTATACAAAAATAATCTTGTGGTTCGCATGCTTCTTTTTCGAGCACGGGGATGCGGGCGACAGGTTATTGTTTGTTTTCAAATTTAAGCCATAATTATAAATAAGGCATGCCATATGTTTGATCAAAGTTCTGAACTGATATTTTTCAAGAACATTGCTTTAATCGGTTAAGTTATGGATCTGGTTTGGTATTTTCTCAAACCATGGCATTGGAACGTAATAAAACCAAGATTCATGCATAAACATTGACAATTGTATTTGTTTGTAGTACTGTTCATGGAAATCATGAGCTTAGGACTTTTATCGAACAATGGCGTAACATACTTCGAATTGCACGACAAGAGCCCCCCTTTTGGATATATTTGTGGTTGAATTTTCTTTAGTTAAGAAGCAGTAATTTTTGTAACTTCTTCCAGCATTTCTTTGGATTCGTGCCCTGAATAATTTTTCGACAGGTTCGGCCGCCAAGACAGAAAGACGTGGTGGGCTTTGAAGATGTGACAGAAGAATTAAAATGTCGTCTAACTAAAGAAACCGACCATTTTGATGTGGTTTCTCTCATTGGTATGTTTGGGCTGGGCAAGACGACGCTGGCATGGAAGATTTTCAATGACCAAACAATCGAGTACGAGTTTTCTGTTCGTATATGGATTGTTGTTTCCCAAGAGTTATCTGAAAAGAATATCTTTCTAGCCATTCTCGAAAAGTTCACCACCATAACCGAGGATTTCGGTAAAATGGAGGCTTGGAAATTAATCCCAATTGTTGCTGGCTATCTCGAGAGATGCAGTAGTTTCCTGATTGTCTTCGATGATGTCTGGAGTCCTGCTCATTGGGAAAAAATTTGCAAGGCTCTGCCATCTACAAACAATAAGGGTAAAGTCTTGATCACCAGTCGTGAAGTCGAAGTGGGCAATTATGCTAGTAAAAATGGACTACTCAAAGAGTTGCGTTTCTTAAGACAAGATGAGAGTTGGGAGCTGCTCCGGTTGGAGGCACTCGGCAAGCGACACTGCCCTTCTTCTGAGTTGGAAGGTGTTGGGCAACGAATTGCAAGCAATTGTAAAGGACTGCCACTCGCAATAGTAATCATAGGAGGCATCCTTGCAACGAAGTTTTCAGCCTCAGATGAAAGTGGAATGATAAAAGAGTGGAAGAAAGTGTCCGAACGGGTGAGTGCATATCTACTCGATGACAAACAGAATGACCTCGCAGCTCGCATGAAAAATTTTATAGCTTTGAGTTATGACAGATTGCCTGACCACTTGCGCACTTGCTTTCTCTATATGGGGATGTTCCCTGAAGACTACGAAATTCCTGCGTCAAAATTGATCCACATGTGGATTGCAGAAGGATTCATACAACAGAACGATTATTCTACCTTGGAGGAAACCGGAGAGAAGTACTTGGATGATCTTATAAACAGAAACTTGATCAAAATTGAGAAGATGAAATCTGATGGTAAGGTTAAAACATGCCGGATTCATGATACCTTACGTGATTTCTGCAGGACTGAAGCTGGAAATGGCAATGAAAATTTATTCCAAGAAATCAAATTTAACAAGGGAGTTTTTGCTCCTCCAGCTTCTGAGTTGCAGAAGTGTCGCCGTCTTTATATTCATTCTAATTGTCTGCGCTTCATCTCCGAAGAACCAACTGTTCCTCGTGTTCGTTCATTTGTTTATTTATCCAAGGATGAATTTAACCTGCCCGAGGAAAACATTTCAGACTTCCTTGAAGCTTTCAGGTTGCTCAGAGTTTTGGACATTGAGCCCATCCTATTCCCCAAAATCACCAGTGACATATTCCGATTGGTTCATGTGAAGTACCTTGCCATATCTCTTAACTTGTCATTTCTTCCTTCAAAATTCAGCCAGCTTTGGAACCTGCAAACTCTTATAGTTAACATGGCATCAGATAATTATAAGCTTGCGGTTGAAGCAGATATATGGAAGATGAAAAAGTTAAGGCATTTTAAGACAAATGTGTCTGCGACCTTGCCCAAGCCAAGTAAAAAAGAGAGCAAACATGGTGCCCAGCTTCAAACACTCGGCACAGTTTCTGTGGAAAGCTGCACAGCCGAACTTTTTGATCGGGCTTGCAATTTAAGGAAATTGGGCATTCGAGGGCGACTAGCCTTGCTTATGGAAGGAAAGATGGCATCTTTTGATAGTCTGGGGAAAATGGAATATCTAGAAAAGCTGAAACTAATAAACGATGTGCGTCCTAAGCCAGCTTCAGAAGGCAAACTGCATGGCCTTCCTCAACCTAATCAATTCCCATCTAAACTTAGGAGCCTTACACTAGCTTCTACTTTCCTTGATTGGAGTTGCATGTCAACCCTTGGACAGTTGGAGAATCTCGAGGTGCTCAAGCTGAAAGATAAGGCTATTGTGGGGGATGAATGGAAGGCATTTGGTGATGGTTTTCGTCGTCTTGAATTCTTGCTCATTGAAGAGACAGATTTAGCCACTTGGGACCCTTCAAATCATCATTTCCCTGCACTTAAAGGCCTTGTGCTGAAGAACTGTAAAAAGCTTCTTGGAATTCCAATTGGGCTGGCTGACATAGCGAGCTTCCAAATGTTAGACTTGTTTTCCTGTAAATCTGCATCTTCATCTGCCAGGAAAATTCAGGAGGCAAAGACAAAGACGCAGGTTGAAGGCTCTGCTTTCAAGCTTACCATCTTCCCTCCTACTGAATGATCAATTTTCACAGGTAACTTATCTTTTCATTTCATCTCTATCAGTACAAAATTTTTATCTTTTGCAGCATTACAGATTTTAAATGGCATAAAAGCTTTAGCAAATCTTTAAATTTTTTTCCTTGGCTTGATCACTGTTAATAATTGAGTGTCTTGAGTTTGACATGCTATATATGTTTTGTTTCTGCTCTGAAATGAGATTCTATATGGATATGAAAATTTCTTCCTTCCATATTAAAACCTGAAAATCGATCAGTGTTTTCATCTCTCTAGCTATCTGCTATCTACATGTTTTTCTTTGCAATGCTGGAATTATGAAAGCTTAAAACTTGCAACCTACTAATGTTTCGTGAAAGTATTACTTTGTAATCTAAGCTTTAGTTTTTGCCTGAAATTTGCATCACAAAAGTTGATCATTATCATTATTTTTGTCGTTTCTTGATTGATAGTTTGTTTATGTTTGTTCTAGTTTACATAATATATCTTGGAGCTTAAAGGGGTATATTAATTCATCAGATGATATGTACGGAAGCTCTCATAACTTTAGTCCAGTTCAATTGTTTATATAATCCTTGATTGAAGTTAAATCATGTGCACTTTATGTAAGACAAGAGAATATCATTCAAAATCAATCTTAAATAATTGATAATCGATGCATATTTTGAACGGAATCAAAATTCAATTCAGGTTGCAGTGTGCAATATTACTAAAGTTTGTTTTGTAAATAATAACAAATTAAAGTTTAGGTTGCTAAAGGTAAAAAACAGTTTGGGTGGTAAATGTTAAATTTTTTTTCCTCACCTTCGTTGTTTTCATTCAGATATTTCCGATTATATTACTAGCCCATGTGTTGATATAATTGAACATTTGAAGTTCTTGTTTTGTTTTGTTTAGTTTTTTTTTTTTTACATTTGAAGTTCTTGTAACCTTCAAGACTTTTCGAATACCATAAGAACTAATTAACGACTCGTGAAGTTAATTTGCAGGTGTACTATGCAATGCAGGTGCAGTCTGGCTTGCTTTGAAAAAATGCTGCATTTCAATTTGTAATAACTAATACGCATTATGCTCAATTCCCAAAATGTTTCACTTCTTGATTCTGTTTGTTACGTTGAACTCCAAAAATATTGCATGGTTGCGTAGGATATATAATCATTTGTTTATTTCGTGGTATCATGTCTCGCTTATGTATTATGCGTGGATCAGATAATTTTATTATTTAAATCGTCCTATTTTATTGCCATTGAGATTTTAATTAGCTTTTTGTACGTAATTATGAAAGTCCGTAGTTATTTTCTTATTCCTATATGAATGATCCCATTATGAACTAAATTAGGGTTAATAACGCTACAGACAAAATGGTATTTAGAAATAATATTATTAATGACGACAAATATCGTCACTTATAATAGAATGACATCTTGTCTTTAATTACATGTCATCTTTAAAGATCTTTTTGTCACCACATTGTTGTCAATTAAAAACATTTTTTTGGCGATGACATTATGTCATCTCAAATAGAGCACCCTTTAAAGTTCGTTCCAAATTAAATAAATTAAAAATATTTTAGTGACTACAATGTCCTCACAAAAATGTCATTAATAATGACATGTAATAATTAGAGATGATATATTGTCATTTATGTCTTGACATCATTAATAATATTGCCACCAAACACCATTTTTCTTAAAAATGATCATTCAGAGAAGGCGGTGAAAAACGACTGCACAATTTTTCATGGCTGCAAAAACTAATCACGAACGACTTGCAGAGTTCGTGTTTTCTATTTGGCCTCCACATGCTATTTGTAATATTTGTTGTTTTTGATTTAAATGTTTACAGGTTGTCCGACACTTGAACCACGGTGCGCCCTAGTAAAGAATAAATGGAAGACAAAAATAATAATATTTCAATATAGAGAAAGAAATTTAAAACTTTAAAAAGATAAGAATATCAAGCCTAGATAAATAAAATTGTATAATTTAAATCATATGTATTCAAGATTTTGGATTCTATAAAGTTATAAAATAGTAGTTAAGTGATCAAATTAAAATATAGTTATATTTTATCAGAACATTTTACATATTTTAGCACATTTAATAACTAATAAGAAAAACAAGAAAAATGGAGGAAATGGAATTAGTGGTTAAATGGATAAAATATTAATTTGAAGTAAAAATATCTTTGATACATATATTGTAATACCTCAAAATATTATGATTTTGATCACTATAGGTTTGGGCCAAATTAATTAGAAGGGGTGATTTAGAATTTATTAAAAACATGCCCAATACTAATGAAAAGCAAAGTTCGGCCTTTTAGCCCATCAAAAATAAATATATAAATGCATATTACTCTAGTAATTAAATGGGCCATTTATCTTCATCTCTTCAAAGGTGAGACTTTCTTCTTCAACTCTCTTCTTCTAAAAACGATTTCCGGCAAGGTGGCTGGGGGTGGAGTGCCGCCGGCGGACCACTATTTAAGCTTCTTTTTACCTTACAAACATTTTGGGACAAGTTTAGAGAGAAGATGAAGGTTGTAATGGCCGGAAAAAGGCCAGCAAGGCCGTAAGTAGTGCTTTTCCGGTGATTTTCTCCGGTGGCTGGATCCAACATGTAAGCACACCAATATATTCCTCTCTTCTTCCTCTATCCTTTTTCTTATTTTATTTAAAGATTCTAAGATGTTTTGAAGGTTAAAATTTGGAATTAAATTCCAGAAATTTTGATATTTGAAAAAAAACCTCTACTTCTCCATTATCGTTTAATTTCCGTGTTTCTTGGCGTTTTTGCTCCAAAAGAAAAAAAATATTTACTAAATTAAGAATAAAATGAAAATATGGATGTCTATTCGCCAAGGATCTTCCGGACAGAGAGAGAAAGTATTATGATTCTGTATTCAGTGACATAAATAGATATAAATATATGCATGTATATGTATAAATCGTATGTAAATATATGTGTTAGAAATAAAGTTGAAAGAATGGTACAGTAATAGATAAAGTAATGGTTTGACTTAACTACTTTGTGCATGTGTGTGAACGTGTATTGAGAGAGAGAAAGTGAGCATTTATTTTGTTTGTTTTCTTTTGAAAGGTATGGTAACCAGAGGAGAGAGAGAGGAGTGAGAAAGCATTGATTGGTTTTAAAAGGGGTGATGTCTATATATATATATATATGCGCAGCTCCCCATGAAGAGAGAGAAGAAGAATGTTGAATTTGTTTTAAATTGAAAGATTGAATTTGTTAATTGAAAGATTGTACTTTGTGTTGGTATGAGTTCCAATTTCCAAAATAAAAGAAGAAAGAGAAAAAGACTTTGATGTAAAGTTATTACTATTAGTATATGTGTAGAGAGAGATAGTAGCATGATTTGAAGACCAAAAAGGTATTGAGTGTGTAAGTGAAGTGATTTTGAATGAAAAGAATAAAGAAAACTGTTATTCAATAAATTTTGAGTAGTGTAGCTAGGCAGTGTGTATTCTATTTTGGGTGTACATTGTTTTTTCTGTTTCTTCTGTTCTTATTAATTATCTCTTCTTTTGGGTTTTAATTTTCTAAAATAGTAAGTAAAATGCAATGAAAATAAGTTATGAAATTTCTTCTAAATAGCTTCAAACACTATCTATTTATGGAGTAAAATTAATTAATTTTCTAAGGGGCTAATTCTAAAATATTTTATAATTATTTAAAACTACAAATGGGCAAATTGGTTGATTTAAGTTCATTTAAAACCTCAAGTACATTCGTTTAGGTCCATAAAGTTCGAGAGCTCGTCTCTTCGGGCCCAAATTTATTGTATGATATAAATTAAGACCTAGTATGGTACTAATAGTATTTATCCTTTGGTAGGCCCAAACCCAAGACCACAGGCATAGAAGGATCAACATCATATACGATTAAAGCTTCAGCTATATACTAGCTACAAGATGGGTTTTGCTAATCAATACCTTTACGAACATGTTTTAAATGCTTTCGTCCATACTTAAATGAATTAAGATTTTACTCAATATGAATACAATTTTTTTCTCTTCATGGATGTGATTTGACCTACATGATAAATTCAGGCATTGTCAATTCTATTGAAATATAGTTATGTTATCACATAGGGTCTATCTTCACACATGATTAATTGAGCGCATTGATCTCAAATGAATGATAAATTGTTTAGCCATATGAGATGAAAAATATTTATATGTGCTTGGACGAATATGATAAGTATGCCCACTGTGTAACACCCTAAATTCTATAATTTAAAATGTTACTCTTTCTATTCTTTAAAGCGGAAAGTTAATAGCAGATCGAATAATAGTTTTTTTTTTATAATTAATCTTGCTAGAAATTCTAAGAAGAAAATAGAACCATATATTTTCAGAAATATACGTACTTAGATCAAAATACCTGCATTTCATAATCACCAAGTTCATTTCAAAAGGAACTCACCAGTTCTAAAATATAAAATTCACACTCCTAATATTAATAAAACCATATTAGCAAACTACTAGTTTAGGTTAGTTCAAAAACACTAACAACACACATAATATCATGTTGAAAATAGTAAACTCTAAACAAAAAGACCAAGAATTTCAGGTCAAGTAATCAAAATGTCTTGTGCATGCCCACCCTATTTCATTCACGTGGCTCCAAGCTCACTGACCTGAAAATATTTAAAAATGTGGGGTGAGCACTCTTAAAACGTACTCAGTGGTGGGGAATCATGAGCATTTCTTTCTATTTATCCAACTGAATTTAAATCGCAGGAATAATGGATTTAGGGTACTCTTCTTCTGATTCTAGAATACATCTTGAACTATGCATAGGACATATTCTGGTGCGTATAAAAACGCTATTCTGATCTGATGCGTATAAAACGCTATTTAGAATTCATGGGCTATTGAGCAAGCTATTAAATCAAAATAAAATGAAAGGCCCAAGGCCCAATACTATTAACCTCTATTTTCTCTCCACCCCTCTCCCGTAACTCATCTGGACTCCAACAAAGAAAAGGAAGAAACAATAAAGTCAAATTCCCAAATAGAAATTCCAAATTCTTAAATTCAACCTTAACCCTCCCATCTCTCCATATTTCTCTCCCTCTCCCTCTCGACTGTACTTCTTCTCTCATATAAACTCTCTCTCTCTCTCTCTCCCGTAAACAAGAAAGAAAATGGAGATCCCCAAATTCAATTCTCTAATTCCACTCTCCTCTCAATTAAGTTCTCTTTTCGACTCAACTCCAGCGAGCATGCGTCGTCATCTCAATTAACCACGCCAATCACAAATTGATGGTGACGACGACGATGACCCAGGACAAACGCAGTTCCGGCAACGATCCCAAACCCGACGCGAACTCGACTTCCCTGCCTCGACAACTCACACCAAACCAAACGCCTAATGGTTTGACACAGGCTCACATCCGACATCACTCCGACTCGACGCAGCTGACTTGTTGTCCAACTTTAGGACTCGGCAGACCCGGCACCAGCTCGCCTCGACTTCTTCCTTCTTCTTTTTTTTATTTTCTTAGTCTATTTGAAATTTTTCTAAATCTGTTTCTGAAATTTTAAATTTCTAGCTCCTAAATTCCCAAGGACTTTATGTTATTTAACACTATGAAATTAACTTATGCGTGTTTGGTGAGAAAGAAATAAATTGCGTGGAAATTGATATAGGAATATCAAGAGCAATTCGAATGGTTAAGGTTAATGGTATGAAATTATACAGCTATGAAAGAAAAACGAAATTGAAAGCTTACCAAAAAGTTTTGAATTTGTTGCTGAGTAATTAAGTTACTGGATTTGTGTAAGGAAATTTTGATGTATTTGCTTTGAGTTATGGTTGAACAGCTATGATTATTAAGTGGGCAAAGTATCTTTTTTTTTAAATAGAGATAGATATTGGAATTTTCTAGCATTCTCAGGAATAATCATTTTAAGGATTGTTATTAACAAGTTAGGGATATTAACATATATATATATATATGTATTTTTTTTTTAACTTCACATTTATACCTAACAAAACAATTTTTTTTAATTCTAAATCAAATAAGAAATAAATTTGATAATATTTTCACAAGTCCATATAATAATTCTAAGACCAAGGTTTAAGTTCTAAAATTTCTCTTCTAAATTAGGGCGCAATATCAGAGTTCCTCAAGTCCATTTAATTTTGTTGAGCATTATCAAATAAATTAAATCTTAAATTTAAAGCAATTAAATAATTGAAATAATTTAAATCACGTAAAAGTGGGATATTACACACTGAGTGTTTTCTGGCACTCTGTCCACGTTTCTAAAATATTTTTCAGGTGTGAAGTGATGAAGGCTGCTGATGTGGACACATGATTTTTGGTTTATTTTGGACCGTGTCAATGATATGTATTTTGATTTTTGAATGTTGAATATTGACTATGGTCAATATTATATCATGTTATACTTCCGCTTACTATTTTGGATTACATTAAAATATTCTAAAAATCTTATTTTATTCAACCGTTATTTTGGATTTTGAAAATAGTAGACTGTCAACGTTAACTAGTCATGAATTGAACTTGCATTTGATTGGTTGTTTAAATAGTCTTCTCAAGTCGTGATTAGTTAGTTTTAAAATTAAAGAATATTTATTGTATAAATATTTTCTCTAAATAAGTAATTTTTGTAAAATTAGGAAATTTATTTTAACCTTTTGTTATCATCTGAATTTTTCAGAATTGGGGTGTCACACACACACACACACACACATACACACACGTAGTAATGAATGGATATAACTCTCTCTACCACCTCTCCAAAGGTCTCTTTCTTTCTCCCTCTCTTGAAAAATAAATTAAAAAGCACACACATCTCCCTAATTACTTTCGATCCATCTCTCTGCCTCCCACACACACTCTTTGATCTCTCTCTTCCTCTCATATGATTTCATCCTCACCTACACTTAAGAATCTACACTCATTCACTCAAATTAATCAAGATAAGAAATTGCATTTCCTTGATAGCCAAAGACAAATTTTCTTCTTTACAAGGTAAACATCTTCTTATCTTTATTCTTTAATATCAACCTTTATTTCAATAGTGTGATTCCTTGAATTAGGAGTGATGTATGGATAATTTGGGATGATTAACCTTAGAAATCCTAGAGAATTTCATGACAGAAATTGTGGACAGCAGATACCCCTACTTCGATTGAAAATATGACTTCCTTGAGGTGTTTGTGGATGTGTAGAGAACATCATAGTTGTAGGTTATTGTCTTAGCTTTCATTTGAAACTTGAATCGGGTTAATACGAATTTTGTAGACGAAGTTACGATCATAACATCGAAGCTTGTCAGTTTTTCAGAACAGATTGATTTCGTTTAATTAATTCGACTTTTTAGCCCTTTTAATATCAGAATCTGAAAATGTGCATTTCAGGAATAGTTTTAGGTATACTTCTTAGGGTTCTATCGAACTTGGAATTACTTGATTTTGATATTTTGTTGAGGAGATATGGGTGATGTGCCGAAACTAGTACAAGAGGAGAAAATAGGGGAAAATATTTTCAAGAGTGTGAGTTGTGGTTTGAAATATTACTTATCTTGATTTTTGGTCAAATTTAAAGATAATGCACTTAAGAATCTATCAATCCAAATATCACCAAGTCATAGCATGATTTCATGTCATTTTCTCAACAAAACCATCCCATCATAAGCAACTCAACATCCCAATCCATACTTCAACTACTTTCAACCACAAATCTCCACAAAATCAAAAATCAACATCCAAAACCTCCGGTTGTTTAAAGCATTTAAACGTGCAAACAAACAAACAACATAAAAAAAATAAAAATAAAAACTAAACTAATGCAACCTACATACAATGCAACACATAAAACACACAAAAAGGAAGGGGAGATCCAAGATAACCATACTTCTTTCCCCCAAACTTATTCGACACTAAGTGAGAATAAGTTTGAAGGAAAGAAGTAGTTCACCTTAGACGAGCTCACAAATGATTAGGGAAGACAAGATGACACAAAATGTCCGCGTTCGGTTTCCTTCGACGTGTTGTCCTCCCATTCCACATGCTTACTCAACCTTCAAAAACAAAACAAAACACAAATAAATAAGAAATGAAAAACAAAAACTAAAAAATAATGTCTAGATTAACAATGCAATCCTTATCATAATAACACAACTAAATCGTTTAGTCCCCGGCAACGGCGTCAAAAACTTGATTGACTTTTTATTCAACTAAAACTTTACCGCAAGTGTACAATGCAATTATAGTAAATATGACGAGTAAGAGTATCGTATACACAGAGACTAATTAGACCTAATTGTGTGTACTACAACATCGGACCTTAATCGTTATCTAGATGATAAAAAAGAAAGATAATTAATTAATCTAAACTAAAGAAAGCAATAAATAAAAGAAAAAAAGACAAATGGAGAAGGGGACAAGAAGGTAGAGGTACTTTCGGGATTCATTTCTTTGGGTACTTAGCACTAATGATCCTATTAAATGTCTATTTATGGTGCTAAATTTCACCAGGGCAATCTTGAATGCATCTTAAGCTCTCTTGAGATACTTAAGTTACAAGATACACGCTAGGTTCGTCAATTCCGATCAAATCCTACACATGTACTTACCAAAAGTTCCAAAGATTCTCACCCTCACACTAAGCCTCAATTCTCTTGAATTTATCAACATAAGTGTCTCGTGCCTAGGATTCGTTTATTGAGATTCATCTCTCGATTTTTGAATCATTAGATAAAATTGTGTAAATTAGTAATCAAATAATCAACACAAATATATAACATAAGCACAAGAAAATGAAATAGGACTATAAACAAGCCATAGAAAAATAAATACATAAATATCCAAATATTTCTCAATAAAAAAATACAAGATAATTTAACCTAACATCAACACAAATGCAAGGATTAAATTAAATCAAAGAAAATCAAAGATAAAAGCAAGAATAAAAACTTGATACAATCCGGAAGTTGGGCATCGAATCCATCTCTTGCTCCCGCTCATCTCTTCTTTGCTCCGTCTTCAAGTCATAAGTCCTTATTCACCCTGGTTAGGTGGAAATCCTAGCTAGAGAATGGGTTTGATGGATGAGAGTTGAAGATGGGAGATGAGAGAAGGGTTTTGGTGTCGGGGGAAATTAGGGAATTTTTATGGAGAAAATGAATTGTGTTGTGTTAATTATTTTGAGAAAATGAGAGGAAAATCAAATAAAAAGAGAAAGAGCCGCACATATCTGAAATTTGGGCTGGGGGCGCGACACGGGCTCAGTCTCGCCCCCGGTTGTGCCTCCATTGAAGAAAAACATGTCTCTGGCGCGAGTGCAGGCTGGTCGTGCCTCTGGTCGCGCTGCCACTCGCGCTAGGAGGTGTAAGTGCGCCGGTCGTGCCAGCGTTTCTACACAGTCACCTTTCACGATTCTGCTCCGTTCTCCCTCGTTTTTTATCCGATTGAGGCGATTCAACTTGCAGCGCATTTCTCATTCAATTCTTTATCTTTTTATGGAATTAGATCACTCAAAAATTTATTAATTCATTCTCCATTTTCAGTAAAACTCAAATAACAAACAAAACTTCCAATTCTGGAGGTTAAAAGTGCAATTTGGGTTAAAGCACATGCACAACTCTTCAATTCATTTCATTTCAACCTCAAAATGTTGTGCAAAACACCACTTATCAAATTTCTAGCTTTCGTATAATATTTTAAAATATTTTTGATCGGTATTTTATTTCACCTAAAATACTACTTGCAAGAGAATGACATAAATTATAGTAAAATAATGGTGAGTAAGGTTGTATCCACATAGATTGGCTATGTGTAATGCGGCTAAGTGTCAAATTATATTGTCCTACTTTAACTAAAGAACCGAATTAATAGTTTGAATTTAATTAACTAAATATTGAAAAATAAATAAATAGATCAAACAAAGAAACTGGATAGACAGATGAAGAGACGGATCCTAAGGAGTTGCTGCTAAATGAATTTTCTGATTTTCAGATAATTTATTTAACCAATTTAATTCTAAATCTTGTAGGAGAATCACTAATGTAGTAACAACCTCTTTCTCGAGTAAGCTATAATAGTAGATTAGACTCTAATTCTTATCTCTCGAACTTGAATTATTATCTAATTTTAGATAAAATCTCAGATTTATTCTCCTTACGACCCTACCAATCTTTCGATCTAGTAAGTTCTTGTTATGTAATCCTAATCCGTTAATCTATTAACCTCTCTCGAGTGAATAATCACTACTACAAAAATATAGATAGACAATGTCATAAGGACAACGGTTTTGCTTCAAAACTATTGTGTTTTTTAATTTAACAACAGTTTTTGATAAAACCTTTGTATTTATGACTTTCTAGTTTACAGATGACAACAGTTGGAGGAAAACCATTGTCAACATGTGTTTTCTTATTAAGATTAGACGACAGTAATTGCACGACGGTTAATAAAACCGTTGTAGATACAATTATTTCCAATAGACGTCGGTTTTGAAAACCGTTGTCACTAAAGATTAAAAAAACATTTGGAATTTCACTGCAAAAAAATTATTTACATAACTTGAGTTATAAAATTTATGCCTATGTTAATTTTTTGACAACATATGGAATTAATTTTTAATTTGTTTTTCTTTTAAAACAGATTATGTATATTATGTCAATAGTAAATAATATATATTATATCCCAATTAACTACGAATGTAAAACTCTACTCTCCTAACTCCAGACTCCCATAAACCTTCACAAATCAGAAATCACAATTAAATCTCAAATGGTCATTCGTCAGAGAGTGCCTCTCTCGAGTCTCAATTCTGAAATTAATGAATCACCGCCTCTCTTGCCACTTCTCGTTACGTCAACAGCCACGTCGTTGAAAGAATTACACCCGGCGTGCCAATTAGATTGAGCATTTATACTCATTTTATTTTGTAAAAAACAATCTTATTGGAATTAATACCCCTAAGTTTATGAAACTTATTAAAGAATTTTGAAAAATTCAATTTCAAGTTAAATTGGACAAGTTGAGTAAGACTCATCATTCCAAGCCTACCATCAAAGGTAAAGACATGACGACGCTACCACATTTTATCATTGGCCATGAGTCGTAGAGTGATTCAATGATTGGAAAGTTGTGATCTTTATCAAGTATAACGGTACACATTAAATAGATTTATCACTACATTGACCATGAGTCGTGGGATGTTTTGATGCTCTATTTAAATGAATGTTTGATGGGTATAATTTGACACTTAGTACTATATGGGATCATAAAATTGGGGCGTATAGGAAATAGTGAGGCAAAACAAATTTGAGGGTTATATAGAGATATAATCATCAAAGAGTTGACCACCGAAAAAAATATTTCATGAGCTCATAAATTTGAGGTGTGAAATATTATTATTGGACCTTAAACCAACTAAGAAATAATATTTTTCGAATTTTATTTGGGGTTATGAAATTTGACTAAAATAGTAGGAAACAATTAATTATTAAAGACCTTATACTAATTGAATATTTTTCCATAGTCTACTAATTTTCTGCATCTTAATTTGTAGATTGTCTGCAAAATATTAAAAACTCCATTATCACTGATTCTTGAACGAAACAAACTTACTGGCCCAAACTATGTTGATTGCCTTCGAAATTTAAAAATTATTTTGAATTCCGAAAATAGGGCTTATGTATTGGATACTCCACTGCCTGATGAGCCCAACGAGGGCGCTGCAGCTGAAGTACTTGAGAAGTACCAATGTCATTATGATGGCGATCTGCAGGCTTGATGCTATATGTTAGCATCCATGTCGAATAAGCTTCAGAGACAAAATGCTGATGTGGATTCGGCTCATGTGATCCTTATCCGTCTACAAAAGTTGTACGGAGAAAGTGTTAGACACCAACGATATATGATATCTAAGGAGCTTTTCCAATGTCATATTACTGAGGGCTCTTCAATCCAAACTCATGGGCTGAAGATGATAGCTCTTGTAGAGAGGCTAGGATCACTTGGAGTCAAAATGGAAACTGAGTTGTATACTGTAATCTCTTCCACCAACATTCGACACATTGGTCGTCAACTTCACTATGCATAGTATGACAACTAATCTCCCTGAGTTGGTCAATATTCTAGTGACGGCTGAGTCCACTATGAAGAAGGACAAGTCAGTTTTTCATGTTGGTTCCTCATCCTCATCAAGAGCACCGAAGGCTAAGACTAACAAGGGAAAGGAAAAGATGAAATATTCATCTAAACCAAACAAAATGAAAATACAGGTGAAGGCAGAGGTGCAAAATAAAAATAAAGTTATTCAATCCAATGACAATTGCCATTACTACAACAAACTACGGCATTGGAAGAGGAATTGCAATGATTATTTTGCAAGCCTGAAGCGTTCAGGTATATACTTTGTTGAAGATAACTTATCAGTTAACAATGCTTCCTAGGTATTAGATACCGGGAGTAGCTCACATCTTTGTAATGATTTACAGGTGATGGTGGGAGCTAAGAAGTTGAGCAAAGGAGATACAATCCTGTGCATGGGCAATGGAGTAAGAATTGCTGCTTTAGTAGTAGGAACTGTGTATTTAGCTCTAAATAATGGTTTTAAAATTGTTTTGAACAATTGCTATTATGTGCCTAGTTTAATTAAGAACCTCATCTCTATTCCAGTTATGGATAGCAAAAACTATGAGTTTTTTTTATTAAAGATGGAAGGTGTTCCATCTTGAAGAATAATTCTATTAGTTATTCTAGTGCATTGTTAATGGTTTATATATTGTTATACCTCAAAACCCTATTTTTCATGTTCAACAAAGTAAAAGAAAATATGATGACCATAGTTCCATTGAAATTTGGCACGCAAGATTGGATCATATTTCTGAGAAAAGAATGAACAAGCTGTCGCATTTGATTGGTCTTAGGAACGAGCAAATTTTGACAACTTGTGAATCTTTCCTCAAAGGAAAAATGGTCAAATCACCATTTGTGGGACAAGTGGAGCGAGCTAAACATTCATTGGATTTGATCCATACAGATATTTATGGACCACTTCATGTTAGTGCCAGCGGGAACTACCACTTCTTTGTAACCTTTACTGATGATGATGATTATTCTAGGTATGGTTATGTGTACCTGATAAGGTACAAATCTGAAGTTTTTGAAAAGTTCAAAGAATTTTGGTTTGAAGTGGAGAAACAAAGATGTTCGAGTATTAAAGTTCTTTGATATGATCGAGGAGGTGAATACTTAATGGGAATATTTCTTGATTATCTAAAAGAGAGTGGGATTCTCTCGCAGTGAACTCCTCTGGTACTCTTCAACTCAATGGAGTTTCAGAACGCATAAATTGAACTTTGTTAGACATTGTTCGATCCATGATGAACTTCACTGCATTACCTCTTTCATTCTGGGGTTTTGCCTTAGAAACGGTGACACATCTATTAAATAGAGTACCATCTAAAGTCGTGCCCAAAGCACCGTATGAACTATGGTGAGGAAAAACTCCCTCTTACAAGTATCTACGGATATGGGGATGCACTGCTTACATGAAGTAGTTAATGGGAGATAAATTGGATATGAGATACATCTTATGTAATTTTGTGGGATATCCAAAAGAGTTTATTGAATATTATTTCTACGATCCCTCAGAACAAAAAGTGTTTGTTTTGAGAAATGCTACATTCTTTGAGGAAGAATTTCTATTTGATAGAAATGGCGAAATTGTAGAACTTGATGAAATTCAAGAACCACAAAATTTCCCAGATATTGTAGTAAACACTCCATCAATTGAGGGTGAAACTTCTTATACACCAACTCTTCGAAAATCTGCAAGAGTTATAAAACCACATGCTAGGTATACCTTATTGCTTGAAGACAATAAGAAAGAATTGACTATGGATGATGATCCGAAGAGTTATACTATGGCAATTGGTGATATAGACTCGAGCAAGTGGCATGAAGCCATGCAATGCGAAATGGACTCCATGTACTACAACAAGGTATGGACCTTGGAAGACCCACCAATAGGAATTATTCCTATTGGCTGCAAGTGGGTTGTCAAGTGAAAGCTTGGAGTAGATAGAGAGGTAGTGACCTACAAAGCTCGAT
The DNA here is from genome assembly GCA_026008535.1 of Perilla frutescens. Classification (NCBI taxonomy): domain Eukaryota; kingdom Viridiplantae; phylum Streptophyta; class Magnoliopsida; order Lamiales; family Lamiaceae; genus Perilla; species Perilla frutescens. Next base: position 560,783 of record BRKX01000002.1, read on the forward strand.
TGGTTGAAAAAGGTTATACTCAGAAACAAGGCATTATGGATATTTTATTCATTAAAGAGTTATTGAATTTGAGATGAAAATGTAATTATTTGATTAATTGAGTTTTCGATATTATTCCATACTCAAGATCAAATATAGAGATTAGATAATAGAAGGATCGTACGTGTATAACGATTGGTAATCAAAATAGGTTTACTCCCTATTTCACCTAATTCTAGATAGCCATGCTACTTGCTAAATGTTCCCATGGTTTGTAGGTTCTTGAAATTAAAGAGTTAATTTCAAACGTATTAATTTATCAGATAAATTAATTGAATAAAATAGTATTCAATTAAGTTGTAATTGTTACAAGCCTACAACTAGTATTAGTAGTGAACCTAAGAGGGTCACACACTTAATTAGAACATGCCATAACTTGAATTGATTCAAAGAGTTGAATCCAATTAATTAATAGAGATTAATTAATTGAGACATAATTTAAATGGAACTAATTGGACTAGTAAATCTAATTGAACAATATTATATTAATTAGATTAATTTCATTAGATATAAAATTAATTTGATTAATTTTAGTCAAGTGAGATCCAACATATATAATATGATTATATGTGTATGTCTATATAAATATTGCATTTATATACACACACACTTGGAGACAAAGAAAAATAGAGATATATGTATATACATAAATATTGTATTTATATAAAATACATATACAAACTTGGAGGCTAAGTTTGGAGATAGAGATATAAAATCAGTAGAAAGAGTTCTACTAGGTTAAGTTTTTTATTTTGGAGAAGCACGCTTAATTCTCTCTTTATCTCTCTCGCTCTTTTCTTCTTCTTTCTCTCTTCTTGATCTTAAAACACAAAATACATTTGTGTGTTAATCACTAGCGAGACTAACTCACAAGCTTGTTCTAATCATGTGTGGACTTAAAAGAGAGAAGACATTTGGATTCCTTGCGAATAGACGAAGAAAGTAATCGATTGCTTCACTCCCTACTTCAATCGGAGAGCGAAAAGGTACATAACGAATCTGGATTAATGGTTAATCATCTAGTTAACGCAAAAATGTTGATACACCGTGGATGAAACAATTGTTGTTTCATGTGTTATTGAAAAAATTTAATTTCCGCTACGTTTCTTTGATCGATCCCAACAGTCATCACCGTCGATAAGAAACCCTTCTCTCTCTTGTGAAGTAGCAGCAGTCATTAACTCATCGCCGAGAAGTAGCCCCTCTCTCTCTTGCGACTTCGTCACCTGCATAGGAAGAACTCGCCGACCTCCTTCACAATTTAATCCACCATAGATTCTACAAGTCCAGGTTGCAATGTAAGTTGAATTTCTTAGGAACATGCGACTGCCATGAAAGTTCAAAGTTGTTAATTTTTGTGGTTAAAATGTGGCTGCCGTGAATTCAGATTTTTCTTCATTGTCTTAATTACTCTATGGGATGAGATTTTTGTGCATAAATTCACTCTATATTTGTAGTTCTAGGGTTATTGCATTTATCCACTTTTTAACAAGTGTTGTCCCACATGTGTGTGTGTGTGTATGTATGTACGTATGAGTTAGCCATATATTGTGAAGGTGTTAATTATTTTTACGTTGCAATGGATAAAAAATGATAGGAAAATACGAAATATCATGGAACTTTATCGAGTAAAGATTATTATCTAATGATTAGAATAATAACTTATGGTTGTACTATTACGTTGGATATGAAGTGGTAGTATGTGTCATTGAAGTTCTATAAATCATTTTTAATGTGTGAATAAATATGTCACTCTTGTTGTTTATTTCATATTGTTTTGATGTGGTAATTTCGTATTTGATTTAGGAGATCATAGTGGTATTGCTTTACAAAAAATACTAACATTTTATCCTGCATTTGTTTAGAGAAGGGAAAATGCTTGGAGACCACTACAAACTCCTCCTGTGTATCATGTATGTATATTTTTCTTCTTTATTTTGGATTTTACCTAAAGTTTAATTAATTTTTTGGCATTGTGATTTTTTTTAATTTCCTACTTTGTTGTTAATTTCTAGTTTTAAATCTTTTTGCAACATGATTAATGTTCTCTTGATGGAGAAATTTATGAGTTTCATGATTTTATAAGCTTATTGTTCCTCAAAAAAAAAAAAAAAAAAAAGAAAAAATAAAGCTTATTGGAATAGTTATCGATTGGTGGGGCACATACTTGAGTTAAATACTAGATTAATGTAATTGTAGTTATCATGTATTAATAAAAAGTATATAAGGTTGACTGGGTAACTCATATTATATATATAATTTAGATAATGCATTTTGGATAAACTAGATAACTCTTAACATTGTATTATAATGCAAAATTTTAAGGTGTTGAGCTTTCTATATTGACCAAGGTAATTCATAAAAATTATTTGTTTATCTTAATATGCTACATATTGATAGTTGAGGTATTCTAGGATATATGTTTCTCAATATTTTTGTTGCTTGTACGTTTTCAAGAATCTAGGATGATATATATGATAAATAACTTTGGGTATATAATTAAAGTGAGTTGTATGCAAATGTTTTGGTCTCCCTCTACTCTATATCTTATTTTAAAATAAAATAAATATTTTGGCTAAAGAAACACTTGTCAGATCAAAGAAATCTCGAAGCTCAGGTTGAGAAAAGTGAATGTTTTTGTCTGATATGGCAGGGGACGTTCTTGATTTCTATTTCTAATTAGTGCTTTCACTTAGTCATGAGATCAATGTTTTTGTTGTAGCATATATGCTTTTCTTGAGAGCTTATTAAGAAATATGCACGTCTTAGACTTACATGTTATATGTTAGAATTTTTTTTATATTAATTGATACTTGTCTTTCCAACTTAACTATATATGCTTGATATTGCAGATACAAAGTATACAAGATAGTCATGGTTTTTGCTGGAGATGTTCATTTAATCTGTGTTGGTCTAGTTCATTTGATACATTCCATCTAACTAATGTTAAGATCATCGGTTTCTCTTTCATGAACCCCAAGTAGCAAGACCTTCCATCGTAGATATACATCAAGAAAAGAGGAATCTTCGATCAACAAAGGATGATATTTGCATTGAAAATGTGAAAATGGCTTTTATATTGTTTGTTTAGGTTCTTAAATTGAAGTTCTAATATAGTTTGAAGTATTTTAGGTATGCCTATATCCAACCAAATGTATTGTGTTAGAGGATACATAGCTCATTTTATTTTGTATGGCTCTTGTAAACAATGATATTTAATTAAACAATAGTCTTTTATATGAAAAAAGACAACGGTTGTCCAGAACAATTGTTGTGATCTTATTTAATTTATTGAATAAAACCGTTGTCTTTTAATTAAGAGACCACAATTTTTAAGAATGTATTGTTGTCTAATCTTAATATTTATGCTACCTAACAACGGAATTTTACAAAAACTATTTTATTTTGATAGAAATATACAACGGTTATAAACTGTTGTCTATATAAATGACAATATACAACAGGACTATTAAAAAGGGTTCATAAAACTCATAGACAACGGGTAAAAACTGTTGTGTATAAGTAAAATTGTAGTAGTGAATAAATTAACTACATAAATGTAAATGTTGATCAATTCATTCACAAAAGACAACAATACTCAAGGATGCATAAACAAAAAATAGAACGGAAAAATAAATTACTTCAAATCGTCAACTCCATAAAACAATCAACAACCCTAGGATCTCTAAAAGTTTAGCTACTCACAACGTATTCAAGATCTAAAGAAAATAAATACGAACAAATAGACATCATAATCCCAATCGAATAAAGCATAAATAGAACTTAGTCTAGATGATGCATCTTCAATATCTATGTAGTCTCTTCTCCGTATTCTCCACGATATTCTCTGCTTTCTTTATATGGTCCAAAACTCTTAATTTTCGTGCATATATAATGAACTATAATATAGTGGAAGAAGTTCTCGGCCCAAGATGGAAACAAGTTCTAATCTGAAAAGGAAAACAAATTTTTGCATTGAAAATAGCACGGGTCATGCAACTAACGGCACGGGACGTGAATTTAGTACAGAGAGATTGCCCATAATGTTGAATGCAAGTTGCACGGGCAGTGCAACTGACAGCACGGGCCATGCAATCCCCAACCTAGCTCCCGATACGCTTCACCGTTTTGCTCCGTTCTCACTCGTTTCTTATCAGATTGACCCGATTCAAGTTGCAGCGCGCCCCTCACTCGATCTTCTATCTTCTTAGGTACTTTTAAAGCTCAATTGATTCTCATAAAATAAATGGCCTCAAATCCCTTCAAAATGAACAAATATGTGACACTGTATAAAATATGAAAACTATGCGCAACTTGTTTAAATAAAATTCTCATTGACTAGTTTAAATTCTTATTCTTACTAATAAAGCATAAAAATATAATCATCTTAAACATGTAGATATATATTCCTCAATATATCGGAAACTTAAAATTTGCAAACATTAATCGCACCTCCTATTATCAAAGAATTAATTCTGTTTTCGACATGAAGCTAAAAAAAAAATACAAAATAGAACACTATTATTTGTGTGTATGGATTCCTATTTAAAGAATATAATAAATGGATTAAATCTAACTGCAACACTAAATAAATCCAATAAGACTTTAAACAATCTAACCTCAATTAGGCGAAGCCGTTTAGTTCTTGTTTCCTTAATTTCACCTCAATAAAGTAATATGTATATTTTTTTTTTTGACAAAAAAGTTGATCTCTTCTTCTTATTTGGTTCGACAACTACTACATATCCTCCAATATAATCTTAAAAATCAACACTTTAAATTATATATATATATACACGTGTACTCACCATCTAATGGAGATAACAACGAATCTTCCACCTATCATTTCTTATGGCTACGTGTAAGTATTTAAGAAATTTCATATTTCTTTGGTTTTCTAATAATTTCATGTTGTGTGAATATATAATAATATAATCTATTTATAGTCAAATACTAGCTAGTTAGACTTGATTACCTACATACACGTACATCTATATCAAATATATATATATATATATATATCTAGCATTCCCGTAAGTATATATATACTTAGATAACTTAATAATTTTTTTTAAATAAAATAATAGTATATTTAGATAGAACATAATAACATATAATAGGATAATAATTATATTTATCTAGATAATTAATTATTAGGATCATATATGATTATATCCTAAAATCATCTTCTAATACCCAAAGTGATAATAACAAGCACATTTTAGGTTTAGAAAATAAAATAAAATAAAATAACATTCGGGATTTGTAATAAAAATACAACAATAGTTGGGGCCTCTCTAATCTACTCGACAAGCATAGGCTATTATTTTAATGCTTAAAAGTTTTTGGATATTTCAATTATTCTAACTATTAGATGTATATTCCTAATTAAATTTAGATAATAAAATTTTGGGGTATTACAGTAAATATGTTCTTATAAATACAAATGACCGAGTAGATGCTTCATTCCAATGATGTTCAAATATAAGACAAATATAGTTTGCATAAATATGATTGTTTTTGCTCGTGCTCCATGTTGATGAGATATGGAAATGACATAGAAGATATGATTGTATATTGACGTAATAAATTGTATATTTTGTGTTATTTGTGTGTAATATTTAATTTGTTTTTTTCACGTAAATTTTTAAGGGTAAATTATACTTCGATATCTACATTTTGGGCACTTTTAAAAAAAAAACCTACTTTTTCAAAATTAACAATACAATATTCACTTTTTCAATGTTTTTGCAAATCTAATATTTAATTAATTTTAATATTTCTTGATAGGAGGGACTTTTCTACGTGGTTTGGGAAATAAAAATATTAAAATACAATCAATTACGTACAATTTTCAGTCTATAAAATTGATTAAATGTTAGATCTGTAATTATTTTGAAAAAATGCGTACTATTTTGCTAATTTTTAAAAAATATATCATTTTTAAAAAAGTGCCCAAAATGTAGGTATCAAAGTGTAATTTACCCAATTTTTAATATAAGAGATAATATTATATAATATTTTCTGGTACAGCCTTAAGATGTTTCAGAACCTTAAGATGTTTCAGAAAATATTTTCATATTGTTGAGTGTATATTTCTTTGAAAATGTTCTGGTACAACCTTAAGATGTTTTAGTATAGATTTCGATATTGTTGAGTGTATTTTTTAAGGTTTTAGTATAGATTTCGATATTGTTGAATGTATTTTTTAAGGTTCTGGTACAAAGTACAAACTAAGGATTTCCATAAATTTTGACTTTATCATATAATTTACTTAACAATATTATAAAATTTTGGTTATATTTAAAATATAATTTACTAAACAATATTATGAAATTTTGGTTATATTTTAATTTTTAAAGGGATACAAATTAAGAATTTTCAAAATTTATAGAATGTGATACCAACACATAATATACAAATAACTACATTAGTAAATATTATTTAATGTGTTATCTACATATGGACGTAGATAAATATAATTTCTATACAAAAAATAGATGATATAGAACAATTTATTTAATTTATTGGTAAGTATTCTTATAATATATATAAATCTATGTGTCTGAGTGTGAATAAAATAGTTTGTTACTAAAAATTCAATTTTCAACTAAAAATATACATTTCCCACTAATGAAAAGACATTCAACTACAAACATATACAATTCTCACTAATAAAAAGACTCGAGAAACTATTGCACGACTGAATATGAGGTAAAAAAATAAATATTTTCTTGACAACATTTGTTCTTATGATATTATTAATTTCAGGAAATATTTTTTTTATTACGTGATTACACATTAATATTTGATTTACTCTAAACAATAAATCATGATCTCAAAATCCCGTACATCGTATGGGTAATGCACTAGTTGATTTTAAAAACTTATTGTTCTCTTTAAAAATAAAAATTAATAAAAGACAACAGTTATTAAAAATAATCAATAATGTTGTCATAAGGAATAATCCACAACAATTTTTTGTTTTACAATGATTCCGCAATGTTGTATTTTAAAAATGACAACTATTTTAATTGTTAGTTTCACAACGGATATCCACAGTTGTCTAATAAAAAGCATGACCATTTAGAACTGTTCATTATTGGTACATAATAGACAACATAACTATATATAAGTGTTCTAATTATTATAGAAAACGCTGAATATGCTCTGTCTATTTTCATAATCGATGCAAAGCCGTCGCCGTCGCCTCCATCTCTGTATTTCGCGAATGGTCTTCAGAGTTGGGAAATTGTTGATTTCTACTGGTATATCGACCCATTTATTAATTTCACCTCCATCTTCGACTTTTACATTTCTCAGATGCATGAACTCTAGCATGATCAGACTACGAAGTTTGGGTAACCCTTTGCGCGAGATCACCATTTGATGACCAGTGTATGCATTTTGCAATTTGAGGTATTCTAAGTCACTAATATTCTCTAGTATTGGCATGGGATCTTCATACAGACAACTATTAACCAAGACCAAGCGCAAAAGCTTTGGTGGGAAATTTTTAGAACCTGGTAATGTGGTAAGGCACCCCTCCAATTTGAGTTCTATTAGATTTTGTAGAAGGCTAAGGCCGTTCAAGGAAGGCATGCTTCTAAAACGAAATCCTCTTAAGGAAAGGTATTCAAGATTCTTCAACTCAGCCAATGATACAAAGACCTTGCTTACATTTGAGTTCCCATCCAATCCTTCAATGCCCAATCTGCGGAGACAAGTAATCATTTTCAACCCCGACACCTCATATGTCCAATCATCAACCGATATATAGGTCAAGGTTTCTAGATTTTTCAAAGCCTCTATCTTCAATGGCTCCCGACAAATAATATCAGACATATAGAGGTGACGGAGGCAATCCATTTCCCATAAAATATCCGGCACTTCTAACATGCAGTTTAGAGCTATATCAAGAACCTCAAGCAGCTTCAGGAGGCGCAACGATTGCGGGAGCTCTTGCATATAATTGCTTCTCAATCCCAAGTATCTTAATTCAGTCAAATCACCAATCGTGTCAGGTAGAATCTTCAACCCAAAACCCTCCATATCAAGTACCTTAAGTTGTTCAAAATTTTTCCAATAAGATGGAGTAGCATCAAAGTAGCCACCACCACTCTGGAAGAAAAGAGAAATGAGATGCTTATCTTGATTCATGGAGGAGTAATTGAAATTGAACTTGTGTCTACTACAATAGATAACACGATGATGACAAGGTTCATCAGAGGCTCGATTTTTTCCATCATTCCTTAGGATCTCAAAACCTATTTCATCTTCTGCCTTTTTCATAGATAGCTTGTGAAAAACAACATTGATGCGGAACGTCTTCGTTAAATCATCATTGGTCTTGGTCTTTTCCAGAGATTCAAGAATGGAATGCCGAATTAATTTAGACAAACCAAGTTCACATTGTCGTTTTTCCAGTCCTCCTGCAGTCCAGATCTGTAACAACTTATTTGCCCTGATAATTGTACCTTCCTTAAAGAAGGCAAGGCGTAAGAAGCATCGCTTCAAATGTGGATCCAAATTGAGGTAAGCCGATTCCAATGCCACTAAAGTTGCACTCAAATCCAAATCCATTGAAGATTCCACAACTTGTTCCCATTCACTCCCAGACCGTCTCTTTTCTACCCAGTGTTTCCCAACCTCTTTTATGGCTAATGGCAGACCGCCACACTTCCTCATCAATATCTCTCTCCCCTTTTTCACCAACTTCTTTGGAAAATCTTCATCACATACTGTCATTTTCAATAATAATTCCCAACTCTTATCACCATCAAGATTTTTCATCTTATGTTCGTAATCTTCATAAGGATTGCATCTTAGATCTGGATTGCGAGTTGTGAACAACAATCTACTTCTTTTGTCTGCTTACATAAAAAAAATTATTCAAAATATATAATTAAGAGATCAATACTCAAAAAATTAAATATATAAATATATTAGATAGAAAATTAAGACTGTTAGACTAGCTAGGTTGTATAATTTAATCAATGAATATAATCAGTCAATATTTTTAGATGATCTATTATAATTTAATTTTATGTTCCTTCATATATTACTTACAACGCCACCAAAATACTGTTAAATATAATTTAATCTATCATCAAATTTGATAAATTCATGGTTTTCATGCATTTTGAGGTTCATTTTGATGGTAGTTCATGTACATTGCGTGCATATATTGAGAAGTTGTGCATAATTTTTCATATTTTGTGCAATATCACATTTTTGTTCATTTTGAAGGGATTTATTGCCAATTATTTTATGAGATTTATTTCAGCTTGGAAATTGTCTAAGAAGATAGATAATCAAGCTAGGGGTGCATTGCAAAAAGAATCAGGTCAATCAGATTGGAAACGAGCGAGAATGGAGCAAAATGGTGAAATGTGTTGGGTGACGACGAGGGGAGCACGGTCCGTGCTCCATTTTTTCCTCCCCAACACCATCAGTAAAGCATGGTCCTTACTCCAGCTATATAAAGAGGTCATAGGGCATGAAAATAAGAATCGACCATTATCTACCACCATCCACGATCATTCTATAACATCCATTTACACACCATAAGGTTTGAAGAACCATATGAATGAAGATTGAAGAGAAGATTCAAGATCAAAGATTGAGCATAAGTTTTATCTTTGTTTTTGTTTAAGGACATTAGATACTATGTTTATTTTGATTTCTTTTGAGATTGAACAAGACATGTGTAGCAAATTACTTTGTGATTCTAGGGTTTGTGATTAGTTCATTGGATTTCATGCTTTAACGATTAATTGATTTTCCCTTTCCTTTATTTATTTATACATCTTGTTTTGGATGGTTCATGTATGATTATTTGGCTAATAATTATTGCATGCTAGTTAGTTTACTTGAATTCGAAAGAAGATAGTAAATTTATGGAATACAAGATTGCATGACATGATTTTGCTAGATCGAAAGATTGGTAGAAATTGTGAAGAGAAACCAGTCTTTTGTGCTATTTAGGAATTCAATAACTAATTTGAGACCGAGAGGTGATAATTCGAATCTAATTTCCTCTTATAACTTACTCGAAAGAGAGATTATAATTGTATTGGTGGCTCCTTCTATAAATTCTAGAATTAAAATATGTTGAATGATTAATTGTTTGCATGAATTCCTTTGAATGAAAGCTTCACTAGAATCCACTTCTCTTGTTTGAATTTTCTAGTTCTTTTAGCTTGTTTAATTTATTTTTAATTGTCTCTTTTAAATATTTGTTTCAAAATTTCAAATTAATTTACGAGGTTCTAGATAATTATGTACTTAGTTGTGATTATTATTCAGTCTATGTGGATACGACCTTACTCATCATTATTTGCTATAAATTACTCCGTACGCTTGCGGGTTGGTTTTTAGTGAAATAAAACACTGAACAAAATTAAATTTCAATTTCAATCTTATAAATATGATTTTGTCCAAAAATAGTGTTGTTAACAAAAAAATAAATATTTAATCCTACAATTTTTGGTAAAACTCATATTTTATCATATTGTCAATGAAGTATTATCATCATTCTAATGAGATATATTAATCATATTGTTTGATTTTTTTTTTGGGGGGGGTGCGGGTAATTTTCGTAGGACTTCATCAGCACTATGTAATCTCATCTTAAATTTTACTCTCTCCGACCCATTTTGATAGATAATAAATTAGATTAAATGTCATATTTATGTTAAACTTTATGATAAACTAATTACTAAGTATTATTTATTGCATTGTAATATTCTTAATTACATCTCATAATTTATGTATATCTTATTTTCTTTTAATTTTTCTCGATTATTCATCTTAAATTTATTTTTAAAAATTGAAAAAATAGAGATTATTATTAATTACATTTAATTTCAAATTATTTATTTTTTAGTTATCATTTAGCTAGGTATCAAATTAGATTAAATATCAAAAGTTTGCTAAACTTTTATGATAAATTTGCTAATTATTATTGCATTGTAGTATAGATGTGCAAAATAAATAATAAAAAACCGTATATTAAATTTCAGTATGTCGGTATATATTGAAGTACTGGTATTTATCGATATACTTTGATTTTTGAGAATTCACATCATTATCGTACAGAAAACTTCCAGTACAAAAAATTTATATATCTTAAATTTTTATATTTTTGTTATTCTGGAATTTTACCCACTATTGATCCTTATTAGGATGACGAAATTTAAAGTTTAAGGAGAGACAATATAAAGGAGGCACATAAATTTTGTTTAGAGATAAATTTTTCAAAGCTACAAAGAAGATATTATATATTGCAAGAGATACGGAGAAGATAGAGATTCACTGCATTCCACTTATGAAGACAATCGGTTTTATCTGTATCTATCTAGCTAATTTTCTAGATAGATTCTATGGTTTTGAATGCTATGGATTTTATATTTATGAATTGATTTATTTTTCTTGTGATCTTTGGGTTCATGAAATCCTTGTTTCTCATGCATAAGTGCATGATCACTGTTAATGTGTTTAAGACAATTAATTAGAAGGACTGAGAGGTGAATTATTAGTTGACGGAGAAATCCTTTGCTACATGAGGGCTGTCAATGAACAGAGCCACTTGCAAGTTATTCAAAGTAGGGTTGGAAAAATATTCGTTCGAAATTCGCTCATTTTCTAAACGAGTTGAGCTCAAGCCACGAATTGAGCTCAATATAATTATTGAGCCAAGCTCAAACACGATTGTATTCAGCTCGGCCAGCTCGCTAAAATGTTCATTAGTATTGTAAATATTTTAAATGAGGAAATTAAATAAGTTTTTTTTTTCGAGCTCGAGCTTGAAATATAAATTAATTAAACGAGCATTTTTTTCGAGTATTCGAGATGAAATTCAATTAGTAAATATTCGAGTATTTCACTAGCCGAGCTCAAGTTGAATTTAAACATAATAAATATTTGTCAAACTAATCTTGAACAAGAGAAAAAAATCTTGAATCGAGCTTGAGCTGAGCTCAAACTTGCATATTCCTTAACGAGTCGAGTTCGAGCATTAGGGTATTCAGCTCGATTCGGTTCGTTTACGACTTCTATATCATGTGCAACACTCTATCCTATACATTTAAAATTATTAATTTTTATTCCCTTTTTCTTCAATTGTAATTGATTATGCATTAGTTTAATGTTATAGTTGTTAATTATGGTTCCCAATTGGGGTATATACTATATAACGTGTATGAAAGATTGAGAGGTGAGTTGGCACATGTTTATCAATTCTATGTTATGATATGGTTGTTGGGGGCATATGATAACAAATCTTTCATTGTCTACCATTAATGAATTAGACTTGTTGCATTTACATGAATAAATATAAAATATATATTACTTATGAGCATTCCTTGGAACCTGTTAATTTTAATATATATTATTACGTTTGAAGTTTTAAGTTTAATCAAGTCTTTTAACTTTTGTTGCACGAATTAATTAATAATAATATTCTAAAAATAAGTGGGTGTTAAATTTGAACAAAGTATATGTTTTGTAGTACGAAATATTATTAACAATCTCTTTATATATGATACTCTTAGTTTCTTATTCATCACAATAATTATACTTGCTGAAAAATCGAATAATGTAAAACTATACTTGCTGAAAAATCGAATAATGTAAAAAAAACATGTCAAGTCACATATCGAACAAGCTTAATCAAATAATGTCATAATACTAATGATAATAAATAATTACCATAAAGCTAGCAAATCATTATCATAATATTAAAAAATTATTATCACATTCGGATATGAACAGTGTCTTTTGTAGGAAAATAAGTGACATACTTCAATGAAACAATTATAACTTCCACCACCAAAATTAATATTTATTTGAAGTTCTTTTTTAAAATAATAAAAAATAAAAACCAAAGCCGACTAACTTTCGAACGACGGATAAAAGGTCCATTATTCAATTATTTTAATTGCATAATAATTTAAAAAGGTGATATATACATAGAAGGTATTTGGAACGTTTTTACAATTGCTGTGAAAATTAATTATATACCCCTTCCGTTTCCATATGAGTGTCATTAACATACTTTCTTTTGTTTCGAAAATAATCAAGGTAAAATTTTAATGATTTTCTCCCATTTGTCGTTATTTAGTGTAGTCAACTATTCCCTGATCCCACCAATTATTAAAATAAAATTGTAGTTCTAAAGCTCCATAGATTCAATATAGATGTGTGTGTACATGATTTTGTCATTGAATTATTCAATGCAACTAATTTCATTCGATAAATTAAATAGGGGTATATTAGAAAATTTAATTATTTTATTATTTTGTGTATATTTATTCAAAATGACACTTATATAGTAACGTATGACACTAAATGTTGACTATAGGTAGGTAGCAGGTGGCACAACGCAAATGATTATTTAAGGATGCATGAACATACCTCGGGGAAGAGCTTGGAAGACATATTGCATGTATGTTTCTTCAGACACGTCGTCGAAAATTAAGACAGACCGCTTGTCCTGCAGGTGTTGGTAGATCATTTGTTTGAGCGCTTTGTTGTCCATTTTCTCAATCAGCATATCATCTCTATCACTGTGTATGAACTGGCGTATAAGTTCGATAAGTAGCTCCTTTCGACTTAATTTCCATGAAGAAAGACACACCCAAGCACGGCACTCAAATCCATCCTTGATATGGTTGTAAAATTTTCTGGCAAGAGTCGTCTTCCCGATACCACTCAAACCCTCGATACGTATAGTGGTTTTGACATTGCGAAGCAGCAACTCCACGTCTTCCTCCAATCCCACCACATGATGATCAGATTCTGAATACGTAGGAGAAGGGCTGACCAAGATTTCCTCTCTCACATAAGTAATCTGTGAGGTCTCACCTCCGAATTCCAGCATACGCTCTTTTGTTTCTTGGATCCCGTTATGGATGAACACGATCATTTTGAAGAACTTTATGTAGCTATCTGGATAATCGATGATAGTATGTCTCTGGGTACATAATAATAATATATCATGTATAATTTGATTAGATAGATATATTGTTGAAAAAAAACTTTAAAGGAAAAAAAAAAAAAACTCACCAAAGATGCCCTATTCCATGTCACGTGGGGATTGAAGATCTGAAGGAATAAAATGAAGGGATCCGAATCTTTAACATGAACGAGGAGTTGGACATCGTTAGCCATCTCCAGAACGTCAGATATGAAATAATGCAGGCGGCCGCGGCCGTGATCTTCCAATTTGTTGAGGAGATCAAGTATCAGTCTCAGATCATTTCTTACCCCTTCCACATACTTCCAGTCATCTTCGAGGAGTGCTATCCTTTTGTTGGAAGACGTCATGCCTTCCAACAAAAGGCGCAGCTGTTTTCCTTTCCAGCCATTCGCCTTCTTAGCCAGCCAACTGTAGAGCTTTTCTTTGTTGAGTTTTCCTTCGCTGTCTCTCCAGAGATTCGCCGTCTCAACCGCCAAACTGAAGAGCTTTTCTATGTCGATCTTCGGATCCAACATCTCGACAAGCAAAGTGTGCAGCTTTTCCCTGCAGTTGAGTTCCCAGAGATCCACCATCTCACCCACGAAACTGTTCAAATAGTCGTTGTGGACCTTTTCCTTCACATTCCAGAGATCCGCCACCCTAACCAGCAAACTGTAGAGCATTTCCTTGTTGTTTTCCCACACTTTCGCCATCCCGAGCGCCACAACCTTCCCCTCTAACCCCAACTTTAACATCTTTGCACGGTCATCATTCCGGTGATCCGTCTTCTGAAGCAGCCAACTGTCCAGCTTTTCAATCGCCGGTAGGATAACTGCCGCCGCATCCGCCATACTTTGCTTAATTCAACCCTGCACATACCCATACCCCCAACTAGGCAACTACTTTTATAGCCTCGAATTTGACCATTTTACCCCTAAGATTAATTACTTTTAGAATTTCTTAATCGCCTCCTAAAGTTTTATTACTTTAGTGATTTGATTTTAACATGGATATACAAAATTAATACAACTATTTCATATTAAAGGGTGAAAAAACATGGGATATAAGATAGGGCCAATTTTTTTTTTTAGGAATATTCTTTTCACACCAATTCTCTTATGCACTAGATCGACATCAAACGGTCAATAAGCATTAACCCGATCAGCCCATAAAAAGGAAAAATATCAAAACAGACGATACTTTTTAATGATGCAAATCATGAAAAAATTTGCACGTTTAGATAAGGGGTAGTACCATATTTTAGTCTAACCTTTCAAGTAATTCACAAAAATGTCATGACCTTTTATAAACAATAATTTAATACCTGATCTTTTGCATATACAACAAATCTAGTCTGAAATTAATTTTCTGGCTTTTAGTTGGCGATGTGTATCTTTTTGCCCGAATTTTTTAATGACGTGGAAAATAATTGTGCCACGTCAATTAATCAAATAAAATCAAAACAAAATTATATTTCATTCCACACCGTATGCAAAAACATACCCCTTTAGATAAAGCTAATAACTAATGAAAAATATAATATATTGAAGAGGGAAGTGTTTATAAGCACCGTTTTGGATATATAGTTTAATGGGTTGAATTGAATAAGCTAAAAAAATATATTTTAAATATCGGTTGATCTTATGTCACACGGCTTTACCGTCCAACGGGACACCTGCCCGTCTAAGTGTCGTAAAGAATTGTAATTGGAGACTTTGTGTTTAAATATTTAGTTGAAAGTTATTTTTGTTTTAATTAATACATTCATGTTCTCCTAAAAAAGAAATCATTGTCGATAATCGGCAGTGCCCAACTGGGGATGAATTAGCTTAACAATAACGTCAACATTCATAAACTATGGGTCCATGACATTTGAAGAACTTCACAAATACCACACTTGCATGCTTTTATTTTCACTCGTACAATTCAAATGAAGAAGAAGAATTTTGTGAATTTTTACTCATCGTCAAAATTGATTGGACAAATAAACCGAGGGGCGGAACTAGAAATTTTTTATGGAGAGGCCGAATTTTATTCTCTGCTAATATTTCTATATAAATTTTTTTATTTTTTTTTATTTTTAAAAAAATTTACATGTATTTTTTTATTTTTTTGGGGTTGGGGGGCCAAGGCATCCCGTGGCTCCCCCAGTTCCGCCCCTGAATAAACCTAACTCACTAACTCACATAAATTAGAAGCAAATTAATGGAGTATTTATGTTGTGTACAGAGGGGGCTGGGCATTTAGGGGCCACTTTTAATAGTTGAAGGGGTTATGTAACCTAAATAATAAAGAATGGACAATATTGTGAGACCCTCATAATAGTCAACATATCTTAAATAGCTGGAAAGGGGACAATGTAAACTCCATATAATATCCCTTAACCCTATTTTAATATACATTTCATATACTAGTTGAATGTATATAATGCTTGGATTTCATTCAAGTGGGGCTATATTTTTTATATTGCCTGATGTCGTCAATCAACCGATCCATGAGTAATAAATATATTTGTGAACTTTCATACTCAACAAACCTTCACGTGCCATAAACACAGTTCGCATGTGAGTACAATAATATGTGCCTTCAATATAGGATCATGTCATGTCCACTATATATATATTAATAATATAGAATAAAAACAAAGAAATTAAATATATTGACCAAGACATGTAGACCAAAATTAAATATTCAATCACAAAAATTATAAAGTCGTCTTTTAATATAACCTCAAAGGCATATTAAAAAAGAAGGCGACAAATTGCAATTTGAGCTCTACATTTTTGGATTATTTTTTAAAAATAAATCAAAACAAACTATAAATAAAATATTATCATTTTCTTCAAATTTTTGCAAATTTAATATAAATTTATTAAATAAGGATTCGTGATCACGAGCTTTAACTAAGTATCGAGAAGGGTAATCACAATTTTGGTATTGTAATTATAGGATGATGACAACTATTCCTATGACATTTTTTTTCCATGTTATTGTAATTAAGTCAATATGTATATTGTCTAATCTAATGTGATGATATACTAGTCGGGAAATTACATATATATGAAAAGAAAGCAAAATAGAAGTCAGAAGATTAGTACCAGCACCATATTAATCAATCATATTACAATGGGAACTAACTAAAACTTTATTTTACCTTTTTTATGTTTATTTTATATTTTTTTATTATTTTATATTATTTTTTAATATTTTATAACCTTTTTTATTTTTATATTACTAAATTAATGACTTTTTTTTATAATTTTTTTATTTTAATATTTTTATAACTTCAATTTTATTTTTATAAATATAAGTATATAATATTTGAAAAAAATTAATTAAAATAATATAATATTAAATAATTATGTAATATAATTATATTTTATAATAAACATATAATATTAAAAATTATAATAGATATTTAAATAAATGAATAATATATAATTATTTAATTAGAAATAAAAATTCAATCAAAATAAGTTTCATTTGTATGTGTGTGTGTGTATTACTCTTGTATAATAACCCAAATACCTGCTAGCTCACTGAGAGGTCTTGGATTTGAATTCTGTTCCACGCGAAATGTATTGAATTAATTTAGCTGAGCAACTTAGCTTGCTCACCTAGTTTTTTTTTTTAAACAATGGAAAATTTTCGTCGCTAATCCGTTGCTTAATTTATTATTATTTTTATTTTTTATTTTCTAACGATAGACGATAAGTTAGCGACGGAAAAAATCCATCGTTAATTCCGTTGGTGACATTTTTTCATAATTAATTTTGTAGTTAAAATAACTAACGACAATATTATTAATAATGGATTGGATCCGTGGCTAATTCATCATTAAAATAATTTAACAACGAACTTTTAATATTTAGTGACAGAAAATCTATCGTTAAAATGTGATTTTTTTATAGTGCAAATAATTGATACTAATATAATTATATATTTATTGTCAACTGTCCCTTGCATTAATTATGGGTTAACCCAACTAATTTACCAATATTTTAAGAAATTATGTCGGCCAAATCTCGAGAAAAATAAACAAATATAGTGTATGATTTGTTCAAGTACAATGTGTTTGAGTTGCACATGTTTCCCTAACTGGCTAATTAATTAATCTATCTTCTTAAGAGATCGAAGGATTTCTTTTTCTCCTTTTCTTATATTTTTCTTTTAGAAGAAAATCAAACAACTACATTAAATGTTTAACTCGTATAATTGAGAATACGCAAATATTAATTAGAAATTTAGAATGTTCCATTCAGTGTTGCAGAATGTGATCTAGGTGGCGGCCTAGGCGCTAGCGCTAGACGCTAGACTCCACCCTCCCCTAGTGAAAATCATCTAATAGGTGCTTTTGAGGGTATTTCCTCCTTTTTTTTCATAAACTTATCAAGTTGGTTGTGGCTAGAACTTTAAAAATGAGATCTAGGGGAGGGGTGGGGTGGGGTGGGGCGGGCCTTGAGCTTGAAAAGCCCACCTCTAGACGGAGCGGGGCGGGATGAGCCAAAAATAAGGCGGGCCTATAATGCCTGGCCCAACACACTCCGTATCACGGGCCAACCGACAGCCTGTTATGTTTTTTTTTTTAAATGATCATTTATTGTTTAACAATACATTTCAAATGAAATAACAATACGATCCACCAAAAACTCTCATGAAGAGTAGAAGCCCCACTAACCCTATTAAATAAAATAAATTAAAATAGTTTCAAAGGTCCATATCTTATGAACCAACAGTAGCCATTTGTAGCTCAGATTGTCAAATAAGCATAAAAAATAGTTGATAATCTATATTATATCTAAAAAAGGATAGTCTAGCAATATAAAAATTTCCCGCCTAAATCAACTATATGAATAGTGATATATAAATAATTATACATGGAAATAATTAGCAATTAGGTAATCAATATAAAATGCAAAAATCATATCATATTAAATATTCGTCTAGGTAATCAATCTATAAAAGGTGAAAATATATCTATTAATCTAGTAATGATATCTACTACTGATATCTATTTTAAACTAATCTGATTAAATATTAATCTAGATAATCAATATATAAAATGCGAAAATCATATTGCAACATACTATATTATTAAAAATTCCAATATATACTATATATATATATTACCCTATTAAATATGCCAATATATACTACATATATTTATGTTAGGGATGAATATATTGCATATCTACACATAATATTATTTAGGATTGAGACTTAGTACACACACACACACATACACACACCATATCTATTTATATTAGGAATTAATATATGAGATATTAAATGAGAATGGTATCTAGGACCTAATATTGGATTGAGGATTAACATAATGTGCACATACAATGAAACTAATCTAATTAAATATTCATCTAGAAAATCTACTAATAATACACATATGATGAAACTAATCTTTTTAATCCATTTAAAATATCTACTACTGATATCTATTAATCTACTAATGATATGTATAATATAATATATATGAATGTATCCTCATTATTTTCACACGTCTATATTATATATCCACATAGATTTTAGAGATTAGTGTGCATATATATATTGGAACAAATCTAATTCATCCAAAAATTCAATTCATACCATAAATATTTTCTTCATACGATTTTATAAATAGATACGCATGCTATGCAGTTTTACCGACAAATCAATCTATATATTGCATTTTACAATAAATTAATCCATTCAAAATCATAACTTCATGCCTCCATTTTTTAGTTTAGTTGAGAGGGTTAGGGAAACCAGCCATTCCATATATGAATTGATATTGAAACTTAGAGTTGTTTGTATGTACGAGCAACCACCATATGGAAGATCGCATGCTAAACCAACTTTCGATATGATTCTCCATGATCGTGTCGGTGATCGTATACACGACACTATGACAAAATCAGACCTCAAGTGGTTGAATATCGACTTTGTGGAAGGCGGTTTATACACTTTTCAAATTTTTGATATAGAAGATAACAGAATGAAATATATAACAACCCAATATTTGTTCAAATTCATCTCTTCTTCCTATACGAAAGTTATCCCTATTGTGGATGAAGGTTTTCCAAACTACATGTTCCAATTTCGAGATTTCACATCTTTACATGATGTTGGTCCATTTGATGAGGGTTTGCTTTTTGGTACTGAACTATACTTAATATTAAAATTGCAGTTTATATTGTTCATTTTTTTTATTTTATTAATATATATAATTTTTTTTATTATAACAGACATTATTGAAAAAGTTGAAAAGCATTCCGAACCTCAAAAATTACAACGTAACGGACGTCCTACCAAGCTTGTAGATGCCCAATTGCAAGACACCGAGTATTATATTTATTATTTACATTTTTTCCTTCTATTAGCAATGTAATTTTTTCTAAGCAATTAATTTTTTTTATTATTTTAAGTGGGCATCGTATCAATTGTACTTTCTGGGGTGCTGAAGTTGTTAGTGAATTGACTGAAATTTTTTTCAACAAAACTAATCATCCGTTAATATGCATTCTCCATTTTTTTCCAATGAAGAGTTTATCAAGGTATATGAAATTTAGATTTCAATTTATCTTGTATTTATGTAAAATATATATATATATATATATATATATATATATATATATATATATATATTTGTGCAGGCGAGGTTCAACCATGCAACACATATCGCATCACAAAAATCATTTTTAATGGAGAAATAGAAGAGATAATTGATTTTAGAAATCGGTAATTTTTTAATACATGTTCGAGACCAATAATTTAATTAGTGACCTAAACATTATGTAAATGGCCGTATTTTGTATCAAACATCAAATATTTGTTAAATTATTTTTAAATTTAATGTGTACAAAAATATGCTTAAATAGAATTTGTACATTATTTTTTCAATACTCAATTTTCAATTGGTTTAGAGTTTTATTTTAAATTCTCATAATACATGAATCGATTTTAATACTCTTATACTGAAGTTCTAATAATAGTTGGATCTATCTATTTTAATACTTTTGCAGGTTGCATGTAGATAGTGGTGTAAGTACATTAACGTTTTCCATAAGTTTCGGTTCATCTATCAACAACATCGATGATGATTTATCGAGTGGTAACCATTCTTTGGTTACGGTTGCAGCCTTACGATCTACTAAGGTTAAATTTAATGTTTACTAATATATATATATATATATATATATAATTCATTGAATGCAGAGGTTACATATTTTTAATTATAATAGATTTTTATAATTCGACTAGGTTGAGATCTTCTGGATCTATGGAAAAATTACGAAGGTTATCAACAAAGGAAATTGGTGTTACTTAGCGTGCACTCGCTGCTCGAGGAAAGGTTCACTAGTGGGAGAAAAAGATTTTTGTGATAAATGTAATCTTAAGGATGTAACGAGGTCTTATAGGTATTTTTGTATTTTGTTATTTGTTCCAATTATGTTTGTTAATTTTGTTAGATTTTTAGTTCATTTAATTAATTTTAACATTGCAACATAGGTATAAGTTACTTTTAAAGATAGATGATGAAACCGGCATTACTTCTTTAATTTTATGGAACAAGGAATCTGTGAAATTGATTAGTAAAACTGTGATGGAACTACAAGCCTTGATGGTTGAAGTAAGTATACTATTTGTAATTATTAATTAAACATACTGCAATTGTTTCATTATTATTAAGTCTAGCTTACTTTTTTTTTATCGTCAATTAGAGCAAGGAAATAATTGAGTTGCCGTTCGAACTCAATAATCTTATTCATCAAAAGTTGTTGTTCAAAGTTCAAGTCCGGGAGAACGACACCAACCCTGAAGGCCCATTCAATGTAATAAGAGTTTCTGTTGACAACGATGTAATATCGAAATACTGCGGCATGCGAGTTATTCACAAGCAGGTTTGTAATTATTTTTTGTAATATGATGATAGCTATGACATGTATGATATTTTCTACAAATTTGTGCACATAGAAAAAAACAAGAACGTAAAAAAGAAGTTATTATATATATTCTTATAAAGTTTTTAAATTTTCACAAGAACGTTTTCTCAAAAACAAGAAGTTATCTATATATATATTCTTACAGAGTTTTTTAATTTTATTTTACGGAATACAGTTCCAGTTCCAGATTTATATACAATTCTTGCCACTCAAATACTTATTCAAGTATGTGAGTAAGGGTAATGATCGAGTAACAGCTACTTTCTGCCAAAGTGCTAAAGATGAAAGACAGGATAAAGAAGTGGATGAGATCAAAATGTACTATGAGTGCAGATACATTTCACCGTGTAAAGCAACTTGGAGGACTTTGGGTTTTGATATTCACTATAGAGAGCCATCTGTGGAGTGTTTGAGTTTTCATTTGTCGGATGAGCAAAAGATATTTTTTTCAGAAAGTGATGCTCCTGAAAATATTGTCAATCGTCCGACTATTGGTCAAAGTATGTTTCTTGCATGGTTCGAGGCAAATAAAAAATATCCAGATGCCAGGAAGTACAAATGATGTACATGCTACCATTGAAATACCGGACGACATCCATCTTCGATTTTCAGGTGACCCGGTTGCATCCATCGTTAATAGTACTTATCCATCTTTATCGACAACTCCGAATGATTTGTCTTACCTTCAAGAAAGGGCTATTCTAGCTCCAACACTTGATATGGTTGAGTCAGTCAATCATTACATGATTTTCATGAATCAGTCGGATAGTAGGGTATATTTAAGTTCAGACAGCACATGCAGTTCAGATGGAAATCTTGATGTTCTTAACAACGCACACACATCAGAATATCTGAATGGATTGAAGTGTTCAGGTTTGCCAAACCACGAGATAAATCTGAAGGGACCCGTTTGGTTGTTACATTGACCACTCTCTTGGAATATGCAACGTGACCCATTTGGTTGTTACACGTCTTGGTAATCATGTTTTGGAGGCTGAAATACTGACTGGAAGTAACTCTGGCAAGAAAGTTTTTATTTGTAAAATGTCACTTTACTCCATGACATCCACGTATCCCTTTCAAGTTTCAACGAAGACAATTTCCTTTGATTGTTTCGTATGCTATGACAATTAACAAAAGTCAAGGCAGTCACTGTCGCATGTGGGAATATTTCTTAAAAAATCAGTTTTCTCTCATGGTCAATTTTAGTGTGTGATAAAGACAACACCAGCGTTCATTAACTACAAATGTGGTGTACAAAGAAATCTTTCAGAATCTTTGAAATTTTCAAATATTTATAAAGTTTGATATTTATTTATAGTTTACTTTGAACTATTTTTTATTTATTTTTATTCAAGTTACCTTTTTTTTAATAATTACTTTTTTTATTGAAGATGTAAATTATACTTCAATTCATGATTTATATTTTACACTATGCATAAGTTTTGTTTCAGTACCATAACTGAAGCAATATTTTTTTTATTGTGATCATATTTTAATAAAATTTTAAATGTGTACCCCACTCTCACCGTGCATCACACAGGTGCAATACTAGTTGTTCCTCAAATTCGAATAGCTAAAACATTTTAATCATTTTATCGAGATATGGGTTACTTGTGGTTGGAGACGTTGGCGGTGTGGTGGTGGTGTTGCGTACTTGTGGTTCGACGGAGTCCTGGTGGCCGGTTGGCAAATTGAGCGGATTAGATGAAAGATACGTGGTACGGAGTCTCTCTGTGGATTTGGTAGTGCAATTCAATTGGGGAAAAAGGTACGCCTATATGAAATTCTAAAATGTGGTGTTATTGTAGAGTTAAGGCTAAAATTTTACCCGCGGGTCAGCCTGCTCCGCTAGAGTCCTGCCCTACTAAACCCACATTCCAAACAGTTCAGCCCATCTGGGCCCGCCATTTTGCGGACCTCTTAAACAACAACCCAACTTGTCATTTGTTTAGGCGGGTTTGATCTACACCGATGGGGCATGTCCATTTTGATTAGTGTCTATTCTCAGTCCCTCGCATTCTTTAATTCGTCGGAATGTGGCCGGTGTTGTAGTGTTAATGTCGGAAAGATGAAGCCGTTTCATCTTTGATAAATAGAACGCTGAACTGTGAGCAATAGTCGGGGCATATTGGTGTTGTGGAGAGAGGTCCTTCAACTCGACTTGTCGGAATTCTGCAGATTCCAATTTGTATAATTTAGTTCAATTCAGTTTCCTGGATTTGTATTTTTTTTTTGTTCGATTCTGTTTCTTGTACTTCAGATTATTCGTAATCCAGAAGCATGTAAAATTTTTCTACAACTATTACAATCAATCTTTATTATTTCTGATCTTTATCGGTCAGCGGATTAAATAATTTCAGTTTCGTACTGTCATAATAACTGATTAAGTGTCACAATAGGTAATTGAAGTGTCACGATATGTTATTTTAAATGTCACAATAGATTTTTTAACTGACTGAAATTTTTATTTGTGGACAAAAACGGTAAATAACCAAAATTTACAAATCCCAAAACACTCGTCAACTGCAAAAGGAGGGGATGTAATCCGGTGTTGTAGTGCTAATGCCGGAGAAGATGAAGTCGGAGTGAGAGACTATGAGTAATTAATTGAGAGTAGGGCCACATGAGAGAAAAAAATTGAAAAAGACGATGTGGAAGGCTCGAGATGATGCACATATGCATTTATAAAGTGTATCCCTATTAAAAGGTCGGTCCGTTCGATTCTAATTCGAAAAAATTAACCACCGATCTATTTAAATTTGGCAGCCATTTTTTTATCCGATCACTGAAGCGCTTGCATATATTATGTTATTTGGGTTTAAAGCAAAAAAATGATGGCTGGTTTTAGGGTATATTATACCTCGTAATAATAGTCGAGTTTCATGTTGTTCTTCTATATATTTCACTGTGTTTCGTTATTAAATTTATATTTTTAATTACATTTATTACAAAATAAACTATAATTATGATATAAATAATCATAGTCAACATTTATCGAAAATTGAATTAAAAAATTAGGAATTATCATTATGAAATAATTAACTATAATAATAATTTATCAATTGAAAATTAAATGTTAAAAAAATATTTATTCGTACACTATAATTGGGTGGAATGAACTCTAGTAAATAATCGTAAAATTAAATTAAAAATATAAAATATTGAAATCAAAGAAATATAAATTTAAAATTCTAAACAGAATAAAAATTGAGAAAATATTAGAGGCATACCTGTTATTAATGAACGATTGTTATTTGGTAATGCCAAATAATTTAGTTTATACTAGGAACATAGGAAGAAAATTCTTTGATATACGCGCTGTGCATGTGATACGAACGTGGAAACGTGGAATTGGATTACCATTTATCAATATATAATTAATTTCGAGGCGCAGTTATTGCTTCTCATAGGAAACAATGAATCAAAATAGCAGCATGTGGATGCATGCATTCCCACATTTCTCGGGAAATACTATGCTATTTAGTAAATTATGTAAGTAACTACTTTTAAAAAAATAATATTATTGGCCATTTTTTTAAGAGAATGTATAGTAATCACCTTATTACAATAATTTATTATAATTTCAAAAATAGTATTTAATTAAAAAATATATCTCTACTTCTCAATCATCACCCCGTCTTCCTCTCTCTCACACCCCCTACTGCAATCCCCCCAACCAATCACTCTCCCTTTTATTTCTCACTATATATCTTCCCCTCTCCTCTCTCTCTCAAACGCCCCCCCCCCCCCCCCAACCCAAATTCTCCAACAAGTTGGATATGTAGTTGTGTGCTCGTGTAGTGAAATCGTATTACTACATGAGTACATGAATATTGTGCATACGACATGTGTAGTCACAATCATGTACTTATTCATTAGTTCAATAATGTTTTAAGATATGAGTGCACGATTAGTTCATTGTGACAGTTCAAAACGAATACATACACAAAAACAAGATTATGCTCATTTGTGTACTTGTGGGTCAGTCAAACATTACATTGATACACAAGCACATGAGTCGGCCTTCTCGTGTACTCGTGCATCAGTTATAAGATGAGTTGACACACGAGTGCACGAGTTTGCTCATTCATACACTGGTTAAAAATGAGTTATTGCACGAGTACACGAATCGACTCTACTACTCGTGTACTGATTGAAAATAATTCGTGCATCAAAGAACATTCATATTTTTTTCATCCAAATTCAAAAATAATTAAATATTTAGTTCAATAATCAGAGAAAAACAACACAGATGTCAACAAAAGTTTAAAAAGTAAAATTTCTATATAAATCTCTATTTTTCGAAACTGCATCAGATAATTTATTGTAGATACAATGGATTAGAGAGAGGAAAGAAAATGATGTAATCTTCAAAAATCATGGTTTCATGATCATCACCAATGGTAGTTTTGTTTAAATTGACAAACCAGAGAGTAAAAAATGAATGTGTGAGAGAGAGAGAGAATTAAATCTTTTATAATTATTAATAATAAAAATAGAACTAAGGGTATTCTAGTACTTTTTTTATGAAAATGGCTGGAAATATTAGTTTTTTCAAAAAAGTGGCTATTTACATAATTTACTAAGTAATAATGGCTATTTAGAAATTTTCCTCATAAATCTAATATAACATTTTTAAGTGTCATAATAAATCTATTATGACACTTATAAATGCCATATTATATTTTGTGTGGCACATACTGCACTACTTGCGTAACATATAATTTCCCGCATCTGCGTGCCTTGAACTTCATGATTTCTAATATTATATTACCTGTATGTCAGCAAGTGTACATATAATCTTTAGAAGTAAATTATATATGAAGTATTTATTTTTGAAACTACTGTAATTTTATTTTTATTAGAAATCATGAAGTTCAACCTCGAGATATATTATATATAACATTATCAGCCCATCACTACGAACACATGGAAGATTAATTAATTTTCTATTTTCAAGTGCATTTCGATCTGATTTGAAAAGAAATATATATAGTCAACTGTAAAAACCTACCTGCAGCCTGCAGGATATGATTAAGAAGCACCACCATACATACCCTTACCCTATCATCACTACAATTCTACAAACATCTGCAAATTAACGCCAACTCCTTCAAGAGTTCAAAATTCTTTTTAACTACTCCAATAAGTCGGAATTCCTTTGCGATCCCAACACTGGTTTTCAAAGTAAAGATTATTCAATCGGAATTCGATCGTTGTAACTCAATATTGATAGAGATCGAATTGAAGAAGGGAAATCGTAAAAGGTATATATTTCTTTTTTCTTTCTCTTTAGATATATGTCTTAAGTAATTCTAATTATTTCACATGATTGAATATTACGATGTTAATTATTACATCTGACAAGTTGATTTTTGAAATTAATCACTTAATCCACTCGTCATTCATGAGTTTTATGAGAGTTATTTGAGTACTACTTGATTAATATTCTCCTTCTCACTTCAAATTTTCTTCCTTCTGAATATGAAGATGAAGATGATGGTCCTCGAAGAAAGTATGTTGTATTTTATTGCTTAATTGCCATAATTTTTTTGCTTAAATACTTAATTGCTATAATTTCATTGCACACGTGGGACAAAATAATTATGCAATAAAATTATATCTATTAAGCACTAAATTACAATAAGAAAAATATTTTCTCATTTCTCACATCAACAAATATTTCTCACCTGAACCAATATAGATATATATATATATATATATATATATACTCCCTCCATTTCATAATGTTTGTTGTTTCATAGTTTTATTTTTGTGTCAAAATGTTTGTTGCTTTAGATATTTTCACACCCTTTCTCCCAAGCTTAACCCTACAAATATACGGAGAGAGAATTTTGATAACTTTTTAGAAAAATATAAGGGAATAAAATTTTATTTGATATAGAAGGAAGGGGTATATATTAGTCTAAAAAATTAATTGTTAATTCTAGATCAAAATCCTAAAACTGCAAACAATATGAAACGGAGGGAGTATATAGCTAAAACGTAAAGAAAGCCAAATATAGAATTAAGTTTAATTGATTAAAAATATACAACCAGATCAATCAAGCATAAATTTCAATTTTTCAAGTTATAGAATGAAGTATAAATTTGAACATTCAACATTAAAAAAATCAATATCTTCGCATGGAAAACTGAATGTTGCAATTAGCTAGATGCTCTAGTTCATCGAGAGAGAAATAATTAATAAATATAGTTGTAAAAAGAATCCGTTAAGCAAGACTTTAATTACACATGACAAATAAAATGCACTGAATTATATTCTTTAATATATATTCGTGCATTTAATTTTTAATCAACACTTTTAAATTTATTGTTTAGCTAGTTATAAACTATTATTGTTGTAGTGTTATGCTTTTCAATTCTTGTATTTGTATGAATGCACAATGTTTGAAGTATTAGTAAAATTTCAATGAGTACTAGTACTTCGTGTGAAAACTAGAAGCGGCGCTTATTTACTAAGATTGTATAGTTTACTTTATTATATTTTAGTGCTAATTTTTCTTTAAAAAAATTATAGTTTATCTTATTGTATTTTAGTGCTGGTGTTAAAAGCACTAAAATATATCAAATAAGCTATGAAATAGTATTAAATAAGTATCATTCCTAGTTCTCACATGAAGCACTAGTACTCATTATTAATCAACCATGTACACACACACACACACACACACACATATATATATATATAATACAATTTTCATTGAAAATTAATATAAAATAATTATTGAATAAAAAGAAACCAAAATTAAATCAGAAGTCATAATATTTTTTACTCTAAATTGAAAATTATATATAATTTTTTAGATCCTAAATCAATAATTTTAATCTTTTGAGCCTTGCATTGAGAGATTATCTATTTATCAGGTCCTAAATTGATACCAATCTTTCATATCCATAGTTGATAATTTTCCTTAAAAAAAAGTGCTAGATATAAAATAAAATCAATATTGTGGTAAAATATGATGGCTATAAAAGTTGACTTTCCCTGTCTTATATATATGGACAAATCAACCTCTGAGATATGTTAACTCATGGTCGGTAGGTGATATTAGTTATAACTTATAATAAATCTTGAAACAATTAAACATGGCCTTTTATTTTTGTCCGTCATTTCAATATTTAGTGAAGGGAAATTCTACCCTCCTCTCACCCATACGATTAGGACATATGTAATTTTTTTTATTTTATTTTTTTGAGTAGTGAAGTGTAGAGTTTGTTTGTATTATTAAAAAAATGGGTGTTGCTATTTACACCACTAATTTTTCATTATACACCACATTTACTAAATACATCAAAACTTTTCTTAAAAAAATAATTATTTTTACTTTATAGACCACTCTTTTCCACTTTTATCCCTCAATTAAAAAATCAATTTAAACCAATTAAAAAATAAAAAATAAAAAGAGATAAGGCATAAGAGAAGTTGGACCGCAACCCGTAAGTATTTTTTTTCTTCTATTTGATGAAATCTAAATCAATTTAAACCAATTAGGAAAAAAAAATAGGAGATTGACTGCAATTCATAAGGATTTTTTTTTATGAATGCTTCCATTCTCCTCCAACTCAAAAGGGATTCATCGGTGACCATCACAAAGATTTGAACCAAACAACATCCATAATCAAACATCTGAAATTAATATGTTCAACGTGAATTTTTGAATGTGTTGCAGCTTCTAAAATATTTTATCGAGTATGATTAACAACTTCAAAAATAATTATTCGAACAAGTGTCCCACCATGTTCAGTTTTTATTTTATTTTTTCCAAAAAAGATTTTTCGAACAAAAATCATATGTTTGAACTTTTTTTTAACCAAAGCATGGAAATAGACATGAATTAGACTCATAAGTGGCTATGACGGTGGAAGGAGGATGTGAGGGATTGGAAATAATTGAAGAAAGTAGAAAGGGGGGCTAGGTGGCCGTGGAGGTTTGCAGAAAAAAAAAAAAGAGAGCTGCAAAAACTGATGAAAGGAGAGGAGAGAGGCAGTTGGTGGGGAAGAAAGACATTGGCGTTAATCGGGTTTTTGTCTTTTATCTTTTAATTAAGTTTAATTAAATGAAACATTTTTTATTTAATAGGATATTTAAGTAATTTAATAATTATTTATTTTAAATTTTTTTTAGTAGTGGTGTATAAAGAAAATTTTTTGGTGTATATAGAAACACCCAAAAAAATTATGTAGAATAATAAAATTATATCCAATTATAAATTTAGTAAATGAAAATAAAATCCCGACTTCCTAATTAAAGTTTGTCCCCACAAATCAATATAAATCTAGCTTTTTAGTCTGTTTTGTCCTCACAAAGTAATACAAAATTTGTCCAACGAGTTTTATTATCACTCACACGAGACCTCTGAAAAATTTCCCTAACGAACGCGTGTTTCTAACGTGTTTTGTCCTCATTCGCACGCTCTCTTGAGAAACTTCTTAAATCAACACAAGTATTTCCATATTATATTGTTCTCACTCATACACTCTCACACTACCTCAAGTCAAACACGCTTAACTTTAAATTAAAGTACTTTAATCTACTGTTTTTTATAAGTTATGATACTTTAACGAAATTGTTTGATGTGGTAATGGTATGAATTTTTAAAATTATTGGGTATACTGACATGTATGAGAGTTCAACATAACAACATATATCAAGAGTGCAGTATGTATTGATCTATCAGTATATACTATAAAGTACGAATATACTGGTATATACTTGTATATATCGAATTTTAATATATATATATATATATATTATTGATTCTTCTTTTTTGCATATCCATAATACAAATATAATATATTATTTAGTAAGTTTATCATAAAAGTGTTGCAAAAAATTGATTTTTAATTTAATTTAATATATAAATTATAACTAAAAATGAATAATTTAAAATTAAATGTAATTTAGAGTACTGATCAGAAATGAATTTTAAAAAGGTGTAGTTAATTGCACACTAAATTTGTACATGTACTGTGGTTAATTTATTTTTCAAAATATAAACAGATAAATTGAATATATTAAAAAATTCCCAAAATTTAACATAGTGATAAATGGTCCAAAAATATAAATGTGTATGTCCATAATTTTTTTACATAAATTTATTATATATATATTTAAAGCATTTTGGATAAATATTATATTGTCTTACAAAAATAATACCAAATATTTTAATTTAACACTAATTGCACAATTATGAGCTTGCAGTTTAGAAAATATAAGTACAATTATGATAGTTAATTATGACACGCCACACAATTATGTCTAATTAATATTATGTATAAATTTCTATATCACTTTCTCTCTTAAATACATACATACATACATACATATATATATATATATCATAAACACTGACATAACTAATACTAAGCTAATTGGCCAATTTATTAATAAATTTTCTGATGTTCTCAATTATTGGAGAAATTGAAAATGGAATACAATTATCTTAATTAGTAATTTAAGTATAAATTATCATTAAAATCAAAAGTATGAAAGATAAGATTTGGTGCTTTAATATTAATGATTGGAAAATTATTCAATTTTATAAATAGGAAAAATATATTTGCCTTGCCCAACTTTTTGGCAACTCCAAATAATCTTTCCTCAATTTTGTAAAATAACTTTATTCAAAGCCAAATTAAGCAAACAAAGCCAAATTAGAGGTAGATTAAATTTAGCCGTCAGATAGTTATTTTGTAATCATATGAAAATTGTACGGTGAACTCTTTTATTTCTTTTTTAATTTGATGCTCAAAATATGCACAGTTTTGTGGAATTAAACTATTTTTTGGTGTTGTAATTCCAAATTTTAGCCATTATTTTATGTATTCTTGAAGTTAAAATTTGGGAGATGCATTTGATATTCCATTGTTATGCTTCGTCAATTATGAGAATTTTTCCATACCGCCAAAACCCAATTTGTAGCTCAAATTAATATTCTACACAAGTAAATATTGTATATTTCTTCAATTAATCTTACATATATAGTTCAAATTATAAAAAATTATAAAATGAAATATTATTTAAACACTTTCATTAGGGATTTCTAATTTCGTGAAAGAGAATTTAATAAGAAAAATTAGGGAATCCCAAATTCTTTTAATATTATATTAGGAGGTGATTGGTATGATAGAATGTAATTAGGTATGAATGGAATGAGGGTATGAATGGAATGATGATTCTTATGATTGATATGTATATGGAATGAAGAATGGAATAAAATATCAGTTTTTTTATCTAATATAATGAATATTTTACGTACTTTTAAAATGTACATAGTAACTAATAAATATCAACACATGCCTTAATTTATTTTCTATATTACTAAACATCATTTTTCTTTGTTGGTAAGTGATTTTTTTTCTAATTTTTTAGCAAATTATCATTTATTTATTTTATTGAAAAATTTTATTCTAAAATATTTAATTAATCAATATATAAAAATTTTATAAATTAATAAAAATATTTTTACTCCGTAGAAAAATAGTTTAACATTTCAATTTTTCATTTGAGAAAAAAGTCAAGCTAGAATAAAAAAGTAAAACGAAGAATTGGCATTATCATTTTTCTTATTAAAATTTTATAAGAACCCCGTAAAATACTATCAAATGATATTTAATGTTTCAAAAAATATTCCTCCTCAATTTATTTCTTCACTTTTAAAGTTTTGTGGATATATTTAAATTTTTTATCATGACACGAGTACTTCATAACTGACCTTGAAGACCCACTTATGACTACTGGAGTTGATATCTTCAATCAAACCAAAAAAAATAAATACATAATCTTCACTACTGGAGTAGTGATATTTATTGTTATATATTTTTTTTAGTTTTTTGGTATTTACCACAGTTGTTTAGATTACAATCGTCGGTGTTCTAACAAATTTTTGCAATATTATTTATTCTTTTTTACTTGAAAATTTGAGATTTATTACATTTTTTTTATGCATAGGTGGAGTATTTATAATACTCTAAATTTGTCGCCTAAAAAATAATTCTCATTTGTTTTGCACTATAATAATAATAATAATAATAATAATAATAATAATAATAATAATAATAATAATAATAATAATAATATAATTTGCAATAATTTATTTTTTTTCTATTTCAATTTCATCATTTAAAATAATTAAATAATTATATTTTACATATCTGTCATATATTCAAAGAAATACAATGTTCTTTAATTGTGGATAATAATATAATGCTATTTATAAAATCGTGTCATTTCAAATATTCCAATTTGATCTTTCTAACATGGATTTTCATTTAGTTTCTAAAATTGATCTTCTTATCTAATTAGTTAATTAATTAATGCATGCGTATATCATTTTATTAATTTTTAAGAATTGGACAAAACATATAAAATTCAAAAATAATCATAATATTACATATCTGAAAAAATAATAATTAATATTTGTGCATTACACGGGAGAAATACTAGTTTATATACATATGAGCACATAGATTAAAAGCATGAGACTTCAATTGCTTTAATTATATAAATCTTAATTATAGAAATATAATTATAAAAATGTATGCACCATTAACTAATTGTTTATTATTGACTGAATTACCCTTACAAATGAGAGGGAAAAACAATCTTGCACTACTCTATTGCAATATATATATATATATATATATATATATATATATATAGACACACACACACACACACATATAGAGAGACAGAGAGAAATTTTCCATTTGGTAAATTAAGATGTGTGTGTGTGTGTTATTTTTGTGCAGTGGTATTAAATACTCCCCCCGTTTCTGTAAAAGTGTCATATTGGATGAATGCACACAAATTAATAAATTAATTAACTTATCTAATATACCATTGTGTGAATACATTAAATGAGTTAAATATATAAGTTTAAATGAATTAAATGAGGGCAAATGTGATAAAAATGTGAATTTTTTGTCTTAAATTCGTAGAATGATACTTTTTGTGAAACAAAATTAAAATGCTAGAATGACATTTATTCAGAAATGGAAGGAGTATTAATCGGTGTTGGGGTGTATGTAATTGTAATGTACGACAGTGACAAAGCGAAAGTACGTAGATTCGAAGAAATTAAACCTAAAAGCTTAATTGCAGAAATGTATATGGCGGCGGAGGCGAAGGCGGAGGCAGTGATCTTATCAACGTTGCAAAAGCTGGAGAGATGGCTGCTAGAGAAGGGGGATCTCCGGAAAGGCGAGGAGAGAAGGGTGGACCGTGGGCTGCCATACTTGAAGAAGCTAGTGACAGAGATAAATAAAGATCTGAGGTTTTTTCTGGATTTTGAGAAATCGGAAAGGGAAGGGAAGGGCAGGCAAAATCATTTCATGTCTGACATCGCGGAGACGGCGCAGGATATCCAGGTCCTCAGCGAGGATGATCACTTGAATTTCAAGGCAGAGATGAAGTGCATAAGATCGGTGCTACGAGAAACGAAAAAGCGCATGCTGAAATCCTTGAGATCAGAATCTGCTACTCAGACTGTTGGTGAAGATATAGATTTAGACGACGACGATGAGGTGGTGCTGGGGTTGGAGGAGGACGTGGAATTGCTGCTACGCAATGTGATTCTCCACGAGGAAAAAGAAAAACTAGAAGGCCTTTATACTTTGTGTATCGGGGGCATGGATGGTATTGGGAAGACGACTCTGGCTAGAAAACTATACAACCACGCAAGTGTGGTTGATGGATTCGAGCGCCGAGCTTGGGTACGTTTTCCCATGGGATTAAGTCGAAAAGAGCTATTTATGGAACTAATAACGCAGGTGGTAGATGAATTCCAAACACAAACAGAAACAGATGGGTTAGGGTTAGAGTTGATGGACAATAAAACCCTCGAGTTGATGCTTCACCAACACCTGCAGGGCTTGCGATATTTCATAGTTCTTGATGACATATGGGAAGGCACACACCTCAAGCGTCTCATCAAATTAATGGGTCTTCCCATTCAAGGTATGTACCTAATTAGTGAATTCATCCTTTGCTTTCACCTACCCTAGCTAGATTATTAATATACTATTCATGTTTAATAATGTTTTTAATGGACTATATGATATTTATAATATAGTTCAAAAGTTCAAATGCATACTTATGTCCTCATATTTGACTTTTTTTAAAAATGTCTTAAACTTCAAGAAATCTCAACGTATGTTTCGAACATTGAACTTTTTTTAAAAATCTCTTGAACTTCAGAAAATAAAAAAAATGCCTTGAACTTTTCACTTTTTTGTTAAAATATCATGAGATTTCATTTCCGGCACCGAATTAATTAATGACGAGACAAAATCAAAGTCCAACATCTCAAAGTAACGTGCATTTTTATTAAAAAAATCTCAATTTGAAGGACAGACAAGTTTAAATGAGGAAAATTTTAATTTAGGTACTGAACCAATTCAAAGTTATTAATAAAATGATGTACAATGATATAACTTTGTCAACCAATTAATTTATTAATGTGGAAATGTAATTAAAAAACATATTTAATTTTACCAAAATTGTCATACATTAACTTTTTAGGGTGTATGTTTTTGTAAGTCGGGCCCCCTTGGCTAAAATATCCTGGGCCCGCCACTGATTTCGCATATAATATACAACTGTAACACCATGTTGAAACAAAATAGTTGGCATCCCCTATTATGTAAGGAGTGATTAGGTATTACATGTATCTCTCTTGTTAAATACTTTGGATACATAGGGTCAAATTCATATATATTTTAATAATTGCAAAATTTATTGAAGGTATATATGCTTTAAATTTGTGTGAAATTCAATATTAAATCTGTGCAAAATATCTGTATATTAATACAATTAATTATCTGGCCTTTTGTTTCTCTCTTCTTGAATCTTTCAATTATAAGCAGACAACGGAAGTAGACTGCTGCTCACAACTCGTACATGGAATATAAGACTAGGCATCCATTATTATCATCAAATGAAATTTCTGGATGAAGGTAAGAGTTGGGAATTGTTTTTGAAAATATTCTCTCGCACTACTGATCATGAATTCCCCAAGTATTTGGAAAAAAGGGGAAGCAAGATGCTGACCAAATTTAACGGTCTGCCATTAGCAATAAAAGAGGTGGGAAGGCAGTTGGGGGTAAAAAAAAATTCCGGTAGTGAATGGGAAGAACTTCTTCTAGAATCAACAGATTTGCGTGAAACGTTAGCCATATTGGAATCCAGTACTTACCACAAATTGCCTGGAATAGCGAAATCATGTTTCTTGCATCTGGGTTTCTTCAAGGAAGGTACGGCTGTCAGTGCAAAAAGGTTGGAACAAATTTGGAGTAGTGCAGGAGGAGTACTGCACTCACGAGAAGAAGAAGAAGAAGAAGAAGAAGAAGAAGAAGAAGAAGAAGAAGAAGAATATGATGATGATGAAGAAGAAGAAGAAGATGATGATGATGATGGTGATGATGAAGAAGAAGAAGATGATGATGAGGAGGAGGAGAACCCGGAGGAGGAGGAAGAAGAAGAAGAAGAAGAAGAAGAAGAAGAAGAAGAAGAAGAAGAAGAAGAATATGATGCATGGTTAGATGTATTAATTAGAAACTCGGTTATTGAAATAAAGGACAAGCTGCTGAGCAAAGACTATCGAGTAAAAAGCTATCGCATCAATACCATTTTTCACAGGCTATCCATCGCAAAAGCAGAGAAAATAGGCCTTATCTCAAGAAATGATGGAAATAATAATGGAACCTCTGATCAAGAACCTCGTCATCGTGTTATCGATTGTAGCAGAGCCAACTTCAATTACTCCTCCACAAATCAAGATAAACATCTCGTTTCTCTTTTCTTCCACGGAGGAGGCGGATACTCAGATGCTGCTACTACTCTGTACGATTGGAACCGTTTTCAACAACTCAGGGTACTCGACTTTGAAGGCTTCGGCTTGAAAATTTTACCAGAAACGGTTGGTGCATTAACTGAATTAAGATACATGGGATTGAGAAACAATTACATACAAGAGCTCCCACGGTCGTTGGGCCGCCTGAAAAAACTTAAAGTTCTGGATATAGCTCTAAACTTTATGGTGGAAGTTCCCGATATTATATGGGAGATGGTTAGCCTTCGACACCTGTACATGTCCGGCATAACATGCCCGAAGCCTTCGAAGATAGACAAACTGGAGAAGCTCGAGACACTGACCTACATCTCGGTTGATAATTGGATATACGAGGCCTCGGGCTTGGAAGTGATGACTCGACTTCGACAACTGGGCATAGAGGAACTTCATGGGAACTCAGATGTGAGCAAGATGTTTGCATCATTGGCTGGGTTGGAGAAACTTGAATGCCTTATCTTAAGGGGATTTCGATTCAGGAGCATGCCTTCGTTGGATGAGCTTCGTTTTCTACATCATCTCGATCAACTTAAACTGGATGGACTCCTTAACAATTTGCCCAGTGCAAACAATTTCCCTCCGAATATTAGCTACTTGACCTTGGTTAATACCTATCTTAATGAAGATCCCATGCCAGTGCTGGAGAAGCTACCCAACTTATTTTACCTCAAATTGAAGAAAGCTTACACTGGTGAACAATTGGTGATCTCGCAAAATGGCTTTCCAGAGCTTGGAGTTATGTGCATCGGAGAGTTGTGGCATCTGAGAAATTTACGAGTTGGAGAAGGTGCGATGTCGAGGCTCAGGCGAATAGAAATCAACAATTGCCCATATCTGGAAACCCTCCCGGAAGAGATGGTTTCTGATCCAAGGGAGTTGAAGATGGTGACGAGCAAAAAGATCGCATCAAAGATTCGAGTGTCGAGCTTAGTCTCCAAAATGCGGCTAGTCGATATCCAACCATAAACGGCACGAGTCTACCCATGGTACCTAGAAATTATCGATTTTGATCCCATAGGACACGCCCAGTTGGATTTTGATCCCAATACTATCATTTTTGGTCCCAAACAGAGTAAATATCGATTTTGGTCTGGCTTCTGACCTTAAAATTATAGGACCAAAATTGATATTCTTAAACTTATGGGGCTAAAACTGAGTGTTTTTTCTTTTTTAGAAAAGGACCAAAAATGATAGTATCGGAAACAAAATTAAATTAAGGCGTGTCCTCTGAGACCAAAATCGATATTTTATCAGAAGGTACTCTATTTCCTCTTCCAAGTTTTTCCCATTTATTCCTTTTTTGAGAACGGTTGTGATTTTTAGTTTGTTTTTTGTTTTACTCTTTCATAAAATCACTCTATTTGGGACAAAGAGGTGTGTTTGCAAATTAATTTATCTACCCGGCCATTTATCCAACAATTAAATCTAATTTCTGCTTACATGTAAAAGGCGGCACATTTAATTTCTTGTCTCGAAATTAGGTTGCGTATATTAAATTTTTGGGAAAATAATCATTTTGGTGCCCTATGTTTAGTCTCTTATCAATTTTGATATCTTATGTATTGTTTTAGTCAAAGTAGTACCCTAACGTTATATATTTTAGCAATTTTGGTCTCAATTATCTAGAATAGCGATTTTATAGGTCATATGAGTTATTTGTATAATTCCTTAAAGTTGAGGGATAGAGTTTAAAACTATAGGAAATTTATTTAATTTTTATTTTTTAAAATATATATATCTATATATATATATATTTTTTAGAATTAAAAAATAATATTATATAATTTAAAAAAATTAAAATTATATAATTTTTTTTAAAATAAAATAAATATTTTATTAGAAAATTAAATTTTTTTAATTTTTAAAATTTAAAAATAAAATTATATAATATTTTAGAAAAATTAAAATTATATAATTTTTAGAAAATCTAAAATTATAATTTTAAAAAATATATAAATTTAAAAAATTAAAATTTTGAATTTTTTTAAATAAATTATATTAAAAAAACTAAAATTATAATTGTTTTGAAAATAAAATTAATTAGTCCTGGTGGGGATGGCCTAGTGGTGAAGTGAGATTGCTTGGAGACCAAATGTCACGAGTTTGAATCTCTTCAATACCATAAGTTGGGTATGTGAGTAAAAAAAAATGGATAAAATAAATATTGTTAGGGTATCATTTTAGCTGAAACAATACATGGAATACCAAAAATGATAATATGTCAAACATAGGGTACCAAACTGACCATTTTCCCTTGAATTTTATGTTAGTTGTAATTAATGGGAATATCATGTTTTTGATATCTCTTATGTTTGACATATTTTTAATTTGGCATCCTACGTATCATGTTTGTCAGAGTGGTGTACCATAATAATATATTTAGGGGGTTGCATGTATGGTTCAAATACGAAAATTCGAATCACAACGGATATTATTAAAAGGTTAATCACTATGAGAATTGTGCAATGTTGTTGCTTAGTTCAAATTGTGGAATGAATATTATTGTCATAAATATAATCATGCTTGCAGATTCATGTTCAATTTTTCAATTCATTAGATTTTTTGTAGCAACCCGAATCTGAAGGCCCAGATGCTAACGAAAACACACGCGAAAGAATAAAATAACAAAGAATTTTTTTTTCCCAACTTGAGCAATCAAATTAGAATTTGAAATGTCAAAAGAAGCTCATGTTTACTAGTCAAACACCAAGAAATAACGTACTTGACTAATCAAGAATCAATAGAAATAGATCTTAAGAAATTTGACTGGTCAACCATATCAAAACAATAATAGTCAATTGATGAAGACACAACATGACCAAAACGCTCATAGGTGTATACGTGGTAAAAGTCAAGATTCAATGGAAGCATAGAAATTAATAACAATTGAATTGACCATCAATGGAATACTATTTAGACTAGATAAGTCAAATGGGTGATGCGATGACGAGTCAAATAACAAAGAACCAAACTATTTGACTAGTAGAAGCCAATGAAAACAAACATATAGAATAAGACCAGTCAATCTTATCAAAATAAAGATATTCAATATTTCGCAAAAACTCTAGTTCGCCAAACACTCACAAGCGTATACATAACATCAGTCAACAATGAGCAAAATCATAGAAGACAACAATAATTGGGTTGACCATCACAAAAATAAAATAGTGGAAGTGTATGAATCATATAATAGTTTGACCACGAATAATAAATTAAAAAGGCGATCAACTATATCAAAAGGTCCCCATAGGCCCACGTCAGCCGCCAGCCAGTCAGTACCTGAGAATATTTTGAAAAATAGATGGGATGAGTGTCAGAAAACACTCATTGAGAGTTTCAATATTTGAAATATACTCGATCATTCAATAAATAGTTTGCATATCAAACATAGTTACTAAAATGCCCATAAAAATCTTTGTTCATAAACAAACGGAAGGTTAACTCAATAGAGTCCCTTACCATATAAATTTTACCGAAGTGATGCATTTATACCGTACTACCATAATTACACCATTTTGCCATACTACACCAAAGTGTTATAATTGCACCATTGTGCCTTACTTGAAACCATAGAGTTTTGTATTTTTCAATGAGCCATAAAAAGAATATTTTGAACTTTGAAGCATGCTTTAAATATAAACATATTTTATCAAAAACATAACATGTTTTCTAAATATAAGCCACGTGTTGATTATAAATCATTGAGCCATAAAAGTAATTTGAAACATGCTTTAACATAAACATATATTTTATATTTGACATGTCATAATCCATACGCTCAATAATTGTAGTGGAGACCGACCCTAATGTTATCACATATTCTATCATATTCATAAACATACCAGAATTCCTCATTTGATTCGTCTGAATCTACATTCAGCAACATAAGCATAATATATTTTCATGATTAATGGACGAAAACTTGTAAACATATTTGGAAATATTTTAGTAAGTGAACCCACCTTATAACTATAATAGCTGAAACTCTAATCATACCAAGCTCATCTTAAGTGTGCCGTCTCTGGTTAGGAACTTAATTGCAGCTAAATAAAGTTGTAGCTTTAAATACAAACTTGCTCGTCCTAAGCTTGATATCCTGGATTAGGATCTACACGCAAAGACTATGTCTTAGTAACGTAGTAAATTCATAAACCTAGTCAATAGCGTAAGTAAAGTCATATTGCTCTAGTTTCTAAAAATAAAGGCGTGCTAGGACAACATTGAAATTGTAACAACCCGTATTTTCAGAATATGATTAAGTAATTCTTCATTTTAATTAGGAAATATTAAGAGAAATTTTGAGCGTAATTAAGATGTTTCGGTTCTAAGCCGCGTTTTTAGGATCGTTTTTCGTGAAATCGTCTTTTCGAGAATTTTGATTTTAGCTTAGTTATAGCCGATTTTGGTCATATTTGATAGGCGTTGACCCAAGGAGCATGCCGGTATTTTCGGATTTTGAATCTGAAGTCGTTTGAGTTCCCGGTGATTTAAAACGCGTTTAAAGAAGTTATGAATAGTGTTTTTCCGTAGGAGCGCGTTCGTTAGAAATTTGTGAAATCTTGTGTGTTGACCCGAGCCTTATTTCTTCAATTCTATCCTATAGAAAATTTCCCAAGGAATCCGTTGGCGTTCCCAGATTTTTATTCTGAGATCAATTGAACGCTTGGGAATTTTATTTGTCCCTTGTGTGGAATAGTAACTTTATTTTTGAAAAGAGAATCTTTTCTCGTTTTCCATCAAGATGACTCGTTCTTTATCCCGAGTCAAGTTGGTTTAATACTACTCGAGTCAATGAACCTTTCAGTATTTTCGAATTTAATGTCGGAGGTCATTTGGACCTCACCATTGATTAAAGTAACTTAAATCGAATCCGAAAAATAATTTATCAGTATTTTATATCCGAATATTTTATCCCAAAATATCCTGAAATATTTAAATAACCCTCCCATCCTTATCTCTCCATCACCGCCCCCCCCATTTGATCCTAATCTCCAAACCCCATCTATATATATATATGATACGTGAGAGAGAGAGATATGGGAGAGAGTGAGAGAGAGTGGGAGAGAGGGGGAGAGAGAGGAGGAGGGAGGAGCCACCTCCACCACCGCCCTGCTGCCGCCCCGAAGCCGCCGCTATAGTCGCCGGAGCTGCCGGATAACGGCAACATGGCTGCCACGTTGCGCAGCCTCGTCTCGGTTCGTTTCTCGTCATTTTAAGCTGAAATTTTTGTATGTCGTGTATCTTTATGTGCTCTACGTTTCATCTTTTGATAGCGTTGTCATCCGGTGGCCGGAAACCGGCCAAAACGCCGGAAAACGTGAATAGTAGAGGGGCGCCGAACAGTTACATTTTTGCCC
The DNA here is from genome assembly GCA_026008535.1 of Perilla frutescens. Lineage (NCBI taxonomy): Eukaryota > Viridiplantae > Streptophyta > Magnoliopsida > Lamiales > Lamiaceae > Perilla > Perilla frutescens. The sequence continues at coordinate 602,955 of BRKX01000002.1, forward strand.
CGTTTCACCCATTTCGGGTTGTCAAATCGAAAAAGTTTCTTCATGAAAGTCGCTCCAAAAATTATTTCCAATGCGCCCGTCGAATTTCATAATTTTCGGACGAGTTTTGAATAATCTCGATTATTTAATTTAAACAGTTATTTTTATTCCGGAAGCATGAGTTATCAAAAAATTCCCAAAGTTTCGGTAATTAGTCCTCGTATGTATGGGAGCGTCCCGTATTACTTTCATAATTTTCGGGCAAGTGAAAAGTGTAATCGAGGTCCACTGTGTAAAATGACAAATTTTGGAAAGAGGCCTCTGTCAAATCGGTTAGTCCCATTAAATCAAGAATGACGTTTTGGAATTTATTTCCTTCTTCGTCGAAATTATTTGAGGTCTCTAGAGTCGCGTAATCTATTTTTGAAGAGAATAGAATTAAATAATAGCTCGGAATATATTAGATTATTTCCCGAAAATAAAGCGATTATCCTGAGTTGAAGTTTACCTTCTGTAGTACCAGCTGAGCTAGAGAAAGAGTATCAAGGTTAATTCTTCAGGAGTTAGCTTTTCAGAAATTCCGAGAAAGGTGGGCGTATACTATCTTTCTCAAAATGCTATGTTTGAGTTATTAAGCTCTACTTTGTTAAAATTGCATATGTGACTATCTGTGTTAAATATTTATGTGCTACTGTATGTTGTCGGAGTCTCATATACCAGCACTGTGTCAATGTGAGTAGCTACAGTATGCATGCATTGTTTGTCCTGCCCTACAGTAGCTACTTCATGAGCTTGTCTAATAGCTTACCCATTGTCAACAATCCTCTGTGCCGCTAGAATTTCCCGTATCTTCGGTCGAAGACCACTCATGAACTTGCTTTTTAATCTTCAGTGTTTAGCAGACGTGCTGTGTAGCGCGAGAGTTGATTAAACATTCGCTCGTACTCTGTCACTGTGAGATTTCCTTGCTTCAGCTCTAGAAATTCAGTTTACTTCTACATACGAAAAGCCCTAGAAAAATACTTGTCCATAACGATCTCTTTAAACCTATCCCAGGTTAAACCTTGACGTTCCTCTTCGGTCATGCTAGTTTTGTACGACTTCCACCAGTAGCCAGCATCCTCAGTGAATTGAAAGACTATACATGAGACCTTGTGCGCATCATCGCACTCTATGTGTTCGAAGATCCGTTCGAGCTGCATCATCCATTCTTCAAGAATGAGTGGTCCACTTCTGCCATTGAATCTAGGTAGAGTATGGTGACGAAGTTGCTTGATCACCTGATTAGTGGTTGGCGAGACAGGTGCATTAGGTGGTGTATTTTGGTTCACTGTAGCTTGTCTTTATTGCTGTACGAATTCCTGTAGTACTCTAATCAATTCTGGCACAAAGTTGCCACCGCTGCATTTGGTTGTTCATTGGCCTCGAGATTCTGTGGTAGATTACGATTGAGAGGTGGTTGTCCACGTCTTATACTTCTATAATACGCATAGGCAAACGAAGAAACACATACTACTAAGTTCAAGCCACATGATAAATATCTTAATGTTTTGGATCTAAATAGGGAAATCATCTATGGAAAAAAATTTATATGTTAACTCTAAAGCTCGAGGACTAAAATAATTTCTTTCTCAGTCATCATATGCATTTAAACATAATAAAAATTTTATGCATAAATCATCTATCAACATTTCTCATCATTCACAGAGTATCTGAAAATTTTCTTAATGCTCACCACATTAAACAATTTTACAAAATAAATAAATAAATCAAACAAAGTACATTGGAGCAAGAGCATTTGACAGATATGGGTGGCGTACCATAAAATTAATCAAACAATATAAATCCCTTCAAACACATTGAGTCTACAGGAAAGTAGACCTGCTCTGATACCACTAAATGTAACGCCCTAAATTCTATAATTTAAAATGTTACTCTTTCTATTCTTTAAAACGGAAAATAATTCTAATAATAATAGTTTAAGTAATTTTTTTTTTAAAAATAATCTTGCTAGAAATTATACGAATAAAATAGAACCATATATTTTCAGAAATATATGTACTCAGATCAAAATATCTGCATTTCATAAACACCAAGGTCATTTAAAAAAAAACTCACAAGTTCTAAAATATAAAATTCAGACTCCTAATATTAATAAATCCATATTAGCAAACTACTAGTTTAGGTTAGTTTAAAAACACTAACAGACACAAAATACTAAATTCAAAATAGTTTAAGAAACAAGTGCAAAAGTTAAGGTCAAGTAACAAAAATATCTTGAGAAAGTCCACCCCGATTTCCATCAAGCTGCTCCCAGCTCACTAACCTGGAAATATTTAAAAATGTGGGGTGAGCACTCTTAAAACGTACTCAGTGGTGGGGGAGTATGAGCATTTCTTTCTAATTATCCAATTGAAATAAATCGCAGGAATAATGAATTTAGGGTACTCTTCTTCTAATTCTAGAACACATCTTGAACTACACATAGGACATATTCTGATGCGTATAAAACGCTTATATGTGTACGAAACACTATTCTGTGTGTATAAAACGCTATCCATATTCCATCCACGATAATTCAAGTTGGATTGAAATTATTTTTGTTTCAAACATCATACATCATATACTTTTATTTCAAATATAATAATTTTACCCACTAAGGATAATGAGCACGTAAAATCGAGTAGAGATTCACAAAGTTGATGAGAGTGCTAATTGCGCCACACCTAGTCAATTAAAATAAAATGAATAATCACTTCAATAATATTTCCTATTTGGTCTTAACTAAATAAACTCATAAATTTGACTACAACACAATTGATGAAATTCTTGCTCAAAATATTAATATGGAAAATTAGGTTGAAACCTAATTAAGTAGTAATTCTGGACTAAGAAATTTTGAAAATTACCCAACAATGATATAATTAGACAACTTCCTATTTTTTATATAGTGAGCCATATTGATGTATTAAAAAAAATGACTATAAGTAAAACGTAAATCTTATAAACATATATATTAAAGTCTCTAAAATGGGTATTGAATAAATATAATTCAATCTTCACATGATAAAGGCTAAATATTTAAAAATTCGTGCATACAACTAACTTATAAAATTAGAATATGCATAATAAGAATTTGAATTTGTTTAAGAAATAATTTCATAAATTTAGTCTAAAATATTTGAATCACTAAATCTCTCCGACAACAACTTATGAAATTTTATTTTATCTATAAATATTAACCATTGGCTCTTGATAAGTAAATTGTGAATAATAAATATGTTACCTACAATGAATGCGAAATCCTTGAAATCACAAGCGAAATGTCCTCTTCATATTGAGAAGCTACTCAATAAGTTTTCACAAGTGCTGGAAATTGTTTTATATGAAAATAAAATGTGCTTGTGAAAAATCAAGTAGTTATATACGTGTAATTTGTTGAAAGTTTAATAGATAAATACTGCAAAAATCAAATCTATTTTTATATTAAAGAATGGAGATGAAAATGCTTAAATGAAAGGCACATGTGATGATCCAAAGTAAACGTGTATAGCTAAGGAAGATGGATCATCCTTATTGTATTTATTTATTTTTATAATTCCTTAGTGACCCAAACTTATTAAAATTACACGTCTAAATAGATTAAATCAAAAGTATTTTTAAAGCTCGAAATTAAACTTCTAAAATTCAACTATTAATCTCAAATATTTTTAGTAGTGGGGGCGCAATTTTAGACTATCTCATTTCCAACTAATTATATTGAGTATTACCAAATAAATTAAAACTCAAATTTAAAACAATTAAATAGTTTAAATCATGTAGAAGTGGGATTTTACATTGATGGCCTTTTTGAAACAGACATGGTGTCTAATGTAGGTAGATTTTTTGCTTTCTTTTGATTTTTGCCTTTTTTGATGGTTTGATAATTGTAATTTGATGATTTGGTGAGTAGATATATATAGATGCATGTTGGTTGGAAATTTGGATCCAAATCAGCTTAAATTTCCCTCCAAATCAGTTCAATTTTGCCTCCAATTAAATTATTGAAAATTTTCTGGAATTTTTCTGTATTGGACCAAAATCGATACAAAAATGGGACCAAAATCGATAAGTTATTTAATGGAAACCATGACGGAGGGACAAAAAATGATAATTCAAGCAATTTGGGACCAAAAGTGATAGAATTGAGACCAAAATCGGACTAGGGAATATGCTATGGGACCAAAATCAAAATTTTCTCAGCATCGAAGCCAGTTTTGCCGGTTATTATGACATAAAGCTGTTGTTAGTCAAGTGAAACACAATAAACTTTTGCCTGCCAATATACAAAGGCCATATAGAGGAATACAAATCTCAAGACGCAACTATGATCAAGAACTTTTAGAAAATATTAACTAATTCATATTAACACCACTGTTAAAATAAATTTAAATTCAATTTAAGTAGGAAAAATAGCTTTCAACAATTTCAGAATATGCAGCTTGAACCTACATCGCAGCTTAAAGAAGCTATGTGGGCTGCTGCAGCTTGGCGATAGAGTCGAGAGGACTGATGAGAGGCTCAATCGCGCAGAGGTTGTGGCTGGTGCTCAGCGACTGTGAGAGAGACCAGCGACGGGTGAGACCATGGTTGTGCATGGCCAGTTTGGTAGTTGGTCAGAGCAGCGATAATATTAGAGGCTATTAATCCTAAAAATATGAAACATGAAAAATAAAAATAAAAATATTGGGCTGAATATAAAAATCAACGGAAAACAAAATGAGACAAGAAAAACGTAAATCTTGCAATAGGAATTGAACCTGGATGGGGGATGATAACAGCTGCATTTTAGAGATTGTGATTGGTCTAACCGCGAATGAATTCTCGGGGAACCGTCTCTAGATATGGGCAACTATTGATTTCTAATTTGTAAACATGCCGCATTCTACCTTCCCCGACTTTTACAATATTTCTCAGATTCCATAACTCTCGGATGACCAAGAAATAGAGTCTGCGAAACCCATCACTAGAGATTACCATTTTATGACCAGTGTACGCATTCTGCAATTTGAGGTTACGTAATTGAGGAAGCTTCTCTAGTGTCGGTATGGGGTCTTCTTGAAGACAGCTATTAAGCAAGAACAACCGCGTAAGATTTGGAGGGAAATTAGTGGCACTTGGCAACGTGCTTAGGCGCCCCTCTAATTTGAGTGTAACGAGATTTCGTAGACGGTCAAGCTCATCCAAAGAAGGCATGCTTCTAAAACGAAATCCTCTTAAGATAAGAGAATAAAGATTCTCCAACTCAGCCAATGATGCAAAGAGCTTGCTTACATTTGAGTTCCCATCCACTTCTTCAATGCCCAATTTCTGGAGACGGGTCATCTCATCTTTCATGTAGGACACCTCATATGTCCAATCATCAACCGAGATATAGGTCAAGGTCTCAAGATTCATCAGTGCATCTATCTTCAATGGCTTCTGACAAATTATATCAGACATATAGACGTGACGAAGGCGATCCATTTCCCATAAAATATTTGGCACTTCCATCATAAAGTTTTGGACTATATCCAGAACCTCGATCATCTTCAGGCGGCGCAACGATTGCGGAAGCTCTTGTATATAACTGTTTCTCAATCCCAAGTATTTTAATTCATTCAAATCACCAACCGTTTCGGGTAAAATCTTCAACCCAAAACCTTCCATATCAAGTACCTTAAGTTGTTCAAAATGATTCCAGCAAATTTCAGAGAGATCTCCACCACCGTGGAAGAAAAGAGAAACAAGATGCTCGTCTTGATTCGTGGAGGAGTAATTGTAATTGAACTTGTCATCTCTACTATAATGGATAACACGATGATGACAAGGTTCATGAGAGGCTCGATTACTTACATCCTTCCTTAGGATCTCAAAACCTATTTCATCGACCGCCTTTGTGATGGATAACCTGTGAAAAACAGGATTAAAGCAATACTTTTTCGTAAGACCTTCGAAGTTGGCCTCAGCCACTTCAATAATGAACCATTCCTCTAATGTATGTAAACCTGATTCATTTTGATCTTTTAGCAGTCCTTCTGCAGTCCATATCTGTATCAACTTTTTCCTTCTGATAATTGTACCTTCCTTAAAGAAGGCTAGACCCAAGAAAGATGGCTTCACTTCTGGATCCATATTGAGGTAAGTTGACTCCAACGCCATTAAAGTTTCACTCAATTCCAAATCCATTGTAGATTCCACAACTTGTTCCCATTTACTCCCGGACCGTCTCTTCTCTGCCCAATGTCTCCCCACCTCTTTTATTGCTAATGGTAGACCACCACACTTTCTCATCAACATGTCTCTCCCCTTTTTCTCCAACTGCTTTGGGAATCCTTCATGATCGCCACTTCCAAGAAATGCAGTTTGCAATAATAATTGCCAACTCTTATCACCATCAAGATTTTTCATCATATGCTCATAATCTTCTTCTGGATCGCATCTTATTTCGTGATTGCGAGTTGTGAACAACAATATACTTCTTTTGTCTGCTTACATAAGAACAATTCAATGAGTTGAAGGATCGATGTTCAAAAGCCAGTCTATATGTTAACTGGAAGTTAAGACGGTTAGACTAGCTAGCTACGTTGTACGATACAATTTAATCAATTAATATAGTCATTTATTTTTTTAAGACGAGCTATTGTAATGTAACTTTAGGTTCCTTTCTATATTAAGACACCACCAAATTTAGTCTTAAATACGATACCAACCATTAAAATTCAATTACGTACAGTCCAATAACTATGACTTAATTAGTCCAAGAATAGTGTTTCTAATATACATATATTCAATATTTAGTCCCACAATTTTGTAGGAAAGCTCAAATTTTATCATATTTCCAACAAAGCATTATCATAATGCTAATGAGATATTTTTCATATCGTAATGCTAATTATAAATTTCTCCTTAATTGTTGTTTTTGTGTAAAATTTCATGATTGTCTTGTTTATCTTAACTAAACACAAAAACAGTTTGCTTGGTGCACAAGTTCATTTGAGTTCGATTCGATTAATGATTGACATCTGCTAATTCGGTGATGTTTAAATATGAAGAAGGATCCACAATCCATGCTACAATTTCATTTTTCTTCTTGCCAAGATTCAAGTATAAATAAAAAAAATTAAAATTATGACAGAGTTAATTACACCATATACTCCTGTAGTGTACATTTTTTAACCCATCATTGTGTCCCACTATAAAATATAATATTTTGAAAATGTATTTTAAGAAAATAAAATTTATTACAGCATATAATCAATCACAATTAACATTTGTAGCTAAAAATTAAAATATTAAAAAATTATATACACTAATTATGAAATAATCAACCCCATTAATCAATTATATTAATTAAAAATTCATTTTTTTACTAGCAAAATAAATATAAACCCTATTTTGAAGGAATAAACTTTTAATAATAATTATTAATTAAATTAAACTAAACCAAAAGAAATTTAAATTGAAGAAACAAATGGATGAAAATATAACAAAAATAAAAACCGGACAACTAGCGCATTAGATCAAGTAGACTAAAGGATCTCATTTGATTAATCATACTTTTGGTTATATAAGAATAGGGTCCAAACTATTTTACTCTCAAAGACCTACATTTTTTTGTCTCAAGTTTGATTTTCCTCTAATCGCATTATACATTTCAAAAAATTATGAGTCCCAAAACGGACACTTAATTATATGAAATATTTGAAAACATATTAATTAATGCATTACTATACATTAATTGTGGTTTTATTTATATGAATTTAGTAGTTGATTCTAGGTAGGCAGGTGACACAACACAAATGATTAATTAAGGATGCATGAACATACCTTGGGGAAGAGCTTGGAAGATGGCATATGTCATGTATGCTTCTTCAGACACGTCGTCGAGAACTAAGACATATGGCTTGTCCTGCAGGTGTTGGTGAAGCATCTGTTGGAGGGCTTTATTCTCCATTTTCTCAATCACCATATCATCATCTCTTTTACTGTGTATGAACTGGCGTATGAGTTCGATAAGTAGCTCCTTTCGACTTAATTTCCATGATGAAAGACATACCCAACCACGGCACTCAAATCTATCCACGATTTCTGGATGGTTGTAAAATTCCCTGGCGAGAGTTGTCTTCCCGCTACCAGCCCAACCCTGGATGCGTATAGTAGTTTTGGTAGTGCGAAGCAGTGATTCCACGTCCTCCTTCAACCCCACCGCATGATGATCTGATTGTGAATATGTAGCTGAAGGGTCCACCAATTCCTCTCTCACATTATTGATTTGCGTCGTCTCATCACCTCTGAATTTCCGCACACGCTTTTCTGTTTCTTGGAGCATTTCATGGATGAGCTGGATCTCACCGAAGAACTCTACGAAGTTACCCTTGAAACTGATAGTATGCATCTGGATCATAATAAATTACGTAAATTCTTGATCTTGATCGATTAGTGAAACAAAAAAATAATTAAAAAAATATAATAATAATAATAATAATAATAACAACAACAACAATAACAACAACAACAACAACAACAACAACAATCTCACTCTCAAGTCTCACCGTTCCATCCCTATCAGGAGGAGTCTGCAGGTAGAGCTCCTTCATGATGTGAATGAAGAAAATGATTGGATCTGAATCTTTAAGATGGAGGAGGAGTTGGACATCGTAAGCCATCTCCAGAACATCAGACATGAAATAATGCAGGTGGCCATGATCTTCCAATTTGTTAAGGAAATCAAGTATCAATCTCAGATCGTTCCTTACCATGTCCACGTACTTCCAGTGTTTTTCGTGACGTGTTACCACTATTTCGTCGGGATCCTCAGGAAATACTACACCTTCCAGGATACCCAATAGCTCGTCTTCTTTCGAGAGATCCGTTGATCTCTTAGACAGCCAACTGTACAACTTTTCTTTGTTGAGTTTTCCTTTGCTGTCTTTCCAGAGATCGGCCGTCTCAACAGCCAAAACGTACAGCTTTTTCCCGTCAATGTTGCTGTTTTTCCAGAGATCCCACATGTTAACGCGCGAACTGAGACGTTTTTTATCATCGTTTTTCCAGAAATCAAACATCTGAACCAGCAAACTGTGCAGCTTTTCCTTGCAGTTGAGTTCCCAGATATCCACCATCACACCCACGAAACTGTACACTTTGTCCTTCAACAACTCTTCATCCTCCTCGTCGTTGATATCCCACGCTTCCGTCATCCAAACCACCATTCTGTAGAGCATTTCCTTGTCGTTTTCCCACACTTCCGCCATCCCAACCAGCAAATCCTTCTTCTCTGACCGCAAACTGCGCATCTTAGCTAGGTCACCAACCCGGAGATCCGTCTTCTGAAGCAGCAAACTGTCGAGCTTCTCAATCGCTGATAGGATAACTGCCGCCGCATCCGCCATATCTAGATTTATTTGTTATAACTTCGATCTGTTTGCTTAATTGGACTACCCCTGCACATAACCCCAACTACTTTTATTGCCGCTGCCCCTAAAATTAATTACTCAACTACTCCAATTTGACAATTTGAGTTGCACATGGTTCCCTAGCTGGCTAATTAATTAATCTATCTGGATTTTTCCTTTTCTCTTTTCCTGTCATACCCATTCACATGGTTCAGATGTGATAAGTAGAATAAGGTGTGCCTTCAATAGGGGATCATGTCCACTAATACTATATAGATACATTGACCAACGCAGACCTAAAATTAAATAGTGATTAACAAAAATTATAAATTACTCATCGTTTAATATAACCTCAAAGTCAAATAGCTTCTCGTGCATATAGCATGTGATGGTGCTAGCTAGTATATATACCATAAAATATAGTAATGAATTATTAATTTCAGTTGAACAAAATTAATTCAACAATAATCAGCACCTACTAGCCAGCTACCTAACATGACTGTCCGGATTAATCATTAATTAATCAACTTCCTTTACTTTACTTGGGAAGTTCTATACGTACAATTATGTAAATTAAATAAGCTAAACCTTTTTTTTTAAAGGGGTGAATTACAATTTCAACACTACATCTTGGTCTATTTTAGTAAAAATAACCCAAAACAAAACTATTAATAAAGTATTATCATTTTTGTAAAGTTTCTTGCAAATCTAGCTTGTGATCGATTTTTCGGTCTCCAAAATCCCACATGGGACGCTGGATGCATGTGTGAGATTTACACTTCATTAATAAATAATTAAACATTGAACGAGAACCCATTTTGGTCAGGATAAAATATATTCTCCTTCTCGATCACTTTCTTTCTTGATAACCTCTCATCAGGGCCATCTTCAGGATTTATGAGACCTTAGCAACTATATATCTATCTAACACATATATTTTACTATATACTTATAGTTGGTATTAAATTAAAAAGGGGAAAATGTTTATTTAGACAAAAGTAAATAAGATTTGGGAAAAAACAACAAGATTTAAAATTAGGGTGTTATATAGGCAATCTATATTTATTTTTAATTCAACCTATCTCAATGGGCCCACAATATCTGAAAAAGCTTACAACTTCTTCCAAATGTGTACTTATTCCTGACAAGTTGAATTTGGTCATGCAAATGGAATATTTATTATTAGGGTTTGGACTTTAAAACACACAACTACCTCTCTTCTTGAAGATTTAAAAAAAAAAACGTTGGACTCTCTCTCCCTCTCCCAACCGCCATTATCACTCTTTCTCTCCCAAATAGAAAAAAATATCGGTTCAAGATTAGGATTAAAAAAAAAAATCTGTCATTATCTCTCTCGCCATCACTCTCTCTCTCTCTCAACTGATTTTATCTCACTTTTAACTGGAACCCCCAACCCTAAAAAAAAATCTCTCGGTCGTCCGGCGAACATGGATCGAGGACCCGCAACACAACCAGAGACATCATCTTCTCATCAAGTAGGCTTCCTTTTTAAAAAAAAAACTGTAAATATCTTCTTCGATTACAACTCGTCGGTTATGTTTGATTTTTTTAATTTGTTGGGCATGATTAATTTAAATTTGTCAATTGTGGCTAGTTAGAGACGTCTTCATCATTTCTGCTTTAAATTTATTTTTGAATCGGTTGATTAATGTTTTTCCCTAAAAATAATCGATGTTTACTTTGTTAATTGTGGTTGATGATGGTATTGTTAAATGTAGATTTATATTGTATTTGTGAATTATTATGCTAACCGAGGACTGAATTATATTAACTTTTGCGTTTGAATTTATTCGAGGAATATATCAAAACAATCGAGGAACTATATTAGACTAATCGATAAATCTTAATTAGTCTAGGTTAATTAATCGATGACTGAATTATAGTAATTGTTGCGCTTGAATTTAATCGAGGAACATCTCAAAATAATCGAGGAACTATATTAGACTAATCGATAAATCTTAATTAGTCTAGGTTAATTAATCGAGGACTGAATTATAGTAATTGTTGCGCTTGAATTTAATCGAGGAACATCTCACAACAATCGATGAACTATATTCGACTAATCGATAAATCTTAATTAGTCTAGGTTAATTAATCGAGGACTGAATTATAGTAATTGTTGCGCTTGAATTTAATCGAGGAACATCTCAAAACAATCGAGGAACTATATAAGACTAATCGATTAATTTAAAAAAAAAACTAATCGAGGCCTTCCTCGATTAATTTAAAAAAATAAAAACTAAGCGAGGCCTTCCTCGATTAATTTTTTAAAAAAATCGAGGCCTTCCTCGATTAATTTAATGTAAAAAAAACTAATAGATCAATATTTAAATAATCGATGAATTTTTAATCTATAAAAAGAAATTGATTAATTTAAAGAAATCCAATCTATTAATTTAAGACTAATTGATTAAATATTTAATGTAAATCGATTAATTAAAAAAAAACTAATCGATTAGTACTTTAATTAAAAACAAACTAATCGATTAATAGTTTTAAAAAAAACTAATCGATTAGTACTTTAATTAAAAACAAACTAATTGATTAATAATTTAAAAAAAACTAATCGATTAATAGTTTTAAAAAAAACTAATCGATTAATAGTTTAATTAAAAACAAAATAATCGATTGATAATTTTAGAAAAAAACTAATCGATTAGTACTTTAATTAAAAATAAACTAATCGATTAATAATTTTAAACCCTAGAAACCCTAAAACCCTAAAAACCCTAAAACCTAGAAAGCAACGATTCAAACCCTAAAACTCTAAAACCCTAAAACCTTTTCTCTAGAAAGCCACCATTCAAACCCTAAAGCCCTAAAACATATTAAATCCTTAAAGATGTGACCATTAATACTAACTAAAGCAATTAAGTAAAATTGAACTGGAAAAATGGATAAAATAATAAAGTTCAAATATAAGTGATTAAATTTAAAAAGATTGCACGATTAATAGTTCAAATAGCATTGATTACCTCTAGTAATAGCTTAAATTTAAATTTTAAAAAATTCCAATTTATATGAAATATTAAAAGAATTTACTTTAATAGTTTTAATTTTGAAAATGTTGTTAGATTGATTGGGTTAGACTGCCATTACGGAGTCGGAAGACCTCGGTCATCGTGTACGCCATCCCAGGTGTTATTGACACGATTAGAGACACACTGCTCGTGATTGGTGGTGACGTCGTCCGACTATTCAGATCGGGCTGTTTCGGATATTTTCTGGACTACATAGGTGGTGACGTCCTGAAGAGGATCATACACGCGCTGATGACGTTTGAGGTGCACGCGCCGGATCGTGCACGTGTGGGGCGGGAGGCATGGTTTCACATTCATCACTCCCAGCTGCGGTTCGGTCCGAGTGAGTACGCGTTGGTGTCAGGTTTACGATTCGGCAGCTCGACATTTGATCCTCATGGTGATCATATTGTTCCGTCGAGATCTGTGTACCACCGTTTATTCGAAGGGAAGCGTACGACAATCAAACAGATGGAAGACAGGTTCAAAGACCTGGGGATGGCCAGAGACGCTGCGGATTATGTGAAGGTTGCGAACATATTGTTCGTATACCGGATGATTCTGTGCCTAGATCAGTATCGGGCGGTGGATCCATGGGTGTGGGCGCTAGCGGAGGATGTGGAGCGATGGAACTCATTTCCATGGGGTGCATATTCTTACCAGTCGTTGATGCACTACATTGGCCTCGTCCCCAGGACACGAGAGGCTATGGGCGGGAAAGGATCGGGACAGTATCATTTTTACGGGCTGATCTGGGCACTCCAGGTAATTAGTTTAAATTTAATTGTTCTAAATTAGTTGAAATCAAGTGAATACGTAACTAATCCATTAATCCACTTTACAGGTATGGGCTTGTGAGGTGATACCGGAGTTGGCTAGTGAGGCTGGTGTGCATAGTGGACAGCTCACTGTGCCTCGATGTTTGAGGTGGACATTCAGTCTCCCTGCCACCGACCCAGCCACCTTATTACAGTGAGCGGTACGTTTTGATGTTTCTTGATATATTTAGAATCTTCGATCTATATTTGTCAATAGTGACTCCACCAACCTCATTCTATCATTCACCTCTTCTTGTTCTTGTTCTTCTTCTTCTCCCTCTTCTTCTGCAGTAGGACCATGCGTCTCTGCATGTGAAAAGTAGGGAACATAGTCGTCCCTCATAGATGGTCCGGCTCCAGAACCTTCCAACTGTCCTGAAATCACGTACACGACCATCTCAGTAGTCTGCTCGTGAAGCAAATCGAGCAAATCTCCATCATCTTGCAAAGATGCTCTGATCCGTCTGCCAGTATTGGCGCTGGTGAGGTAAAATAATTCATACTCGATCCTGTTCGGGTCAGTCCGCAACAACTTGTGAACCTCCCTCACCAGTGAGCTAAAACACAGCTTATCGGATGACATCGTCAAGAGTTGCTCGTCCCCATCTACATATTCTGATCTCTCCCATCGTCCACTGTGTCGTACAATAATGCGACGTCTAACCATTTGCAATTTATAAACAATGCTACATGAGATCACAATTTAAACCTAAACCCTATTAAACCCTAAACCCTATAAAACACTAAACCCTAAAGCCGTAAACCCTAAAACCGTATAAACCCCAAGCCTCTATTAACTTTAAATTAACCTCAATTAATAAAATCTCCTCGATTAATTCTAAAAACTAATCGATTAATTATTAATCGATTAGTTTTAATTAAATTATTAATCGATTAGTTTTAATTAAACTATTAATCGATTAGTTTTTTTTAAAATTAGTAATCGATTAGTTTGTTTTTAATTAAAGTACTAATCGATTAGTTTTTTTTAAAACTATTAATTTTTCTTAATTAATAAATTAGTGCCTCGATTAATTTTTTTTAATTTATCGATTAGTGACTCGATTTAGTTTTTGTTTCTAAAATTAATCGATTAGTAACTCGATTAATTTTTTTAAATATTAATCAATTAGTTTTTTTTAATTATTAATCAATTATTTTTAATTAAGCTATTAATCGATTAGTTTTTTTTCAAATTATTCATCGATTAGTTTTTTTTAAAATTATTAATCAATTAGTTTGTTTTTAATTAAAGTACTAATCGATTAGTTTTTTATTAAACTACTAATCGATTAGTTTTTTTTAAAACTATTAATTTTTTTTAATTAATAAATTAGTGCCTCGATTAATTTTTTTTAATTTATCGATTAGTGACTCGATTTAGTTTTTGTTTCTAAAATTAATCGATTAGTAACTCGATTAATTTTTTTAACTAATCGATTAGTTTTTATTTTTCAAATTAATCGAGGAAGGCCTCGATTAGTGTTCGTTTTTGTAATTTAATCGAGGAAGGCCTGGATTATTATTATAATTATCGAGGAAGGCCTCGATTATATTCATGTGTTCCTCGATTATATTTATGTATTCCTCGATTAAGTTATAAAAAATATTGAAGTGTTCATCGATTATATTTATGTGTTCCTCGATTATATTTATGTATTCCTCGATTAAGTTATAAAAAATATTGAAGTGTTCATCGATTATATTTATGTGTTCCTCGATTATATTTATGTATTCCTCGATTAAGTTATAAAAAATATTGAAGTGTCTCTCGATTATATTTAAGCCCACGATCCCATTTAAGTGTTTT
The DNA here is from genome assembly GCA_026008535.1 of Perilla frutescens. Classification (NCBI taxonomy): domain Eukaryota; kingdom Viridiplantae; phylum Streptophyta; class Magnoliopsida; order Lamiales; family Lamiaceae; genus Perilla; species Perilla frutescens. The sequence continues at coordinate 618,019 of BRKX01000002.1, forward strand.
TTTACAAAGCCCTCGATTATATTTAAGTGTTACTCGATTATTTAAAAATTAGCCTCGATTAATTATAAAAATTGCCCCGATTAAATTTGAAATAGCCTCGATTAATTCTACAAGCCTCGATTAATTCTAAATAAAACCTCCATAAATTCTAAAATAGCCTCGAATAATTCTAATAGCCAAGATTTATAGTCTACCACATGCAACTCTTCAAAATATAAAAGATTAAAGGATATGACATGCAAATATCTACGTCGCCTATTTTTAAATTAAATCTAACAACACATGCAATATATAATCAAAACAATAAATATTTGCAAAATAAGTGGAAAAAAATAGAGAGTACAAAACGTACCTTTGAAAGTTGCTCGTGCACTACTTTTTTCTTCAGAAAAATCTCGTCTTTCGCCCCCTTTGAAAAATTTCTCAAACTTTTGCTCTTCTTCGTCGCTTTGTTGTGTAGTGTGAATAAAAGTTTGTACTGTAGTGGAGATTTGTATTGTATTGTGAATAGTGAGCTCGTCTATTTATTCAAAAATTTAACCTACCTCGTCACAACACATTAAATTGTATTAAATTCGGTCCTCCCTTCCCTTCTTTTCATTAATTGGGTCCAACCTTCCCCCTCTTTTCATTACTAACCTATACATGTATTAAATTCGCCCTCCTACCTTTCTTTCTTTTCATTTAATGAAGCCATTTACCTTCCTTCTTTTTATTTATTGAAACTAGTTAGACAAAAAAGAAATAAATGCATTCATTACTCGTGGCTAGTTAAGATATTAATCGAGAATCTCTTAAAATTAATCTATATATTTTTTAATAAATAATCGAGGCCCATTAAAAAATAATCGAGTCAATTTAAAAAAAATAATTGATGCTTTTTAAAAAAATAATCGAGACAATTTAAATTAATAATCGAGACTTCATTTTAAGGGTTCGAATCTTCTTAAATAATCGAGGCTTGTTATAAGCCTCGATTAGTTTTATCTCAAGTAATCGATGATTGTGCACTAATAATCGATGAAGTCTAAAATAATCGAGGCTTCTAGTTAATTGGGTCAAGTTAAATAATCGATTAAAGTTAAATAATCGAGTCAAGTTAAATAATCGATTAAATCTAAAAAAAAAAACAAATCTTCTTAAACCATCATAATCGAGGAGCTTACTTTTAATTGAGGCTTCTTATGAAATATTCGATATCACTTTTGTAAACTATTTTTTAATATATAATCGAGGCTCAACTTATAAAATTAATCGAGTGTAAGAATTAATCGAGTCTTGTAATTTTAATCGAGGAATTTACAATAAATAATCACGGCTACAAAATAATCGAGGCTTACTATAAATAATCGAGGCAGTTAGAATTGTTAGGGTTTCGTTTTTAGAATTAGGGTTTCAAGCTGTTAGAGTGCATTTAATGCCTGACAAAAGTACAATGTGTCAATCATTGGGTGTGGGGACCAAGTCTATTATAGTACAAATTGTCTAACAAACTACCTATTTTTAAAAATTGTTGTTTTTTCCCAATTACTATTTACTTTTTTCTACTTTTATTCATTTAGACAATGAAAAATAGTAAACACTAGTGAACAATGAAAAAATAAAATATAATCAAAACCATGTATACCAATTCATCGACAAATAATATTTTTGAAAAATAAACACTAAGTTCATACTCTTTGCGCTTTTTGTTGTGCAAAATTATCAATCAAAGCACTATATTCAAGCTCAACAAGCATTTTTTTCTCAATAGATAACATGGCCAAATCATTCAATTTATCTTGTGACATAGTTGATCGAAGATAATTCTTTATGAACTTTAGCTTGAAGAAATTTCTTTTAGCAGATGGTACAGTTGCTGGTATAGTCAATAATATTCTGCGAGAGCGTGCAAAAGTGTTCGGTAGTTTTGCCACCCTTCGGTAAAACAAGCATAACTTCCTCATTAAACGTTGTATTGAGTCACCGTAAATTTTGCCGAAAACTAAACTTAAGTGGATTTTCAATGGTATGTGTCTCAGTCTCTAATTCTTCCTGAGTTGATTCTGAAAAATTGGCAAAATCAAGTCACGTATTTTTCTTTCGAAAATTCATGACAGATTTGCTACCTTTCAGTGAATCGGTTATAACTTTTTTGTTAGTTATCGTATTGAATCACCATAAATTTTGTCGAAAAATAGACTTCTGTGTCTTTCCAAAGGTATATGGCACGTTCTCTAGACCTTAGTGAGTCAAAGCAGAAAATTTTGCAAAAATAGATGTTGTGCAGAACGATGTTTAGTCTATGGGCTTAGTATTGACTTTATTTCTAGAATCGAGTTCTGATGGATGTTAAGGTATTTTTTATACCTTAAATGATGATGATGTATGTCTTAAGATGTTTAAGAGCTAGGGTTGAAATTAACCCTTAAGCTAAGAAAAATTTAGAACGGATACTAGACCCTAATAGGCCTTCAATTTCATGTTGAGTCCAAACAACGTTTTTGGTTCAACATACTCAGTATATTTTTATATATTGAAGGCTAGCAGATCCGCAAGGGATAAGACATGTGATGAACTAGCAGCTTCCATTTTAAAACATCGGTGAAAGGTGGGCTTTCTTTTTCAGCGGACTCTTAGTCCAAATAATTATTTGAGTTTTTACTCCGAGCTATTATTTATTTTGATGCAAATAAATTATTGTCATCCATAAAATATTTTATTTTATATGATATCCTTATCTGCATTTAGTTAGCTCACAAGGGGCTTTCTAACTCTTAAATCGATCGGGCCTCGTGCTAACTTAGCATGTTAACCGAGGTTAGTGTACACTTAAGTCAGTGATATTAGAAAGAGGGAAAGGCTTAAGCGGAGCTATTCCTGACTAAGACATCGACGAGGCTAAACATTCATTGAGAAGGCTTAAGCGGAGCTATTCCTCGGCATTTAGTTCAGATAAGTATTCGTGGTAAAGGTTTTAGCAGAGCTATACCTCGACGTCCTTGGAAAAGGCTTAAGTAGAGCTATTCCTCGGCATTCAGTTTAGATACGGATGATCATAGAAGAGAAAAACGCGCGCAAAGACAGAAAATGATTTAGTAAAAACATAGGGCCCTTTTCAGATGCATGACAATAAAACAAATTTTATCAAACGTTCATAATATCAGATATATTATGATATTTTTGGTAATGTGTTCACTGAGTATTCTTGTACTAAGCCCTGCATGTTTATTTTTAAATGTGCAGGTTGAGTGTTGGTGGTGCAGGATGATGTGCTGAGAAAGAAAGTTGTTTTGTACGGGACTCAGAATACTTCTTGTATTTTGTTATGTTATATTGCTTTCGCTAATTAAGTCTAATCGAGTCAAGTCTTCAGAATGTCTTGAACTTGCTGATACCTTTTTGTTATTCTAAAGTATATATTTATTCAGTTATATTTTGAGGAATGAAAGTCAGTTCAGAATTTGAGTTCACAGCAAATATCGTTCCTAAAATACAGTAGTGCATTCCTTTATTTAATTAATTCCGGTTCGCGCCTTGATCCATCCTTCATTGGGATTGGGTCGTGCCAGTCAAACTTCGTATTAATCGGATATTAATTTGGGATCATGATAATATTAAATAGTAGAATTTTCTAAAAAATAACATACAGAGAAATTGTTGAATTTTTAACAAATTTGTGGCCTAAATAAGCATAACTCCCAAATAGAAATAGACATAACTTGGCACAAAACTGTAACCATATCCAAACTACTTTTAAAAGTAGTAAAATAGATATTCGAATATGTTCAACACCATTAGGTCGGGTGTATTGAATAAAAAAATTAGTAAAATTGACATACTAATTGTCTAAAAATCATATATAAATCATTAAAATTCTCCAATGTTGATCAACTGGCACAAAAACTAATACAAACATAAATTTTGATGTATGGGGGTCTACACAATTAAAAAGTTATTTAATTATATCCTGGCCAATATATATTACATACATACATCAACAAATTAGCTCATAAAATAATTAATCATAATATCTTAATTAATTTCAAGCCCAAGAAATATATTATATTATATCCTGAAAATATGAAAATATTGAAAAATACAATAGGCCAAATAAAAAGACCAAAGCAAAAAAACTATAAATTTCATATCTGCCACACTACTTCCCAACTCATTATTTACGCCATTCCTCATATCATATTCATAACAAAAATTCATATTTGTTATCTGAAATGATGGCCTCCTCCTCCGCACAAGCAATTTGGTCTGTATATCATAACTTGATTGGATATAAATAGTTTTGAAAACCAATACTTTTAAAAACATCAATTTTCATTAATAAAAGTATTTAAAAATTATAATAAAAAATGAATGGTGCAAATGAAACGAGCCCTGCATTTGAATTCTTTATTCAAAAAATTAAAAAAAAATCAAAATTTTGGCTTAATTTGTTAATAATATGATCACTTATAAGAATACTTTTTGCTTTGTCATTCCTTACCG